>CM070632.1:43802635-44327483 GCA_036346255.1 Ampelocalamus luodianensis | reverse complement strand
GAGACGGTGACCGTCACCGCCGCGCCGGCCGAGCGCCATGAACTGCTCGCTCGCCATGCATGTACGCACTAGCCAGCCCTGCTGCCTGCTACGCGTATCGACGCGATCCGTGTATGAACTACGAATCGCTGCAGAGTTGAGCTGCGAGCAGTGACAAGTAACAGAGCTCCCAAACTTATATGGGGGGAGCTGGACGAGTGAAGCGAATGATTGGTGATTGCACGGCCGCGGCTGTGCCAAGAGGAGAGGGCTGGATGAATGATTTTGCAGTGTGAATTATTGCACGATCGAGCCGAGAGAGAGAGAGAGACCACGCTTGCATGCAGACCCACCCTTCGGGCGAGGTCGGGCGACCGCCAGACCTAAGCCGCCGCGAAACCCCCACCTACCCCTAGGTACACCCTGGGCAGTCGCCATGGAAGCACATGAGGGAGGTTGGAGGAGAAGCGTCGAGAAGAAGACGAGCTGCTTTCTTGCAGAGACGTGTGGCACGGACCCAGAAATGAAGCAAGCGGATGCTAACTTATGACTGGCCAAAAGTCTAAATAGATTGTAGTTAAACTATAACATAACAAGATGTACATAACTACTACTGACCAACAACTGATATTACAGTGAAAAAGATAAATAACATTGAAAAAAAAGAATTCTAGCCAGAATTAATACCGAATTAAGAGAGATTCAGTCCACAAAACTATCATCAGTCATGACATATCTCCACACTACATTAGCACCATCGTCACCTGTATAGACAAAGTAGCATATATAAATCATAAACCGGAATGACAAAGCGACATTAAAGGTAAATCCACAAATACAAAACAATGAAACATACCACTAAATTATAGCACGTGATAATTTGTTCGCGTGATTTCATACTTCAAAACGATGCAAAATGCTATCATTTTTAATCGTTGCAAATATGTCTCACTCAATATAGCATATCATACTATCATTCATCCAATTGTTGCCTATTCTAATTGGGGGATTGGATCGTATACCCTCCCTGAATTTCAGGATTTCAGGATTTACCCTCCCACCTCAATGACATGTGGGGTCACCATAGGTCAATGACATGTGGGCCAGGAGGGTAAATCCTGAATTTCCATCTAAGGGGAGGGTATATGATCAAATTTTCCATTCTAATTAGTCATTGAAATTTGGGAATTGCCATATTGAAATTTGGGAATTGCTTAAATCCCGATAGTCTTTTCAAGCTCACTAACATTTCTCATACTAGAAGTTAACCCGTGCCATTGGCATGGCTGTTCTTGCTCTCGTTGGCCACGAATGATGGGTTGTTGGTCCGTAAAATGGTAGTGTTAGGGCCTTATAGGCGAGAAGATATGGGTTGATGGTCCAAGCAATAGGTGTTAGGGGCTTGGTACACAATAAATAATAACTAATAGTGTAATTTTAGATGTAGTGCCATGTTGGAGCAGTACATGCACTTGCTAAGGCCTTGATACATAACATATAATAACAAATAGAGTAATTCTAGATGTAGTGCTTTGTTGGAGTAGAAAATGCACTTTGCATTTTAAGGACACAAAATGTACATTTCACAATAGAACATAACTAATAGTCATTTTAGATGTAGTGCCATGTTAGAGTAGCATATGTACTTCTCATTCTAGGGACACAAAATGCATTTGGGAGAACCTGCAGTACCGTAAGTGGAGCAATAATAGAAACCTAGATTGGAACCCTTATAGGAAAACTCGTTGAATCAATCAAGAAGCAACGCAGCGAATGGAGAGAAGAACTAACTCTGCCGTGGGAGGACATGACAATTAATTAAAGATCCTCCATGCTGACACATAAAACTTGTATTTCCTTTTAAATCTCCATCGTACCATCCATGTACACCTCAAAGTCTGAAAAAGGAGTAGAAGTGTAAAGTCAACTAAACGATTGCACATCTTCACTGAAGTACCAATAAATAGGATAACTACGAACCACTGGTTCTTTTTATGAGAATTGAGTACATAAATAGACAAATTGCACGTGCTTTCATGAGAAGTGAGTATATAAATCAACAAACCATAAGAGCTTTTCATTTGAATTAAGTACATAAATGAGGAAATCACACGAGCAATCTATCTACACATGATGTTTTTTTTTAAAAAAAAATAGTAATGTACGCACAAACCTTCATAGGAAGCAATTCAGTGTCTTGCCATGTTAAAATAAAAAAGAGGCCCTCTATGGCACTAATGGTAAGGACCCATTGCCAACCGTTTCATCAGACTAAGAGCACTATATAAACAAAAGAATATTTTATTTTGTATAAAAACAGGTTGGTCTTGAGAAGGTTGTGTGCAATGCAACGGCTAAAACCTACTATGATATAATCAGTAGGAGGCACACATAATCAAATGGTAAAGCAGCACAGATACTTGGCATTTTCTACAACATGCATGCATATTATATAAGAGGACTATACCTTGAGGCAGTAAGCAACAAATATGACATACAATAGACAAACGGACGGTACAATCTTTCAATATAAAAAAGATGGTGTCTATCAGTATCAAAAATGTAAATTGACAAGAAAGAATTTAAAAACCAATAAAGGAGATATGTGCAGTTTTGTACAACCTTACTAATACTGTTAACCACAACCATATAGCCTTCCTCTTGAAGGTATTAACTATTATGTTCGTACCTTTCGGTTTGTGAACAAAAGATAAAGCGCATAATTTGTAACTGGACTACTCCACGTCCATGCATGACGCATCCTATTCCATAAAAGAATATATGTAGCATTTTTTAGTAATCTTCTAAATATTTGAGATGATAAAAAAGCTAGAAGATAGACGTGTAAACTGAAATTACACCTAAAAGGATGTCCTAAACACAATTTTTCATAGGTCCACCACTATTGCAGCCTATCATGCAGCATGCACGCGGAAGACTGAAAGGAGCCGCAACGTACTTGCAGTGCGTTTAACTAGTATTACATTCAAGTACCAAGTGCTAGCTAGTTCCAATTTCATTGTTGGGAAACATTAAGGCTGCTCCTAATGAGCGATATCTTAATGCAGTTCTTAGTGCATGAGAAGTGTTATGATACCATCTTCCCAATGCATGGTTTCTTATAGTGTAGTATCTTAAGTCTGTTTCATTTAATTACATGCATGAGACTGGTTTGCGTTGGATTTCGAGCCGGAGTAGTATTTAAATTAGATACTAGAGTACCCTCTCTCTTCATTAACTATGATGCCACATCATTATTTTGCCTACATGGCAAGCTAAGATACCAGCCAAAGTGGAACATTGAAAGCAGCCTAAGCTCACCGAATTGACTAATTAATCGGGTCACTTCATCACTTGATCGTGTTACGTTGGATGCCAAAAACAATGCAAAATCGTTATTCGGGTGTCGGTCATTGCAAAATCGCGTGCATTTGCCTGCACGAATGTCTGACTCTGAGCGATTTGGAGAGAGAAACAATTCGGAATTCCCAAGCTACCCTGCTCTCTGTCTCTCTGTCTCTCTCCCTACTCCCTTTCTAACATGGTGGTACCCATATGTCATAGGCACGATGCCTTTTTTCCTAGCTGTGAAAGATAACAAGGGGGAGAGGAGGTATCCAGATGCTAGGAGGGTGCCTTACACTACAACGCGACACAGCATCGGTGGCACTCATTCTGCCGGAAAAAATGGTTTTCAAGGGCATTTTTTTTTTTTGCTAACACACGTGCTTCTGACACCGTCTGCTAGGGACCTAGCCGTCCACAATTGTCTTTATTGACATACATCCTTTTTCCCGGCAGAGGGTTAGACTCTCTTGATTAGGATTTCTTCCGCATACATTTTATTACCGCAGCAGTCTATTTCCGATAGACAAGTAATTGTCGACGAGCGTTGTATTGCGGCAAACAGTGTGACACCGACTTAAAAAATTATCGACATACAGCTTGCCATTATACGGGTTCTGAAAATTAATTAATATTTGATAATACTAAAGAATCACCGATAGACATGCAACCAAAAAGTACTTTTTTTATTAGTTTTGTATTTTTGCTATAATGCAGTAATCATTCAAAACAAATAAAGCATCACGGTGCATTCTGCTATAAATACTATAAATCAAGCATTTTTTACTAATTAGGTGGCATTGGTTGGTGACGGGGAGTGGTGGTGGGGTTTGGGATATGGGCAAAACAGAAAGTCGAACGACGAGGCTATTCTAGTGCTAGCGGTTTCGTAGCCGCATGCCTGCAACTCTCCTCTTTTTTTTCCCCCTTTTACTTGTCAGGTAGGTGCAAGTTAAAATGAGCTTCTGCACGCTACAGTGATGGAGTATATGAATTTTTGACTAACCTAAATAAGGGACTCAACACACAAATTGATCGATCAGACATTCTTTTTCTCTGAGATGTAACGATAATACATGGAGTTTTTTCAAAAAAAAAAAACGATAATACATGGAGTTCGTTAATTCAGGAACTGATATGCTTTTCTCTCCATAAGAAAAAAAAAAACTGATATGCTTCTAAAAGCTACACGTATGTATGTATAGCTGGTCCAAAGTCCAAAGTTACATGGGCAGTGAATGATTGCACATCGGGAGACGGTGAGAGAAATCGTGCGCGTAGCAACTGCGCGCAGTGCTGGAGCCCTTATCCTTGATTCATGCCTGCGTATGTTCCTTCGAGTTAATTTGGATCTCGAGACTCATCGATATTTGTCTGTCAGATGTTTCCGTGCTTGCAAGTTGCAATTTGCAAAGATCTCTGTTGGAACAGTATGTACAGTATCCGTAATTTATTAGTGTATGGTAATTTTAAGTATGAATTAGTTAGTGGTTGAAAATGAGTGAAAATTAAATAGTCATAATTAATCAGTTGTAATTACAAGTGCTTGCAAGTTGCAATTTGCAAAGATCTCTCTTGGAACCGGCGACAGCCGTTTGCACGAAGGAATAAGCACAGTAAGTATACAAGAGACAGAAATTTTGTTTACGAGATTCGATAAAATCTACGTCTTTGAAAGCCGAATCGCGGTGGCTCCTACAACAAGTACACAATAAGTTGTAATTAATTACTACTAATTACAACTTACTAATTATCACTAAATTAATTACGATTAGTTAATTATTATAAAACGATAAGTTTTCAACCACTAACAGAAGTTTTATAAACTTATTGCAAAAATATATGGTTGTTTTATAATAATTTATAAAACTTCTTGTTTTATAATATAGTCGTATGTGCAGTATCCGTAATTTATTAGTGCATGGTAATTTTAAGTATGAATTAGTTAGTGGTTGAAAATGAGTGAAAACTAAATAGTCATAATTAATCAGTTGTAATTACTTTAGTGGTAGTTAATAAGTTGTAATTAGTGGTAATCATGCCGACATATTTAAATAAGTGGAAATTAACTACTCGTAATTAATTTAGTGGTAATTAATCAGTTGTAATTAGTTTACTGGCAATTAGTTTAGCATAATCGATCATTTGCATGCAATTTGTGTCGTGGGTAATTAATGACGATTAGATTACTTGTAATTATGTACTATTAATTAATCAGTTCAGTCGTATTACATCTGTGGTTACTACGTACCATATTTGTTATATCGCGTACCGCAGAGTGAAATCAGGGGGACAACAGCGACGAGGCGACAGATGTGCGGAGGAGGGATGTTCGTGCGGTAGCCACCTCCTCGACCACCGTGAGATAAGTTGATTAGTACATTCACTCAAGCCTCATCTGAGAATATCAAATCAACATTAAGCCTTAAGTATCAACTATTGTTGCTTTGTCTAAAAAAGAATTTGTATGCAAATTTTGCACGACGAGTTGCTTTGCATAAAAAAGTATTTGCATGCATGCAACTTTTGCAGGTAACGCATTGCTTTGTATAAAAAAGAATTTGCAACTTTTGCACGGTGGCACAATTGCTTTATATAAAAAGAATTTGCATGCATACAACTTTTGCAGGTGGCTAGAGCTCCACCGCACGGTAGTCGTCGGAGCGCTCCACCACACGGTGACAATGCGGTAGAGTGCGTGTCGGCACGGTAGTCATTAGAGTGGTGGTCGTGCGGACCGGTGCAAATCCGCAAATTCTTCGCGATGGACGCTACTTACGTAATTACTATCGCAATAGCGCTAAATCGGCAAAAGACTACGATGAATTTACGCTCCAAGATTTATGCTACCATGTGTCAAGTCTAGAGAGGTCCAACTTGACTAGAGAATAGACTATATCCTATATGATTTTTTTCGATCGCGCTGCGCCTCTTTCCATCACGCTCATTCTTCGCTCTCCTTCCCACATAGCAAAATCAAAGTAGAAGTTAACCCGTGCCATTGGCATGGCTGTTCTTGCTCTACGTTGGCCACGAATGATGGGTTGTTGGTCCGTAAATGGTAGTGTTAGGGCCTTATAGGCGAGAAGATATGGGTTGATGGTCCAAGCAATAGGTGTTAGGGGCTTGGTACACAATAAATAATAACTAATAGTGTAATTTTAGATGTAGTGCCATGTTGGAGCAGTACATGCACTTGCTAAGGCCTTGATACATAACATATAATAACAAATAGAGTAATTCTAGATGTAGTGCTTTGTTGGAGTAGAAAATGCACTTTGCATTTTAAGGACACAAAATGTACATTTCACAATAGAACATAACTAATAGTCATTTTAGATGTAGTGCCATGTTAGAGTAGCATATGTACTTCTCATTCTAGGGACACAAAATCTGCATTTCAGGGAGAACCTGCAGGTACCGTAAGTGGAGCAATAATAGAAACCTAGATTGGAACCCTTATAGGAAAACTCGTTGAATCAATCAAGAAGCAAACGCAAAGCGAATGGAGAGAAGAACTAACCTGCCCGTGGGAGGACATGACAATTAATTAAAGATCCCTCCATGCTGACACATAAAACTTGTATTTCCTTTTAAATCTCCATCGATCATCCATGTACACCTCAAAGTCGAAAAAGGAGTAAGTGTAAAGTCAACTAAACGATTGCACATCTTCACCGAAGTACCAATAAATAGGATAACTACGAACCATGGTTCTTTTATGAGAATTGAGTACATAAATAGACAAATTGCACGTGCTTTCATGAGAAGTGAGTATATAAATCAACAAACCATAAGAGCTTTTCATTTGAATTAAGTACATAAATGAGGAAATCACACGAGCAATCTATCTACACATGATGTTTTTTTTTTTAAAAAAATAGTAATGTACGCACAAACCTTCATAGGAAGCAATTCAGTGTCTTGCCATGTTAAAATAAAAAAGAGGCCCTCTATGGCACTAATGGTAAGGACCCATTGCCAACCGTTTCATCAGACTAAGAGCACTATATAAACAAAAGAATATTTTATTTTGTATAAAAAACGGGTTGGTCTTGAGAAGGTTGTGTGCAATGCAAACGGCTAAAACCTACTATGATATAATCAGGTAGGAGGCACACATAATCAAATGGTAAAGCAGCACAGATACTTGGCATTTTCTACAACATGCATGCATATTATATAAGAGGACTATACCTTGAGGCAGTAAGCAACAAATATGACATACAATAGACAAACGGACGGTACAATCTTTCAATATAAAAAAGATGGTGTCTATCAGTATCAAAAATGTAAATTGACAAGAAAGAATTTAAAAACCAATAAAGGAGATATGTGCAGTTTTGTACAACCTTACTAATACTGTTAACCACAACCATATAGCCTTCCTCTTGAAGGTATTAACTATTATGTTCGTACCTTTCGGTTTGTGAACAAAAGATAAAGCGCATAATTTGTAACTGGACTACTCCACGTCCATGCATGACGCATCCTATTCCATAAAAGAATATATGTAGCATTTTTTAGTAATCTTCTAAATATTTGAGATGATAAAAAAGCTAGAAGATAGACGTGTAAACTGAAATTACACCTAAAAGGATGTCCTAAACACAATTTTTCATAGGTCCACCACTATTGCAGCCTATCATGCAGCATGCACGCGGGAAGACTGAAAAGGAGCCGCAACGTACTTGCAGTGCGTTTAACTAGTATTACATTCAAGTACCAAGTGCTAGCTAGTTCCAATTTCATTGTTGGGAAACATTAAGGCTGCTCCTAATGAGCAGTATCTTAATGCAGTTTAGTGCATGAGAAGTGTTATGATACCATCTTCCCAATGCATGGTTTCTTATAGTGTAGTATCTTAAGTGTTTCATTTAATTACATGCATGAGACTGGTTTGTTGGATTTCGAGCGGAGTAGTATTTAAATTAGATACTAGAGTACCTCTCTCTTCATTAACTATGATGCCACATCATTATTTTGCCTACATGGCAAGCTAAGATACCACCAAAGTGGAACATTGAAAGCACCTAAGCTCACCGAATTGACTAATTAATCGGGTCACTTCATCACTTGATCGTGTTACGTTGGATGCCAAAAACAATGCAAAATCGTTATTCGGTGTCGGTCATTGCAAAATCGCGTGCATTTGCTCGCAGAATGTCGACTCGAGCGATTTGGAGAGAGAAACAATTCGAATTCCCAAGCTACCCTGCTCTCTGTCTCCTGTCTCTCCCTACTCCCTTTCTAACATGGTGGTACCCATATGTCATAGGCACGATGCCTTTTTTCCTAGCTGTGAAAGATAACAAGGGGGAGAGGAGGTATCCAGATGCTAGGAGGGTGCCTTACACTACAACGCGACACAGCATCGGTGGCACTCATTCTGCCGGAAAAATGGTTTTCAAGGGCATTTTTTTTTTTTGCTAACACACGTGCTTCTGACACCGTCTGCTAGGGACCTAGCCGTCCACAATTGTCTTTATTGACATACATCCTTTTTCCCGGCAGAGGGTTAGACTCTCTTGATTAGGATTTCTTCCGCATACATTTTATTACCGATGCATCTATTTCCGATAGACAAGTAATTGCTGACAGACGTTGTATTGCCGGCAAACAGTGTGACACCGACTTAAAAAATTATCGACATACAGCTTGCCATTATACGGGTTCTGAAAATTAATTAATATTTGATAATACTAAAGAATCACCGATAGACATGCAACCAAAAAGTACTTTTTTTATTAGTTTTGTATTTTTGCTATAATGCAGTAATCATTCAAAACAAATAAAGCATCACGGTGCATTCTGCTATAAATACTATAAATCAAGCATTTTTTACTAATTAGGTGGCATTGGTTGGTGACGGGGAGTGGTGGTGGGGTTTGGGATATGGGCAAAACAGAAAGTCGAACGACGAGGCTATTCTAGTGCTAGCGGTTTCGTAGCCGCATGCCTGCAACTCTCCTCTTTTTTCCCCTTTTACTTGTCAGGTAGGTGCAAGTTGAAATGAGCTTCTGCACGCTACAGTGATGGAGTATATGAATTTTTGACTAACCTAAATAAGGGACTCAACACACAAATTGATCGATCAGACATTCTTTTTCTCTGAGATGTAACGATAATACATGGAGTTTTTCAAAAAAAACGATAATACATGGAGTTCGTTAATTCAGGAACTGATATGCTTTTCTCTCCATAAGAAAAAAAAAACTTATATGCTTCTAAAAGCTACACGTATGTATGTATAGCTGGTCCAAAGTCCAAAGTTACATGGGCAGTGAATGATTGCACATCGGGAGACGGTGAGAGAAATCGTGCGCGTAGCAACTGCGCGCAGTGCTGGAGCCCTTATCCTTGATTCATGCCTGCGTATGTTCCTTCGAGTTAATTTGGATCTCGAGACTCATTGATATTTGTCTGTCAGATGTTTCCGTGCTTGCAAGTTGCAATTTGCAAAGATCTCTCTTGGAACCGGCGACAGCCGTTTGCACGAAGGAATAAGCACAGTAAGTATACAACAGACAAAAATTTTGTTTACAAGATTCGATAAAATCTACATCTTTGAAAGCCGAATCGCGGTGGCTCCTACAACAAGTACACAATAAGTTGTAATTAATTACTACTAATTACAACTTACTAATTATCACTAAATTAATTACGATTAGTTAATTATTATAAAACAGTAAGTTTTCAACCACTAACAGTAAGTTTTATAAACTTATTGCAAAAATCTATGGTTGTTTTATAATAATTTATAAAACTTACTGTTTTATAATATAGTCGTATGTGCAGTATCCGTAATTTATTAGTGCATGGTAATTTTAAGTATGAATTAGTTAGTGGTTGAAAATGAGTGAAAATTAAATAGTCATAATTAATCAGTTGTAATTACTTTAGTGGTAGTTAATAAGTTGTAATTAGTGGTAATCATGCCGACATATTTAAATAAGTGGAAATTAACTACTCGTAATTAATTTAGTGGTAATTAATCGTTGTAATTAGTTTATCGCAATTAGTTTAGCATAATCGATCATTTGCATGCAATTTGTGTCGTGGGTAATCAATGACGATTAGATTACTTGTAATTATGTACTATTAATTAATCGTTGATCAGATTACATCCGTGGTTACTACGACCATATTTGTTATATCGCTGCATCAGAGTGAACATATTAAATCGGGGACAACAATGACGAGGCGAGGATGTGCGGAGGAGAGATGTTCGTCGATAGCCACCTCCTCGACCACCGTGAGATAAGTTGATTAGTACATTCACTCAAGCCTCATCCGAGAATATCAAATCAACATTAAGCCTTAAGTATCAACTATTGTTGCTTTGTCTAAAAAAGAATTTGTATGCAAATTTTGCACGACTGAGTTGCTTTGTATAAAAAGTATTTGCATGCATGCAACTTTTCACGGTGGCACGATTGCTTTGTATAAAAAGAATTTGCAACTTTTGCACGGTGGCACAATTGCTTTATATAAAAAGAATTTGCATGCATACAACTTTTGCACGGTGGCAGAGCTCCACCGACGGTAGTCGTCGCGGGAGCGCTCCACCACACGGTGACAATGCGGTAGGGTGCGTGTCGGCCTGGTAGTCATTAGAGTGGTGGTCGTGCGGACCCGGTGCCAAATCCGCAAATTCTTCGCGATGGACGCTACTTCTGTAATTACCTATCGCAATAGCGCTAAATCGGCAAAAGACTACGATGAATTTACGCTCCAAGATTTATGCTACCATGTGTCAAGTCTAGAGAGGGTCCAACTTGACTAGAGAATAGACCATATCCTATATGATTTTTTTTCTGATGCGCGCCTGCGCCTCTTCCCCCAGTCACGCTCATTCTTCGCTCTCCTTCCCCACATAGCAAAATCAAAGTAGAACAAGTGCCTTGAGTTGAAAATGTATAACTATATGTGTCTATGACTACAAGCACTATCACACCTGTTGGTAGTGCTCAAATTTATGCATCTCTTCCTCCTCCGCACATGAAATTTGGAAGACCTCAAACCTATCATGAGGGTTCTTCCCAAATCAAACAAGTGCGTCAGCAGTGTATAAAAGAGAATATAACAAATTCGAGATGCGTCCCCGTGAGAGCATCGATGACATTTTCACGCTCAACACAGTTGATAAATCGGATGAAGTCTCATTGGTATTGAATTTACTCACTCTGAAAATGCCATCCATCTCCTAGCTGCAATCAACACCAGGGAGTGGGAGATAAAGGCTACCGCCATTCAGGAAAATGTCAACTTCTCTGATCTGACTTTGGAGCTGCTCTATAGCAAGCTCAAGACTCATGAGATCCAGAAAGCTGACCATTCTAAGAAGGGTAACATGGCTTTGGTAGCAGACCCGCTCAAGAGAGCCTCTGATGGGTCGTTTGAGTCCTCTTCTGGTTTTTCACTTGCTTCTTTATCTGCAATTCAAGAAGAGGATCTTGAGAGTATTCCTGAGCCTGAGATGGCGCTTTTGATTAAGAAGTTCACACGGGCCTACAACAATATGAGAAACAAAAAGAGAGGCGGCCTTGTGACTTGTTATGAGTGTGGAGAGCTTAATCACATCCGGCCAAATTGCCCCAAGCCAAAGGTAAGAGCAACCACAAGGATGAAAAGCCACTTGAAGAAGCCTCGGGCGCAAGTCCAGTTTGATGATGCCAAGCTCAGAAGGTCGCCACGGGTTCTTGCCGCTCTTGGAGATCGATCCTTGAGTGATGTGGACTCGGGAGCGGGAGGACAAGGAGGAGGAGCTCCTCAAGACAAGAAGGGAAGGCCAAGGACTTCACCAGCATGTGCTTCATGGTCGACTCGGACGACATCAATGACAACAATGAGGTATCTCCTTCTTATGATGTTCTATTTGCTAGATGTGAAACTGTTTATGAGCAAATGCTAGGTCAGGATAAAGCTTTAAAGTTCATCATGACTAAGAATGAGGAGTTAGAGTCACAAGTAAAGAAAATCACATTAGAACTTGTGAATGCTAAGAGTCTTGAATCTGATGAATGTTCATCCTGCTATGCTTTACATTCTGAATTTGCTAAAGCGCAACTGCTCATGATATTGCTTTGCAACAACTTGAAAATGCTAGAACCGAGCTAATTGAAGTTAAATCGCTCCTTGCGAAAAATGCTTAAAGTCTAGCATGTTGGTTGTTTCTGATGTGGTTGAATCTAGCTCTTGCTCTGTCTGCTTAGAACGTGAACGTGAATTACATGATGTTGTAGAAGCAGCTAGAGCTAAATATGCCAAGCTTAAGGATAGTATTAATTCTGCTACTTGTGCTTCATGTGAGCTCTTAAGCTTGAAGTTGCTCTTTATAAGAAGAGGTTTGATGCTAAAACTTGTGATTCATGTGTTAACCTTAGAAAAGAAATTGCTTACCTTAATGACACATTAGAAAGATTTTCTAAAGGTAAAACAATTAAACATGATTCTTGACAAGTCAAAAACTCCTTATAAGAAGCAAGGTTAGGATACAACTTTGCCAGGACAAATCTAGTGGCATTCAAATCTTGAAAAATGGCTTAGTTGAATTTGATACCCAACCCGCAAAGATCACTTTCAAATCTGCAGGTTTTGCCCAACCATCTGTTCACCAAAAGGTGCTTCTCCGGGTGGTACCAAGTACCATTGCACCTATTGCAAGAAGGATGGGCATTTGGTTGAGTTCATTGGCGTGAGGTTGAAAAATGCTAAGAAAAATCTTGCTAGAATGTCATCTAATCAACCTAGAGCTTTTATGAGACATGGTAACTTAGAAAGGAAGAAACCTAAAACTTAAGTTTAAGTGGGTTTCAAATCTGGAACTTGAATCTTTGAATGTAAGTTTCAAGTTTTCGGCCTAAAACATAATTTCAAATGTGAGTTTCTAGTAAGTTTCATTGAGGTTCACACAAGAAAAATTTTACGGTACATTCTACTAGTAGTATATGGTGGTAGTATAAATCAAATATGGTCATTGATTTATTAAGAGTATAATAGACTTTTCTTTATATTTATAATTTTTTGTGAGGGTATTATAGAATTTTTGAAATTTTTCGATAATGGAAGAGAAAACCCTCCCGACCTCTATATCAAGGATACACACAACCTATTTTATTAAATAATTTAAAGTACAAAAATAACCAGAAAGGTTAAAGGTGACTCGAAACCTTACAACCAAAAGACGACTGAAAATTAAACTCAATCATTACAAATCCTGTGACGAGATCGCCACCCATGAATGATGAAAAATTTCTTAGCCACGAACTCCAACCTGATGTGTAACATCCCAAAGTGTTGTTACCAAAATAAAATAAATAAAAGTTATTGTTTTATTGGCTTCTCTGAAATTTGAAAGAGTTTCATTGCCTTGTTTGAATTTCTGAAGTTATAAATGTCAAAATTTAAAATTTACTTGAGGATCTTGAAGTTTTATTTGGTTTGAACTGAGAAATAAAATTTTAATTAAATTCTAGATTTTTTTAAGATTTTAAAAGCTTTTTCTTAAATATGTTAAAGCCAAAATAATTTATTTTACAAAATTAATAGCCATTAATAAGTTGGAACTATTTTTATTAAGTCCAAAATAAATAAGGGAATCTCTGTGAATTTTCCCAAAATTTTGAGATTTAAATTGCTATTTTCTAAAGTCTATTTGAATTAATCAGATTAAAACAATTGAGAAATCATTCAAAAACCCAAAACGATTTGGGCCTAAACCTTGGCTCTGCCCAAGCCTTTTCCATCCGCGCCACCACTGCTCGCCCGGCCGCTCCACCCTCTCCTCTCTCCATCCACCGCACCATGGATCGGCATCCAACGGTTAGCACGCTCCACACCGTTGGATCACGAACAAACGGACAGCCTCGCCCGCCCCTTTTCCTTTTCCAGCCGCCGCTGCCATGTGGGCCCGCCAGCCACAGCCCTTCTTCTTCTTTCCTTCTTCTCCAACGCGCCCGAGCCGCTGCCGCCATTAGCGCCCGGCCAAGCTCCACATTCGCCGCGATTCTCGCCCCCTCCCCTCACGCGGTTGTGCGCATTGATGACCCCGCGTCCCGCCGAGCCCATTCCGGCCATCTTCCCCTCGTTCTAGCGCGTAATCACCGGGATCTCTCCATCACCGCTGCGATGCCCGCGCCCGCGATCTTCTCCCCCTGCCCTCCTCCGGCCCCTATAAAGAGAGCCTCGGGTGCGTACCGTCCCCCTCATCCCATCGCCGCCACCCGCTCCTCCTCCCTTGCCCTAGTTCGGCCGCGGTTCAAGTTTCCGCCGCCGCCGTGCTTTGCTCGCCGCTTAGCGTCGCGATCCCGCCGCCGCGTCCACCCCGACCACACCAACGGCATCGCCGCCACCCCACCGTCCCTGTGCGCACCCCCTCGCCACCGGAGCACCGCCGGAGCCCCATCGCCGCCACGAGCCGCAACGCGCCGCCGCTCTCTCCTCGCCGCCGGTCGCCTCCATCCTCCTCCGACCACCCGGGTGAGCGCCCCAGGTTCTCCACGCCCTACCCTCTCTTCTGGTACCCTCACCGGAGCCCAACTCGCCGCCAAACGCCGCGAGCTCGCACGCGGCGTGGCGACCACTTCCTACGTGGCTTTGCCACCTGGGCGCCACCTCGGCAAAATTGCTTACGTGGCAGACCCGTGGCGCCACATCACCTTGCACACACAGCACCCCCACCCCCGCGTGTACTGTAGCCATGAACCCTGACGGTAGTGGGCACGGTCCATTGACCAGGCCCACATGTCACGCACTGTAGCTTTTCTCCCGAATTGTTTTAATTCAGAAATTCCAATGCTGACGTCATCTTGCGCAATAATTAGGATTTCCTTTAGAAAAATAATTCAAGAAATTCAATAAAATCTGAAAATTAGGGTTTCTGATATTTAAAACTTCCAGGAGCTTGTATTCCTTCATACGAACTCCGATTTCGTCGATTCAAATTCCTATTTTTGTCTAAATTCAAAATCTAGCTAACTAAACCAAAATTATTTAATTTGGAGTTCATTTGAATTGTTATTTGAATTTTATTTGAATTTGACTTATTTCGCGATTAGATTTCGACGACTTCGGAGAGTCAGATTTCGACGTTGTTTGAAGAGCAACAAAAGGATTAATTTTGACTGTATGATCATCGTGATTGTACACTTGGACTACCTGGAGAAAGTACTTGTGAGTACTAGGTGACCTGTTAAGGAAAATAACATCACCTCAGTACCAAGTGACCTGCATCACCTCATCAAGCAAGACAAGTTATACCCTTGATCATATTGATCCTATTATTTCAAATTATTTATATTCTGTTTTAAATTATTACTGTATGCATATGTTTATACAATTATTTTAATTCCCTGTTTAATTGCCTCGTTACTCTAATTTTTCTTGTATGGCCAATTTGAATATTATACGTGAATACCTTGTTACCATTAGGCAAAATTATACTAAAATTAACCATATGCTTAGCCAATGCTTAGATCAAATCTTGTATTTGGGAAATTTTAGCCAAATCTTCCAAATTTGATTTAAATTGGGTCTGTGGTATTGTTTTACCATAGAAGGTTTATAAATGCTTTTACTTGGAAAATAAAATGAAAATGGGTTTGGACTTGGGCGGAATGGATGATTGGTGAGTGCGAGTTTATGCACGGGCTTAACTGTTAGGTTAAGGCCCTGGTTTTATTCGAAGACGCCAAGTCGATTATGACCGGTCTTCGAGCGCATGATGCTATGCCTTATCGTACTACCACATGTCCTATGTGGGCGGGACCTGGCCAACTAATTTGCAACGTTTCGTGGTTAGCTGTGCTATTTTGGTGTGTGGGTGTCGATTAGATAGTATTCCCACTAGGCGCAAGAGGGGACTTCAGGCGGATGGTTAGTCTAAAGGAAGTGAAACCTTAGCGGGCATAACTACCTTGGAATGGCGCATTGTAAAGGCCTCGTGATAATCACTTAGTCGCACACCCTCAGAAGTGTGTCAGACGAACATTGAAAGTTGATTATTTCTTGTGGGTAAAGTTGTACAACCTCTGCAGAGGGTAAAACTATTCGAATAACCGTGTCCACGGTCATGGACATGCTAGCAGAACTACTCAAAGTTAGACTTTGGTTTTGATTTCAAAAGACTTTATCAAATGTTTTGGATTTCTATCCAATCGGAATTTAGGCAGAAGCCATGTGATAGGAGGGTATCCTTCACCATTCATGTGTGAATGTTATCTGACTACAAAATTTAGAATCTATAAAATGATTTGTAGTTATAAAATATCCTTTTGAACTTAGTGCAGTATTTAAAGAAAATGTCGCTTTATGCAAATCAACCAATAAGCCATCCTTTGTTACATCCATATATTCATGTCATTCTGTTATTTGATCTGTGTAACTTGCGAGCACCTGTAGTTGTGCTCATACTTGCTTTATGCAAACAAAATTTCAGAGGAGAAGGACTTCGCTACCAGTGTGGATCTCGACGACTAGGCCGCTACCCCAGTCGATTGCCTGTGGCAGATCAGCTGGACTCTACTACTTCTTCATCGTCTTCCTCTGTGTTTATTTAAGGTTGCCCTGTAAGGCTATCTTGTAATCAACTCTGTTGTTTATTAATAAATTCTAACGTTTATGGTTGTGTTATCACATTTGTTTACTGTGTGAGCTAGCCACTGATCATGGGACTAGTTCAGCTTATGCACAGAGGATTGGTAGTATTAATTCCTGGTCCGACATGATGCTTCCGCCAACATGGACTCTTGGGTCGACTCGCAGATTTACCCAAACACTCACCGAAGGCCCACACAATAAGATTACATGCAAGGGATTAGTGATAATATTTTGTTTTTGTTAAAAACGACATCATTCTGATATAACTAAATAGACTAACATAAGGCACTAGCTCCTACTAGGAGTTGTGTCTTTAAATTTTTTGGAATACCGACTAACCAATTTCCAAAAATGTTTGCTATACTCATGAGGAGAGATAAATTAAACGCACATTAAACAACCCACCAAGCAAGATGTGCAAAGGAGCAGTCAATAAAAGATGTTGAATTGTTTCATCTTTAATACAGAATAATAATTTTACTTCCCCTTCAATTTCTTTTGAGCAAGTTATCTTTAGTTAATACTACTCCTCTTTTGAGATACCATAGGAATATTTTCACTTTTAACGGAATTTTAATTAGCAAAAAAAAACCCTAATGGAGCCTCGATAAGTTCCAATTAGCGCAACATATAAAGACTGTACCGAAAAAAGTCCAGACTTATTCAAATTCCACCTAAAAATGTTTTTTTGAGAGCTCAATTGTAAATTAGCAATTCTCAAAATTCTCAAAATTAACTTAGGCTTAATAATAGGTCTTCGAAAAGAAATATTTAAAGAAGCTAATCTCATTATAGTTGCCACTGTATCATCCTTTCTCCTCACCACATTATAAAGGAGTGGATATTGTCTTTTCAAAGGACTAATTTCCTAACTAAATATCTTCCCAAAATCTAGTTTGCATACCATTTTTAACCTAAAATGAACCAAAGCAAAAAAAGATCTTTAATTCTCATTAGACCCGACCAAAAATGGGAAGTTCTAGGTTTATTAACCACCGCAAAGACTTTTCTCACCCAAATATTTCCTTGTTAGCAAAGTTTGCAAAACCCTTTCTTCATTAAGCAATTTAAACAGTCATTTTCCTAGTAAACTTTTGTTTTTATGTCTAAATTACGAACGCCTAGACCGTCTCCGCTTTTGGGTGAACACACTACACTCCATTTAGCAAGCCTATATTTTTGTTTATGACTGTCACACTGCCAAAGGAAATCTAGATCGATAAAAATCTAGTCTTTTGAAAACTCTCTAAGAACCTCAAAAAAAGACAACATAAATATTGGCAGACTACTTAGCACTGAGTTAATAAGTACTAGGCGTCCACCAATAGACATATTTTTTCTTTTCAACTACTAAGCTTCTTTTCAACTCTATTCTCAACCCCTTTCCAATCACAATTCCTTAGTTTTTTGAAGTGAATTGGAATGCCTAAGTACCTGAAAGAAAGGTACTCACTTCACAACCAAAAAACTGAGTATACTGTGGTTCAACTTCTTTGACTTTACCAAAACAAAAATCTCATTCTTATGGAAATTAATCTTTAAACGTGATAATTGTTCAAATACACATAAAATAAGTTTGAGATTTTTTTGTTTGTTCTAAATTATTATTCAAGACTAGGATAGTGTCATCAACATACTGTAAAATTGACAACTCATTATCAATCAAATGAGGAACTACTCCCGATAAAAGACCTTCTTCTTTAGATTTTGAAATAAAGATTGCAAGCATGTCCACAACATGATTAAAAAGAATTGGGGATATAGGATCGCCTTGCCTAAAACCCTTCTAAGTTTGAAAAAAAGATCTAAGATCATCATTGACTTTTATTCCAACACTCCCTCCCTTAACGAAACTTCCACCCAGGAACACCACTTAGTTGAAAAGCCTTTCATCCTTATGATTTGAAGCAAAACTGGCTATTTTACTTTGCCATAAGCTTTCTCAAAATCGACATTGATCACTATTCCATCCAATTCTTGCTTATGTAGCTCGTGAATGGTTTCATGAAGGATAACAACTCCATTAAGAATAAATATCCCCGGTATGAACGTCGACTTGGATGATCTGACAACTTTTTGAGCAACACCAATAATTCTATTAGTAGCCACCTTAGTAAACAATTGAGAACTAACATTTAAAAGACAAATAGGTCTGTACTGCTGTATTTGCTTAGCATCCATTTTTTTGGGAAGCCATGTAATGATCCCAAAATTCAAGCTATAAAGAGGTAGAGAGCAACTATAAAAATCATGAAACATGACCATCAAGTCATTTTTAACGACTTCTCAAAACACCTGATAGAACTCAGCTAGGAAGCCATCTGGTCCAGGTGCTTCGTTATATTCGATTTGAAAGATTGCTTCTTTCACCTCCTTCTCAGTGAACAGCTCTGTAAGGAAAATGTTTTCAGCCTCTGAAACTTGAGGTATATCATTTCTAAAATCAGCAATCATGGATAAATGATTATCTTCAAATGGTCCAAACAAACCTTTATAATAATTGGTGATATACTTCTTTAATTGTACATCACCCCGAATTATCCCCTTCTCTTGTTCTAGTTGAAATATTCTTTGTCTTCTATGCTTACCATTCACAATCAAGTGATAAAAAGAGTATTTCTAACTTCCTCTAAAAGAAACTTCACTTTGGACCTTTGGTACCACTTAATTTCTTTTTCTCTAAAAGTTGTGCCAATCTCGCTTAGCAAAAATTTTTCGATGAAGGTCTTCATCGACAAACTAAAAAACTCACTTTTTATCTAGCTCATCAATTATCAAGTTGAGTGCTATCTTTTCCTTTTTTGCAAGTCCCACTACTATTTTTAGCTCATCCACGAAGATATTGTCTAAGAGCTCTAACCTTGCATTGCCAAATTTGTAAGGCAGAACGACCTCTAATTTCCTTTTTCCATACTTCAGTCACCAGCTTCCTAAACCCCTCCCTACACAACCAGCCTAATTCAAATTTAAATAAATGTTGATTCCCTCTATAAGAGGCCTCTCTCGTATTTAGAAGCAATGGCGTGTGATCGGACAAAGACCTTTCAAGGGCATTAACTGTGACCAATGGAAATTTATGCTCCCAGTCTATATTCATTAAAACTCTGTCCAACTTTTCAAACATTGGATTAGCTAACGAGTTGGCCTAAGTAAATTGTCTACCAGATAAATCAATTTCCCTTAAATCTAAATTATCAATCACAACATTAAACAAGAAAGGCCATCTATACTCAAAATCATTATTATTATTTTTCGCCCGAATGCCTGATGATATTAAAATCACCCCAACAAAAATGGGAAGTGGTTCTTTCCTACAGGCATGAACAAGTTCATTAAGGAACTTCTCCTTGATTGAGGTTGAGCTGCACCATAAACAACCACAAGAACCCATTGGAAATCATCCTCTCTATTTTTTAAATGAAACTTTACATAGAAGTCGATGGCATCAATAGAACAAATATCATAAACCTGAGGGTACACCCCTAAAAGGATCCGCCCCGACCGTCCTTGTGGTGGAGAAAAATGACACAAAAATTCCCGTCCACCACAAAGATGATTGAGACTAGACACTAAAAAGTATTTTTTTTTACCAGTTTCAAGAATGGCCACCAAATCTAAATGTTGCTCCTTGACCACTTCACAAATGTAACGGTGTTTAGCCAAGTCACCCAGACCTCTGCTATTCCAAAAAGTCCTTTCATTTTTTACTTTAATTTGATTGGCCTAAAATGAGAACTTTTTCCTTTCTTCTTCCCAGAGCTGGATGTCCTCTTTTTATTTTTGACCAATGTAAAAGCATGTCATCTAAAACACTACATAAATGATTAAGGGCTGAGAAATCACTGCAATCCCGATTCTCATCCTCCAACTCCTCAACATCTACATGTCCTGTATTTTTTAGTCTTCCGAATTTAAGATTCTTAATATTTTTAATAGTACTAGCAATCTCTGCACTACCATCTCCCAAAGAAATTCCAATGGTAGCAACTTTTTCAGAAATTTGCTCATCAGAAAAAGACAAAAAAGAAAATTTAGTACCAGACTTACTTGGATCAAGTTCGAGATTACAAACATTCGCACGCCGCGTAGCCTTTTGGACCAAGTCTTCATCACCGAACTACTGCCTCTTGATGCGCTCACTCTGCCTAGGCTCCACTGGATCAACCACATGGATCAACGCCAGCCAAAAAACCCCATCTGGTTTTGAATTATAGCAGCCTTGACAATCGCGGAGTCCTCAACCACCCCTCGGTTAGCCATGGAATCAACTAACCGAGGGACCTTATCCGCCTTGGTAACAAGATCATCAACGGCCAACGACCTTCCCTAAGGGTTCGTCCTCAGCTGCAGCCGGCTCTTCCTGGACCTCCCAAATAGTTCCCGCTACAAAGCACTCACCCAACACAGAGAAATCAGAAGGAGCTGCTGAGGCACCGGTGGAGTGGCGACTTTGTCGACAGCTTGTGAAGTGGATCGGATGCCCAAGAGGTGGTGGTGGTGGTGGGGGGTGAATTGGGATTCTTTTTGCTAATGGACAATTTAAAAACTAATAAGTTCTAACCAACACTATGTGTCTATAGATTCTAGTGTGGTCAAACAAATCCTACACAATACTAGAGAAGTTTATAAAGAGCAAGAAAGTAAATACGTAAATGTAAAAAAGACAAGAGACACAACCAACTTTTTACCGAGGTCTCGGAGATTTGACGATCTCCCCTACTCCTCGTTGGAGCACTCTCACAAGAGTATTGCTCCAACTTGAAACCAAGCAAGGTATCAAGCCTTCCACTCGTGGTAGTCCTTCTCCTCTCCTGATGGGTGGACTCCAAACCTTCACAACCTTCCCTGCCTTCTACAAGCTCCTCCTTAGAAGGTCACCGAGAACCACGCCTCCAAGCCGCCTAGGAGACGCGATCTCCAAAGGTAACAAGCCTAGACCATCACTTGAACTTAGAAAGATCAAGCAACTAGAGTGATGCACACAAAGCCTATGCTACCTCTTCAATCTCTCAAAATATGCTCTTGTATTCTCTTAAGTGCTCTTGATCTTCCCTTGGTGCTAGATGAACCTATAGAGTGGCCAAGAGCACTAACAAAGACGTCCATGAGCAATATTTATAGCCTCCTTGACATTCAACAATTCCATTTTGTTGAGGAGTGTAAGTAGTGGAAAGCTCATGCTTAATGCCTATCTCATCACAATATTCTTCAATGTTAGTATTTTTAAACTCGGTTCCATTGTCACTACGGATTTTCTTAATTTGAGTTTTAAATTTATTTTGGACCCTTTTTGCAAACCTTTTGAAAATGCCGAAGGCTTCGGACTTGTCTTGTAGAAAGAACACCCAAGTAAACTTTGAGAAATCGTCCCACAACGATTAAACAATAAGAATTGCCCCCGATGCTCTTATAGGACGTTGGACCAAACAAATCTATATGTAAGAGCTCTAGCGGTCTAGATGTGGATAAGAAATTCTTTGTGGGATGAGAGTTTGCCACTTGCTTGCCAGCATGGCAAGCACTACACAACTTACCCTTCTCAAATCTCACATCCTTCAATCCCACAACCAAACCATTTTTGAAAAGCCTTTTTAAAGTAGATATCCCCACATGTCCAACACGGCGGTGCCAAAGCCAACCAAGTGAAACTTTAGCAAGTAAGCACGTCGAGATGCATAAAGCATTAGAGAAGAAATCCATAAGGTAAAGATTTTGAAAACAAAAGCCTTTGAAGATTAAACTTTGGTCATTTTTGTTTAAAACCAAAACACTTTCTTCTAAAAAGAGACAATGAAACCCTAAATCACAAAGTTGAGCAACAGAAAGTAAATTGAAGTTGAGGGATTCAACCAATAGAACGTTGGAGATTGAATGATCGTTGGAGATTACCACCTTTCCTTGTCCAATTGCTTTACTTTTGCTATTATCACCAAAGGTTATCTTGTTGCTTGAATCCACACTTTCTTCTAGGGAGGTGAACATTCGCGAGTTACCAGTCATGTGTTGAGTACATCAACTATCAATCACCCAATACCGGCCTCCGGTCTTGTAGTTCACCTACAAAATTAAAGATCACGTCTTTGCTTTAGGTACCCAAATCCTTTTGGGTCCTTTTGGATTAGTGCATAGAGACTTAGGCACCCAAATGACCTTATTTTTTTTCATTAAGCATCGGAACACCTATGAACTTAGCAATAAATGTACCATCCTTGCCCTTTTGGAGCGAGTAGTGAGAGTTGTTGATAATACTTTTGGTCAAAGTATCCTTGGATGAAGTGGCCAATGGACATGCAATGGGTTTATGGCCTTCACCATGGCACTTGTAGCAAAAGTTGTCCTCTATCACGAACTTCGTCTTAGGTCTTATCCAACCACCTCCCTTGGGTACAACCTTTGGGACGTATCCCAATCCTTCCTTACCCAAGGTGAACCTTTGATCTCCAAGAATCCGATCGAGAGTGGCACTTCCTTGATAGCACTTTGCTAGGCCCTTGTTAAGCATATCCACCTTTGCTTTAAGCTCTAAGTTCTCCTTCACAAGGTTAGTGGCACAAGAAGCAACACTATAAGAAGGAATATTGCAAGTAGGACTAGCATCTATTCTAGAAGTGCATGGCATAGAAATTAAATCGTTACAAAAAGTAGAGCTATCGACCTTAACGGGAGCCTTGCATGCTTGAGTGGTAATTTGTTGAGAATAGAGATTACAAGCAATGCCCCTATCAACTTTGGTCACGGCAAAGTCCTTGTTAAGAAAAGAATCATGCTCAAGCTCTAGCTCTTCATACTTGGCACTAACTTCCTCAAACTCGGTGCTAAGTGAAGTGTGCATTTTCTTGAGTACTTTGAACTTTTGCTTCTCCTTACAAAGAGTCGTATTGAGCTCCTCAATAATTTCAACAAGCTCATCATATGAAGGAAGAGTCATATACCTTCTCATCATGATTTGCCATGAAGAAAAACGGTGAGGTTGGAGGAGGTAGAGTGGATTCCGTGAGAACAAGTCCACCAAGGCCTTTTGGTGGTGTTGGACCTTCATCTTCATCACTTGAGTCGGCCTTGGAGCTCTCCTCATCGATAATTCACTCTCCAATGTAAGCTTCCTCCTTTCCATTCCGATTGAGCTTCTTAAACCTTATCTTCTTGCCATCTTGCTTCTTCTTGCCCTTATGTGTCTTTATTCTTCTTCTTTTTGTTCTCACATCTTGAAGCAATGTGGCCCTTCTCATTGCACTCATAGCGTATGGTGTTGGCAAAAGGGTTCTTCTTGTTTGACAAATAGCTTGATGAAGATCTTCTTCTCTTGTCAAAGTCCACCTCCTTATCATTTATCTTTTTGAGAAGACGCCTTGTCTTCTTTATGAGCAAAGCCATATCATCGGAATCCTCAAACTCATCATCTCCAACTTGATTACTATCATCTTTCTCGTGATCTCCTTTGACCTTGAGAGCAATGTTCTTTTTGCTTGTAGGAGACTGTTCATACTCCTTCAAGAAAAGCTCATGTGCGGTGAGCCTTCCCAAAAGAGCGGTTGGCGTCAATGAGTTCAAATCTCCATTAGTGAGAAGCACCACAAACGTCTTGTACTCCTTGGGCAAAACCCTAAGCATTCGTCTCACAATTTCAAGGTTAGAAAGGGTTAAACCAAGACCCTTCAATTCATTCACAATACTATTCATGCGAGAGAACATTTCATTTGCCGTCTCATGTGGTCGCATCACGAAATAGTCGAATTGCTCTTTAAGAACATACATTTTGGCCTCTCGCACATTAGCTGTTAACTGTAATTTCCCGAGAAAATAGCACCTTTCAAATCATCCGAAGCCCTTCCGAATCATCCTGAAGCTTGATATCCAACGGTCAAAAAACTAGCCGTTGAGGCTTAAAGTATCATCCGATAGCTTTCGGATCATCCTTACAATCGGATCATTCGGAATGTACAAGAGTTTCAGCCTATTGAAAAAAATACCCTTCTAGTCCAATGATCCGCTTCATTGTCCGTTAGCTTTCGGATCATCCGAAATGCATTGACATTGAAAATCAGCCTTCTGTTCCCCTGATCCGCTTGCTTGTTCATTAGCTTCGAGATCATCTAAAATGCATTGACATTGAAAATCAGCCTTGTGTTACAATGATCCGCTTGCTTGTCCGTTAGCTTCCGGATCATCCTAATGCATTGACATTGAAAATCACCTCCTGCTCCAACGACCCATTAGATTGTCCGATAGCTTCCGAATCATCCGGAATGCATTGTCATCTTTCAAACTTAACCAATAATGCTCCAACTTTGATTTCGTTGCAACTCTAACTCTTTTAAGGGCTTCCTTAGACTAGAGATGAACTAAACAAGCCTAGTGTGCATCACAACTAACTACTCAACCTAACCAAGTTCAAGCTACTAGTCTAGACCCTTTAATAGTTCAACTAAAACAAAACAAAGAACCTATTACTACAATGATCCATCATCGACTCCTTGGATCATTTCTAAAACACAAAGTCCTTAATCTTCAACACATTTCATGCTTTGCCTTCAATGTCCATGTTGGGTCAATACTTGGCCCAAAAATCCAAACCACCATCGCGACCTAACTTGAACTTATGCTACACCAACAAAAAGTTAGTCCCGATGATTAAGTCGCCATTAATCACCAAAAACGAATTAGGGCCTAGATGCTTACAGCTTGCCACGACAATGTAGGAGTTGACTCGTGCACTAGATTGCCCGCACAACAAATGAATCATCTAGCACGACAGGGCCATCCGGCTCATCCTGGATCACCACAAAAACTTCCGTGACAGAGCAATCTCCTGACACAGCTTTTGTATCATCCTTCTAATCTGAGGGTAAACAAGATTTGGTAGCAACCAAACTCTGCTCCTCGACATTCAAGATGGGCACACCATCCCCTCGAGTAATAGTCTCAAACTCCTTTCTGACCGCCCTCGATGTAACCCAGATGGTATCCGATGCCAAGAGCCCCAAGGTACCTTAGTAATTGAAGTAGACTGACCCTTGCGGTTCTCAGGAGCATGCGATTTAAGATCCAAATTATTCTTCAATCTCTTAGCATCTCTATCTTCCATCTCGACATCTTTGCCCCTGTCTGATTTGTCCTCCCCCTCATGGTCCTCACCCCGATCAAAAGCGTCGTCAATAGCATCCACATCAGCATCTTCAACTTTGAAAAAAAAATATCATAGACATATTCACCAACCACAATATCTACACTAGAAGGTATGACATCTATGTCCAGCACTCCCACCAGCATACGAACCAAATCATTCTTATGTACCTTTTCCATGTCCACTATCATTGCTATGCTAATGATCGATCCTATAGCACAAAGGCTCAGAAAGTCACGTACTTCATAAGACACTCATAAAACCTGAACCCATACCTTCTAGAGCTGATACTTGGGCGTGGGTTTTATATTCCATTCCACGGATTGCAACACCACCTTATGCTCCTTCACATGCACATCACCAATAACCGTCATACGAAGCATATCAAGCCTAGTTGAAAAATGAAACAAAAACACATTTTCCCATGAATCTCCACCTTTGGCTGCCAATTCATTGGAATTAATCTTTTTGGCTCGGTAATCAGAAGGTCTTCTGACAGTTGATCACCTGTGATCTAAACCAGCCCCGTCTTATTGTTCTCTTTCTTCAATTCTTCTTCCCGACTGTTGGGATGTGATAGAACCTAACCCATCAGCACCAAACCCACACAGATTGGTAATAAGTCTTGGCAGTAATGACAACGGATACTTATTTGCCAAATGGTCAGTGCCCTCACAAATATCACACATTACGCTTGCTTTGCAATTAGTAATTCCATGTCCCTTCCCTTTACATCGAAAGCAAATTAGGTTTGAAACTACACCTGCGGAACCGATGTTGACTTGAGAATGATTTCCCCCACCAAACCGACCATGTCCCCGACTCCGGTTGCCATCTCCAAACCCCCGCGGCCAAAACTGGGTGTCCTATCTTGATATTGGTTAGATATTGATCTGTTTCCACCAAAGACTAGGACACCTCCCTTCCCACCGAAAGCACCACAGGCCCAACAGCCTAGCCACCAGCACCACCATTGATGGAGAATTGACCACCTCCATGCTCACCGTCCACAGCCTGGCTTCCAGCACTACCGAAGATGGGGACAACACCTCCATTGCCCGAAAAATGGCTAGCACCACCATTGGCGAAGGATTGTCCACCACCTCCAATGCCCGAGAATTGCCCACCGCCCCACATCCTGGCCGCCGGCATCACCAATGACAGTGATAGCACCTCCTTTGCCCAGAACTTGACCATCGCCGAAGCTGACAAAGGAAACATTCGCGCTAAGATCCTTTCTCTGACCGCCTGCATGAACCCATCCAAAATCCATATCCCTACGATGGCAAAGCACTTCAGCGAATGAGCGACGATCGCCATTTGCAGTCCCAGCTAGCCACTGGTAGAAAATTTAGGGTTTGGCAAAGCTGTACACCCGTTACGCTGAAAGAACCTGCGAAGCCAAGGCAAACCTTTCTTGTGGGCTTGTTCCGAACTATTAAAAGGCAACCAAGCCGCTATCAATCCCTATCAATTGACCACAACGCCAGACATATTTTGGATGGGCTGCAAATCCAGCGAAACCACCGAGCCATTCGATGTTTGAAAGGGTAATAGAGCCAGTGGATTTTGAATGGGCAAAGAAATCGCGAAATTGTCGCCATTCAAATTTTGAGAGAGCGTGAGCAAATAAACTACCATGCACTTATCACAAGACATCGCCGGTCGAATGGATTCGATGAGCATGATCAATGGCATCGCCATTGTCATCGGAGGCGACATGTGAGGAGGTGGCACAGCCCTCGCTAGGGCCGAACAACACTTTGCTCGCCACGCTTGGCAAAATCCGCGGGCTCATTGAGAGTATCCGCAAAGAATGGCGCGCCATAAAATATATTCTTTGAAATCTTTGATGAAGACCCTTGGCCATTGCCCCTATCTTCAATCTACAAAGATCTACAAAACCGGATGAGACGGAGATTGAGCTCCATTACCTTGAGCAGATTTTGAAACATCGACGGAAAAGTCGGATGATCGATTTTCACTTTCGATTCAATCGCCACTCACAAGATGATATCTTCATCATTGGAAGAATCACCCTCTTACAACTACCAAAACCTTGATCCAATCGCAAAGACTAACTACACAATGAACCCGCAAAATGGAACAAGGACCTCACCGGTGTCGGCAATACCTTCAACGCCGTCTTCAACCACCTCCAACGTCGGCCTCAATTCCATAGCCGCGGTCCCATACTCGCTCGGATCTCCTACCGGGGTAGCTTCCACGCCTGCCGCAGCCCCATCCTCGCCCAAATCGCCTACTACGGCAGCATCCTCGCCTGTCGCGGCAACATCGACGGCTGCCATCCCGAGGTAGCGGATGAGGATGAGCGTGAGTCGGGTGTGGAGGAAGGTCTCGCCAGCCGCGCGGTCGACGTTGCGACGGAAGGAGCCACTGCACTGCAATTAGTGGTTCCACTGCACTGCAAGTTCTTCCAGTAGATTGCACTTGTCTTTTTGCAGTAGCTAGCTGAGCATGGCCTGGATTGATCGATAGCTTTCCAAATTGAAATGTTGGAGCTTCCGGATTTTTTCAACTAGGGTTGAAAATATCACTCTTGTGGCATGTGATTCCCTTATGGACAATTACAATTCTACCTCATCGGGATTCTACTACTCATACTAACAAGTGTAGTATAACTAAATCCCAACTAGTCTAAACTATTAGATCAAAGAGAATGAATGACCCGTATTAAATTGAGTGTACCGTAAAAGAGCTCCTACCCCAGCCACATCTTATGCCGACTGAGCTGCGCCACGTTACCTTGTTGCAGCTATTGTTCGCATCCATCGATCGCTATGGCTTAGGCGGGAATTGCTTCGCAATGTTGAGCAGGGGGCCAGAGTTCACTCCTGATCCTAATTGGCACCCACGTAGGACAATACTAGGTGGGGCTATTTGATCCAAAGATTGACATTTATAGGGACTGATACCTAAGTAATTTTAGAACATATCAAATAAAAAGCAGCATACTTACCCTTTCCAAAATTATGGATGTATTTTGATATCCATTTTCTCCCGGATGAAATCTTGACCATATTTATTGTATATGCATTTATAGAAGTTACAAAAGTGTGTGATTATGATGTGTTTTTATGATGAGTCTACATGACGACGACTACAAAGTTTTTTCTTTAAAAAGAATGACATGCAAAGATTTCTTAAAAATAATAACATGTGACCATTGACAATAGCTGCTGGGACGAAGTGCATAAAAAACATGCGATTACTGACCATAGTAGCTACTAGGTTGCTTGGTCATTGAACATGTAAAATGTTGGAAACCAAAATGGGCAAAGGGGTATACGTAAAATACACTACATTAAAATTAAGTGAAGTCTAAAGTGAACACATTTGGTTGTTGCTGTAACAATTTCCTTTTCTAACTAAACTTTTAGTGTCGTTGGTGCGTAAACAATTGGCAAAGTATTTAGTTAAAACAGTTGGTGCAAATTGAACCTTTACCATAATTCCATTTACGCATCTTCACAAACAATCTGAGAATGTTAAGGGCCTATTTGATTTAAAGGAAAAACTAGGATTTGAGTTCGTATGGATTCGTAGAACCAAGCAAAGGAAAAACGCAGGAAAAATTCCTTTGCATACGGTTTGAAAGGAAAAACGTAGGAAAATTAACATCCACTGAGAGCTTTTTTTGTTCCACACGTAGGATCAAGGCAAAACATGCTGCCTGTGTCGCTAAAAGCAAGTCACACGTAGACCGACTTTTTCTACGGATAATTCTCGTACCCAGCAAGTCGTATAGCAATGAAAACAATGTAGCCGTGCACGACCATTGCTCCATAGCATACACCACCTACAAGTTCCAACTTCTGAACAATGTAGCCGTGCCATGGACCTTGAGAGTTGAGACCTTCCCTGCCTCTCCCACTGACACGGTGCCCCCGCGCAGCCAGTGAAACAAAATCGCAGGCGCGTCGCATTGCATCGGGGGGAGAAAGAAAAGAAAAAGAAATCCGACACGACCCAACACAACAGCCATCCCTCTTCCTTCCTCCGCCTCCTCCGCACGAGGCGCTCCTCCACCCGTCGCCTCCCCTCCCAGGAAACTCCGCGGCGACCTCCCCAACCCAACCAAAATCCCCGCCGCCGCCGCCGAATCCGGCACGATCCCTCCGGACGCGCCGATTCCTCCTCCGCCGCCTCCGATCCCCCCGCCAAATCGCGCCCCGCGGGGGGCCGATCTCGCGGATTCGCCGGTTCTTGCGAGGTACTCCGGCGCGGGTGCGGTCCCATGCGGTGGTTTCTTTCGGGGGTCGTTCGTTCCGGTTTGGAGTTGCCGTTTGCTTGTTCCTGTGTGGGAGAGGTGGGGGCTTTCGGGCAAATTTGGCGGTCTTGGATCGGATTGCGGTGGGAAGTCGGGGTGTTTTTGGCGGGTTTTGGTGCGCCTGAGATGGTAGATCGGTTGATCCCGTCGAACAGGGGTCTCTCGGTGCAAGATTTGGTCTGGTTGCGCATTCGTGGATAGTCTTTTTCTGATCTTGAAATGGCCTGTTTAATTTAATCCAGTTCTTAGTGTAGGGCTAACTCTCTATGAATCACTAGCATAGGCATAGCCTTTGATTGATCCATATGTGTTAGCTTCTTTAGAGTTGAGCTGATTGAGCAAGTCTCTCCAGTGAACACTGTCTTTCTTCTGACTCAGAGCTGTTAGGTTATTATAATTTCTAATTGATCTGTTGTCATTTTTCAGAAAAAAGAAAAGGTTGATATCTTTTTAGTATGTTTTTTTTTGTTCTTATTAGATAATGCTGAAGAGTTCTACATGACTACCCTCGCAAAATGATAAAGAATTCTATATGACTGTTAGGAGGGCTTCGGGCAAAAAAATTCCTTAAAATCTTGCGAGCTATTATTCCTTTGCTGTTTTTCACAACTTGATATGTACTCAGCTACAACATTATTTGATCCGCTTGCAGGTTAAGTGAAAGTACTACCATGAGCTGGGTGGTGTGCTTTATCTGTTTGGCTTGCCAATCATATGCAAAAATCAGGAAGTGGGTTTGCTTTGACAAGATGAAGGTCAAACCATTGGTTGACACAGTGTGATCTGACCTTGTCTATGCACGGCTTGTAATGCTAAGCACAACCGAGTCCTGATAACACAGACTTGGTGCACATGCTCGCGGGCGATATGAATAACAATGATATTATTGACTTGATTTCGGATAGTGATGATGATTTTGACTTCGACTCTGACGATACAGTTGGTGGTTCTGACCAGCAGTCAGGTTCTACAAATGTAACATCTGCCCAGAATGGTGGAGGGCAGCCAATCAGGCTTCAGGATGAAGATTGGTGGAGGAGCACTCCTGCTTCATCCTCTTCTAGGCCTGTTGAAAATAGTAATGGTCAATACAGGACTCTGCCACCTTCCTTTACAAATGGTAGACATATTGAGAATGCTCGCTATACATTGGGTTCAGGGGACAGGACTTATCCGCATTCAAGTTCTTATATGAGGTCACCACATGATTCTGCAAGGGCCACACCTGCTTCCAACAGAATTGATAGTGTAGTGAAGAAGCACAACAGTTCTGCAGCAGATGCAAATGACAATAACAAGAGGATTCTTCCATCATCTTTTTCAAATGGCAGCACAACAAAATCTACGTATGCAAATGTTGCAAGTGAGGTCCGCAAATTCCCACCACCTATCAATGGAAATTCACAAAGATTGAGTGAAAACAGGATGGGAAAAAATATTGCCAATGAAATTGGGCAACCTTCATCTTCAAGGCTGCCGAGCCGAAGTTCGTTTATGAGTAACACCCAGAAGGTTATTACAGAGAACAACGATGGTTTGTATAGCTAGTCTCGACTGATTCTAATTCAATCATATAAATACTGGAAACTGGTGCAGGTTTTATGTAAGGAGACTAATGTTTTCCCCTGTTCAAAATTGCCAGATGATATCTATGTATATGGAGGCCCCGGCTCACATAGGGTACTGCCTCCATCTTTTGGAGGCAAAAATTCTGCTAATAACAGTGAACTTGTTAATGGTATTGATATGCAAGGTCGTCCTAACCTAGAAAATAGGCTTTTGGATACTGATGAGAGAGCAGTATATCAAGAAGCCCTGCAGGTATGCATATTTGGTCCATTGAGACATACATGTAGCTTCCTGCCCAGCTAATAATGTTACGCCTCATCCATAGGCAATTGTGTATAATAGAGCTATTAACTTATTACTCTTGTCTATGTTTTTGTGAATTGCGTTGCTGACTTGGCTTGATGGATTAGTAGACTGTTGGCAATTATGTATAATAGAGTTATTAGCTTATTACTCTTCTCTATGTTTTGTGAATTGCATTGCTGATTTGGCTTGATGGATTTATTTACTCTAGATATTCTCCCAGATTGTCAAACCCAAAACTCAAAGGAATATTCTGTAAATAGATGCTATTTGGTGGCACTGGAGAGAACCACACATAGTTACGTTGTGTCACAATGTGCCATTGTTGTTTAAAGTACTTTCTTAAAGAAAAGCCACAGGTTCTGACCTGTTTGAATTTGCATAATATTGTACATGCTGATATTTATCTTTCATTTATCTTTATTGGTTACTTCCCTTTGTCGTGGCACTGGTTCAATGATTCAGTGGCCTTGTTGGTGCTTTACAGTTTGTTGAGAGAAATTTAGTCCATGCAATGATTCGTTGTGTCTAATTGTCTATCTCATGTGTTTCTCACTTCGCTCCTAAAGTTATTTCATGATCCGAACTCTGCAAATGTTCAACCTCCATTTTTTTCACCAGTTTTGTCATCAAACTAATTGTGTTAATTACACTTCAATGAAGGAAGATCAAAGTTCTGTAAAGATGATGGTACATATTTCTTATTTTAATCAAACTACTTTATAAATATATTTACCATCACATCTACAGAACTTCAAACCTTTTTATAATTATTTCATTGCATTCTAAACGCATGCTACTTTCGACTTTTGAATGAGGCATATACATTCGCATGTTTTTATCTAGTTTTGCTTAATTTGGTGTGCTCCAATCTAGGATACATTTTCCGGTAGGAATTATATGTTTTAATGATCCAGGTAAATGTAAACCTGGTTTAGGTGTTGCCCTTAAATTTGATTCTGCTCGTTGAGTGACATTGTTTTTCATAATCTGTTATGCAGAATATTAGTCAGGATAAAAGGGAAGATGATCTGCCTGAGGGTGTTCTATCGGTATCTCTGCTTAAGCACCAGGTAATTTATTTCTGTATAAATTTTAATTATTTACCAGTTTCCTATGCTGGATATCATGTTCCTTACATACCTTTTCTGCTTGAAAGAAAATGGCATTAGCTTGGATGGTTTCAAAGGAGAATAGCTCACATTGTGCAGGTGGAATTCTTGCAGATGATCAGGTTATTTCTGATTTCTGTCTTCTTCACAAGTACTTATTCTTATCATATTGCCGTCCTTAAAGTCAAGCAGTTTTCTTGTAACAGGGTCTTGGGAAGACAGTGTCTACAATTGCCCTTATACAAAAACAGAGGATTCAGCAGTCTAAGTTCATGTCTGTTGATTCAGATCGTTTGAAATCTGAAGCACTAAACCTTGATGAGGACGATGAAGCAGAGACTGTTGTGGATAAGGGGGAACAGACTCTGAACGATGAACCCAAGAAAGATCTATCATCAACAGCAGCTGGTACTAGTGGTGTTGAAGCATGTGCTAGTCAACTGAATACTGTTCCAGATAGTATGGTCGAAAGCAAAGTTGAGCGCAAGAAGAAGACTAAAGCAAGTGCATCATCCACCATGCGGTCCATGACGAGGCCAGCTGCAGGTACTCTAGTAGTATGCCCAGCTAGTGTTCTTAAGCAATGGGCTAACGAATTGACGGACAAGGTTTGCGAAAGTGCTAAATTGTCTGTTTTAGTCTATCATGGTGGTTCGAGGACCAAAGATCCAAGTGAGCTCGCACAATATGATGTTGTTGTCACTACATACACAATTGTGGCCAATGAAGTGCCAAAACAGAATGCTGATGATGACTCAGATCAGAAGAATGGTGAAGAATCTTCTGCTGGTAATAAAAGAAAACAACCATCAAATGCACAGAGTAAGAAGAAAAAGAAGAAGAAACTTAAGGATTCAGACATTGACCTTAACAGTGGCCCAGTTGCGAGGGTACGATGGTTTAGGGTTGTGCTTGACGAAGCTCAGACAATAAAAAACTTCCGAACTCAAGTGGCTAGAGCCTGTTGTGGACTAAGAGCGAAAAGGAGATGGTGCTTATCAGGAACACCGATACAAAATACAATTGATGATTTGTACAGCTATTTCCGTTTCTTGAAATATGATCCTTATTCTACATATAGCTCATTTTGTTCAATGATAAAGCACCCAATTGCTAGAAATGCAGTTCAAGGGTATAAGAAACTTCAAACTGTGTTGAAGATAGTTCTCCTGCGTCGCACAAAAGGTGATAAAAATGTATTTTTACAATTTTACTGCATATATCTATCTGTAGTTCTATTTTTAGAAATTCATATCAACTTAGGATATCTCATTGCAAACAAATGAAATTCCAACTGCAGTGCCTAGCATTATTTGTTACTACAGAAACTTGATATGAGCTATATCCAAATTTATTTCTGCATGTGGTTACATCATCTTCTGCGGTCAGCATTCACTATTTCGATGACTTTCTGATAAACTGATATACCATGCACCATTGGTAAAACAGATTCTTTGAGTTCCTTAACAGAGTAGAAGATAATGGAAAATTTATGTACCTATGTTATTCTTGTATATTGTTTTCAGTATTCTAGAGAACACTGTATTAACATTGCTTGCCGGTTACCTGTTTACTAGATGGCATTCTTTTTTCTTTGCTAGTAGTTTTGTGTTCAGTATGCAATTCTTCCTTTCTCTCTCTCTCTCTCTTTTTCCGTTGAAAGAAGTTCCATAAGGTTTTGCATTGTATAACTTTGTTCGATGATCTTTAAGTGCATGTGGTGTGACTCCATTTTTCATTTGTTTAAAATCTCTGTTGTTGATCTCGTGTTGCTTTTTATTAATGTAGAAACTCTGATTGATGGAGAACCAATCATAAAGTTACCACCAAAGACAATTGATCTTAATAAAGTAGATTTCACAAAAGAGGAGCGAGCTTTCTATTTGACACTGGAAGAACGCTCTCGGCAACAGTTCAAGGTTGGTTAAATCTTCAAGTTGAACTTGCCATATCTTGTCCATCTTTTGTGGACGGCCTTGGTGTATTTTGATTTGTACTATTTAATCTCCAGTCTGGCTGACTATTTTTTTGTATCCTTGAGCACATATATGCATACTATTATTGTCATGATCCAGTGAGTCATTATTTGGGGATGCTTGTTATCATTGCTTAATTAATCCGCTTTTTCTACCAGCTTGCTTTCCCAACTCTTTGCCTCATAATTGCCTTTTGAATTCATGTTTCTATAATACTTAATTGGTATTTAAACCATTGTTCTATATCAAAGGATTTGAATTTTCTTTTTGATCAACAGAAGCCAAACATTTGCATGCCTTTTTGTAAACTGGAAATTTTGGAAGTAAAATTTTTGAATGCTGATATGTTGTCCGTTCATTCCAGGCATTTGCTGCTGCTGGGACACTCAAACAAAACTACGCCAACATCCTTTTAATGTTATTGCGCCTGAGGCAGGCCTGTGATCATCCTCTTCTTGTGAAGGGCCATCAGTCAGAGTATAAGGGCGATGGTTCAATAGAAATGGCAAAGCAACTTCCTAAGGAAATGATAATAAATTTGCTTGCAAGGCTGGAAGTATCAGCGCTTTGTGCCGTATGCAGTGTAAGCAATCAAATTTCTCGTCACTATTTGGAAGTTCACCTATTCTCTCTTTTGTCTTATTTGAGTGTAATCTGCAAACTATCACGTGGGTCGTTTGGATGAGAGTTATATTAGTTAGCTTCATTGGGTCTTGGGAGGTGGTTACCCTCGTAAACAATTACCCCAACATGTGAGGGTGTTAATAAGAAAGCTATCATCCATTTATGAATCTAGTCCATCCAATCCTCATCCGATGGCCCATCTGGAAAGTTTGCTTGCTTGGATCAAGCACGGTTTACACTAGATATCCCCTTCTCTTATTTCATGCTCTTGGAATAAGATACAATAATAAGAATGGCTGATAGTTGAGCACCCAAACTGGCCAAACCCTATATATTTTATGTGATAACAGAAAACCAAGCTGGGCCTTGCTCAACTTGGGAGTCTTGGATCCAGGACTAAAATGTTGTTCCCAGCTGGGTGCCTGGGTCAGGTTGCACCCATTTTGCCAAGATCTTTTATTTTTTGTCGGTTTGTGCACCAGTGTGAACAATGTAATCACTGGTTTATTCAAGTTTTGAACAATTACGTTTTTTGCAGGACCCACCTGAGGATGCCATTGTGACGATGTGTGGTCATGTTTTCTGCTATCAATGTATATACGAGCGGATAACAACTGATGACAATATGTGCCCATCCCCAATTGCGAAACACATTAAGTACTGATTCAGTATTTTCGCCAGGAGCATTAAAGATTTGTATCTCTGGCAAGTCCGGTGCTTGTGCAACAACGAGTTCATCAGCAGATGATGAGTCATCTTCAATCAGTCAAAGCAGTTACATCTCCTCAAAGATACAAGCGCCATTGATATACTGAATTGATTATTAACACACATGCCCTTACCGACAGTGATACTATTGCATCAAATCCAAGTCGTAGCCCCAGTGAAAGCCATTGTCTTCTCCCAGTGGACTGGCATGCTGGATTTGCTGGAGCTTTCACTGAATAGCAATCTTATACAGTACAGGAGACTAGACGGAACAATGTCCTCAATTTAAGAGATAGAGCAGTGAAGGATTTTAACACTGACCCAGAGGTCCTTTTGTTCTGTTTGTTTTTTCCTACCTTGTTTCTTTTACTACTGGACATTCATCTCACAGCTATTCTGATGAGAACCTTTTTCTTTCTTCAGGTTAGAGTTATGATTATGTCACTGAAAGCAGGTAATCTTGGTCTCAACATGGTTGCTGCTTGCCATGTAATTCTCCTTGATCTTTGGTGGAACCCTTATGCTGAGGACCAGGCAGTTGATAGAGCACACCGAATTGGGCAGACTCGTCCGGTCACTGTCTCTCGTTTAACCATTAAAGATACAGTGGAAGATCGTATTTTAGCTCTGCAGGTAATAGTTTACACTTTTGCTGTGAATTCATGAGCTTTTTTTTATCTACTTAAGGAGCATGCGCCTAGTTAGTTTTCTTTTTCATTTTGGAGGATGAAAATTATGTGATACATGAGTATCACTGATACTATTGTGGATTGTTTAAGTGATCATTTGATGGTAAGTTGTTTTTTCAATCTTGGTTGTGAAAGAATTGTGTGATAGGTGCCCGAAATTCATGTCTGGCTTGTCACATTTGCAATGTGATGGTTAAGAAATGGACCACGACCGTGAATAAAGCAAGTTGCAATATTCGTGTGAAGCAGATCTTCTTTTGAGAATCTATATTATATTGTTATATGTGAACGATGCTAGCTGAAGTGTACAGAAAGCCAAGCAAGTCTACTGAAGTTTACTACTAAAGCATTTTTTTTTACCTTGGGGACAAACACAATTTAGATAGGATTACATAAAATTTGGCTCTGATGTAGGAATTATCTTATCATGGAACCAGCATTATTTATGATTCGCTGTTGTTTGTGCCCGTCTGACCATGTTACTGCCTTCTTTGACAGGAGGAAAAGAGAGTGATGGTTAACTCTGCCTTTGGTGAAGACAAATCCGGTGGCCACGCCACTCGGCTCACCGTAGAAGATCTGAGGTATCTGTTTAGGATATGATTGGGAGGATCCCTCCTAGCGCTGGTGAATTTTGCGACGTGAAAACGGCATGTAGCTTGTAATCTCACTCGCCGGAGGCAGAACCGACGCCTGCGTACCGTTGCGAGTATTCGGGAGCGAGGTACTGTGGGCTTATCTCTCCCCCCGCCCCGCCGCAGCTCCAGTTTTGTTATGCTCTGATTGCTAGATGCAATGTTGTAGTGCTAGCCTAGCTAGCCTGTGTAACAATAACCCCAGCTTGTAGGAGAAATCTGCTGTGCTATGTTCCCTGTGATGTCAGGAGATCCATCTGGTGTACATATCTTACAGTGTTACTGCTTTGACTTCATATTTGCTGTCATATGCTTGTGGGGGTGTCCTGCTGTTTTGCTGAGGACCCACGGGCTGCTGGTCCCGCAGACCAGTGACCTCGCGCAGTCGAGTTGCCGTACCATCAAATGGGGAGACCACCACCCCGTAACGTCTCCTCGTGCCATGTCGTAACTGTTGAGGAACCGTCGCTGGCGAGTCCAGTCCGAGCGATTACCTTGTAGACAAACTCAGAATCGTAAGAACAATGCATGAACACAAGAACAGAATAAGAGATTGAACACAGAGATGTAGGGGGACGCATTGCTTCTCTTTATTCCTTCATCCATCGATCCATCAATTACAATGAATAGCACCCCCTATTTATAGGCTACGCCCTGCTAGGGTTTGGGATGAGGAGCCCACCTTGGGCCAGGACTCCCGGTCCCGGCCCGGCTTCTAACACTCCCTTGGGCACTCATCCTTCATGCACATGTCTCGTCAAACTCCATAAAAACCCAGTGGGAAAAAATTGGAGAAAGAGTACATGATACACATTCTGCTGTGATGCACGAATTGCCTCATTAAAAACCTTAGCCGAGAAACTTCAGGAAAACTCGTCAGGAAAAAGAGTACAATCCACCCAATTTCATTTAATCTCCTGGATTTATTCTTTGGGTACTGATCTTCATGATCAAGCTTTAATAATGAGTTCGTGAAGGTTCTCCCCGACTCGCAGACTTCTCTAAGTCTCATCATTCCATTCACGTATGCATCTTTCAAAGATAGATGCCGAAAGTGACTTAGTGAATAAATCTGCAAGATTCTCACATGACTTAATATGCAAGACTTTGATTTCGCCCATCTTTGCATTTCATGAGCATAGAAGAACTTGGGGTTGATATGCTTTGTGAGAGGATTCTTCACATAACCCATCTGCATTTGTGCAACACAAGCCGCATTATCTTCATAGATAATGGTGGGGTTTGTGCGGTATTCAATCCACACGATCGCCGGATGTGGTGAATCATCTGCCGAAGCCAAGCACATTCTCGTGAGGCCTCATACATGCTATCATTTCCGAGTGGTTCGCCGAGGCTCTGTACAAGACTGCTTAGACGATTTCTATGGAATTGCGCCCACCACATAGGAATACATAACATGTTCGCTATTTATCGGTGTATGCGGGTCCTACAAGCACCGTTATTTGCATTGCCATTCATAGTTAGGTCTTGGTTCTTTCTATAGAATGCACCAAGTTCTTTGCTTCCTTGGAGGTATCGGAAGATGTCCTTCATTCCCTGCCAATGCCTTTGGTAGGTTCTGTACTATACCTTGCTAATAGGTTCACGGCAAATGCAATACCCGTTCTAGTACAGTTTGTTCAATACATGAGTGTTTCTATCACACTTAAATATGGGAATTCCGGTCCCAGGACTTCTTCCCCCTCTTTTCTAGGTCTATACGGGTCTTTGTCTTGCCGCAAAGATCTCCGACCATTGGCACTTTCAAAGGGTATGCCTTCAAAGTCGAACCTTTCTAACACCTTCCGAGTGTAGGTCGATCGATGCACTAATATCCCTTCAGGGCATGCTCAAGTCGCAAGCCTAAGCAATATTTGGTTTTACCCAAACCTTTCATTTCGAACTCCGACTCGTGTAAGAGCTTGCTTTCTTAATATCCTTCGTGGTTCGATGATATTCGATCATCTTCATACACCGAGATCATACTAAATCCATTCGGGATCGCCGTATAAATACACAGAGATTATTCTCATTGTTCGTAGCCTTTCTTGCATAGAAAGTCGCTCAAGCGATTATACCACATTCCGCTCGATTGCTTAAGTTCGCATAATGACTTTCTGTTTCACACTGCACATATTTCTATTTACTCGCTTTTGGTTCGGAGACGATGATACATTCGTATCTTCATATAAATGTCCGAATCCAATATTTCATAAAGGTATGTCGGTACCCCATCCATCAATTTCACTTCTAACTTCAAGTTCACCGCCATTGAGATAAATATTAAAAGGGAGTTCCGCCATGACCGGGAATAGGTTTCTTCATAAACATCTTCGGACGTGCGGTGAAACCTTATGCAACAAGCCTTGCTTCTTTTAATTTCTCTTTTGAACAAATACCACTTATGCACTCAAGGGTGCACAAGAGGAGGCGTGCGGCTTACAGCCCAAACGTCTTTCTTTATTCTGAGAGAATAATTCAATTTCTATTGCCTTCTTCCAATCTGATCTTTTCTTTCATTTATCGAGCGATGCGAGCTCTGGATCAAGATTGATGATTGTGGCAAGTTTCTTTGCAAAGTAAATGTCGACATTGGTCGTTGTCATATTCAAATATTCTCCTAAGGTCATAAAGCTTATAGCTATTTCTTCAAGGGCGATTCTTTTAATGCTTCTACTTGTTCACCGTCGCTTCCAATTGCGGGCAAGTCCTTTAGTTTTCCAAATCCGATGTGTGCGCACATCCATGCTGATGTCTCCCTTCATGGGGATGTTCAATTCTGGTATGCCTTTTCTGAAGGTTCCATACCGATGCCAGGTCTCAACTGGCTACCCTTCTGGTTCGGGGCACTTCGGTGATCGGCTGTGTCAAGTCCTTCTTATCCTTTTCCACCAGGCGTCCCCGGTTACTTTGGATTCGAGGGGCCGGAGTTCTCGTCCTTTCAGAGGCCTTAGGACGGGATTAGGGATACCTTCATCGGTATTTCAACCCTCTCCGGTGCATTGCATGCAGGCACATGCTACTTGGTCACGCTCTTCAAATCACTAAAGTTGTTAGGCAGTTGATTCGCTAATACTTGCAAATCGATTATCTTCTAGACTTCAATTGTCTTCTAGACTTCAATTCAATTATCTTACGATCGCAATTATCTTCGAATTTTTCTATTTGCTTCACTAGTGCGCGGGTCATATGCATATATTTCAATTATCTTCGGACTTCAAATGTCTTCTAGACTTCAATTATTTCCGACATTATTATCAAGGGTTGATTTCTCCCCAATGACGGAAACTAATCTCATCTATTGTACTTTCAATAATCGGTATTATACAAATCTCCACCATAGGGTCCAAATACTTGATTATGGATGCCGTCTCATAACCAACGATATCCCGCACTTTCGAGAAGACCCATTTCGATTCACGCGGTGGTGGTATATGTATATAACCCTTGCAACCAAACTCGCGAAGATGAGGAGTTTTGATCTGACCCTTGCACTAGTTGCATAGTTGGATGGATGTTATAGGCGATGGTCTAAAAATGATGAGAGTCATACGAGCAGATCGCGTGTCCCCAACATATAGTTGGTAAATTACAATTCTTCAAAATTACGCTAGTCCATTCGGTGTGGATATGCGCATGTAATGCTCAAATTTTAATTCCCATTTTCATGCAATAATCATCAAATGCTTTCAAAGTAAATTCTCCGGCGTTGTCCATTTAGGTGGACTTCATATGATGATCGGGGAAAATATTTCTAATTTAATTATCTGCGAGATTGGCTTTGCAAAAGCATGGTTTCTCGTAGACAATAAACATACGTGCGACCATTCCGAGGAAGCATCGATGAGCACCATAAAATACCTAATTGACCCTTACAGGGGTTGTATAGGACCGCAAAAGTCTCCCTGGATACGATCCAGGAATGCAGGGACTTCATCCTTCGCTTTCAGAGCAAAAGGTCTAATAATTAATTTCCCAATGGCACATGCGGGGCACAAAATCTTCCAGATTCGGGAAATTCTTTATATTCATATTATGTCCCTGTGAATTGTTAATTATATCTCTCATTATCCTAAGACCTAGGCGGCATAATCTATCATGCCAGAGATAGATAAGTTCAGAGCTTCTAAATACGGTTTTCAAGGCAGTATAGGCTGCAGGTGCCTTAATATTAGTGTAGTATAGCCTGGCCATATGAAGGAAGACATTCTAATGCTATTTTTCACTTTCTTCACGCTTTGTAATGAGCATGTATTATGTACCATACTCTTCTTCGCCTCTACACTGAAACCATAGCGCAAATATCCTTGAGAGTTCTAGTCGATTCTGGTACAACAAGTCTTCTTCAATTACCCAAGTTGTGCCCATTGGGAGTATAATTGTGGCCCTTCCCGAGCCTATTATACAAGTATCATTTCTGCGATTGTCGTAAGACTACCAAAGATTCTTGCCGATCGATCGGAAAAATTTCCATTTCTCTTAGGATGGTTTTCATTGTGCCGCTACATGCTAAGCACACTTCCTCCATAGGGCACCACATGCGTTCTAATATAATATACTTTATTAATATGTAGCGTAAAGCAAGCAACACATAAATAAAATACTTGGATATCGTAACGTAACTTGCTATTATAAAGACGGAAAATAAGTCTTGCAGACTCATAATAAGAATTTAATGCTTTGCTCTCCTAGAGCTTGCAACCATTATTCAATAATTCAAAATTTCGCTTCAATTGCAACCGCAAGTTTCTATAAAAGGTCCGAGTGCAATGCGTGCCTCGGATCTAATAGGCTAAGTATTTGAACTTCGCCTAAATCGGCTCCATGCGCGATCTTTCTCTTGGCGCTACGGTTGTGGCTGTGATGTCCAAAGGAGGGATGATGGGGTTACTAGGCTCGTTCACATTCATAAGTGCAAACTAATGGATGTGGATTTTCCGTGTCCGCAATGGCGAGGTATGTCTCATGCTATCATTTGCCCTTCTTCTTAGACTGTAAAGCATCAATAATGTGCGACGCACGACCTTACCCTTTTTGCTCCACTCATTTGTGAGAGGCTTCATCACCTTGTAGCTGCTAGCAGTGGCTTCATGGCCAACATTGCTACTAGATGGCTGCAAGATGAAGTTCTTTCCTAGAACATCACCTTGAGCTTCCGCAACTTGCATGATGTCAATTAATTCGGCATACTTCATGTAGCCGTCTTTGACGATAGTTGCGTGCGGATTATACCGCGTTTGGGTGAAAGGTAGAGAGTCTTCTCGATCTTCTCGCTCATCTCGTGATTACATTACCACAGAATTGAAGATTGATACAAATTTTATACAAATCTGGCCATGCTGGGTCAGTTCTTCGAATTCCTGATTCGTGATGCCAGTCATCTTCATATTCGTGCCAAAAGTTCAAAGGATTACTGCTAGTAATCTGCATAAAATGGTTGCAAAAATTCTCACAATGCTCTTCGAACTCCAGGTTCGTGTTCCCGTATTTTTCTATGCATTTTTCATGATTTACTGCTATTTTCATGATTAAAAGTAATATATAAAATCACGATAATCAAAACAGAAATACAATACATAAATTGCATAGAAATAATAATAATAACAAATTTAAACATGCTTCAAATGCAAAAATATGCAAAATTTGATTCAGGGGCCATTTCTCACTGGAAAATGACTTTCTAAAGTTCGCAACTTTCGTGGTTAACACGCAAATTTAGTACAGAGAAAATTTTATGCGCAATTTTCGATTTACGGGGTTATTCTCAAGAATGTCTTCATTCGCGAAATTTATCGTAATTTTCGTAATTACAAGGGCCATTTTGCAAAAGTTCCTTTCTTTTTCCTTTTCGAAAACAAATTGTCCGCCACCATGGGCCGACTTCTTGGCCCATTGCGCCAAGCAAAGAAAAGAAGGGGGTCACCGTAGGGTTTCCCGCGTGCGCTGCTCAAGATGGCGGCGGCGCTTGCTTACGCACGGCCGCATTGCCGTCGCGAGGCGGTGGCGTGGCGCCGCCGTCTCGAGCGAGGCGGTGGCTCATCACCGCATGCACGGCTCGGGCGGGTGGAGGCGGCGCCGCGCGGCGCGGCGAGGCGGGCGCGCGGTTTCGCGCGGCGCGTATGCGCGACGGCACGCCAGCGACCATCGGCGACACGGCGCGAAGCGCGCGCGCCGGCGGCGGGCGAAGCGCACGGGCGCGCGCGCCGGCCGGCGCGGCACGGCCGGGTTAGCACCGCGCCACCACCTCCTTTTTGTTTGCTTCTTTGGGCGGCCGGCGGTGTGCGTTCGTCGCGGCGGCATTCCATGGCGGCGCGCTCCTCGCCTCTTTTTTTCTTTGTTGCCATGGCCGTGCGGCATCGGGGCGGCGCACGCTTGGCGGCGCGCCGGCGAGGGGCGCCGAGTGGAGGTGGCGCCATGCGGGGGCTTGGTTGGGTGGTGCGGCGGCGCCGCGGCGGAGGTCCGGTCGGCGCCGGCCGGCGCCGCCATGTAGGGAGGCGCCTGGTGGCGAGCTCGTGCGGCTGCAGGCCGGTGGAGATGCGGCTAGGCAATTCCAGTGACACGGCTCCAAGCGCGGGTCGGCGCCGCACAGCGACGCAGGAGTGCCGTGCGCCGCCGAGGTGACGCCCCATCTCTTCTTCAGCCGCCGCCGTTTTCTTCAAGGCCGCTCGCCGGGAGCGGCGCATACGGGCGGTGGTGGCGGTGTCGCCACATGCGTGGCAGTGCCCGATCGTGACAGCGCGCAACAGACGGTCGTGCGTTTTTTTTTTTTTTAATTACTGTTCATGTATGCGATGCGATGCAATACTGTACATGCAATTTCTGTTTATGCGATGATCTACGGTGCAATCAACATCCGCTCTTTCATGCAATCCATCGATCGGCATTGTGCCGGCGACTCCAAGTCGGCTCGCGACAGATTAGAGCAAATTTGCACCGTAGAAAACCAATCTAGAAAGCAAATTTGCAGAATTGAATGCGATCTAGAAAACGATTCAATCTACGAGTGTCGTTCATCGACGGTTACCTTTTCGATGCGAGGAGAGTCGATCGTGCTGATAACGTGTTGAGGAACCGTCGCTGGCGAGTCCAGTCCGAGCGATTACCTTGTAGACAAACTCAGAATCGTAAGAACAATGCATGAACACAAGAACAGAATAAGAGATTGAACACAGAGATGTAGGGGGACGCATTGCTTCTCTTTATTCCTTCATCCATCGATCCATCAATTACAATGAATAGCACCCCCTATTTATAGGCTACGCCCTGCTAGGGTTTGGGATGAGGAGCCCACCTTGGGCCAGGACTCTGGTCCCGCCCGGTTTCTAACAAGATAACATCCCACTTTTGGGATCGTTGAGGAAGTTTGAATTCAAAAAGTGCATCTCAAATTTCCCTCTAATTCAAAATCCATGGTTTTATTTCTTCCTTGGGCTCACCCGACTGCTTCTCCCCCCGGCCCAAGCCACCCTATACTGCGCCTCACATGTCCAGCGCTCTCGCCCAAGCCACCCGATGCCTGTGCCTCACATGTCCAGAGCGCGTGAGAGCACGCTCGACTGCTCGCGCATCGCGCGTCGCCTTGCCGCCGCCCTACCTCTGTGTTTGTCCTCGCCCGGACCCCTTGCTTCCCTCCTCTCTTTGCCACGTGTTTGGCCGGTCGCGCCACGCCGCTTTGGCCTCGCCGCCATCGTGCTTGCACAGCAGAGCCGCGCCACCAACGGCTCCTCCTTCCCCAGCTATAAAATGCCCCTGTCACCCTCGCCCTTGCTCCTCCTCGCCATTCTCCTCCTTTCTCTTTCGCGAAAGAGCACAAGTCTCAGATAGCCGTCGCACCGCCTCGTGAGGTCCCCGCATCGCCACTTGCGTCACATTGTGTTCCGTGGCACAAGGAACCTTTTCCCCAAGTTAATTTCCCGTTGGCCTGCAGAACCGCCAAACCCGCTTCTTCCTCATCTCCACCAAACCGCCCTTTCGCCGCCAACTCCTGACAAGTGAGTCTCCCTCCAATTCCTCTCCTTACGCGCCTCCTTATCCCCTTGTGCCTCTTCAACCTTTCTCGGCGCCTTTTTCCTCTCAGGTCATCACCACGACCAGGAAGCCCTGCCGCCGGCCATCCTCTGTCCACCTCTATTCTCCCTCTTCGCTCCGGTGAGTTCCCTGTACCTCATAGATACTCATGCGCTCGCTTCTTTGCTTAAAGTGTTGCCGGGTCGTCTTTGTCGCCGTAGCACCGAGCGCGCCGCGCTCTTCGCCGTTGCGCCGTCGCAGTTGAGCCACCATGGCCTCACCGCGGCATCGCTGGGATCGCCCCTCCGTGGGGTTCCATTTTGGGCATTCCCAGCCGCCACCGTAGTCCAGCTCGTTGGCGACGAGCGCGGCAAGGAACTGCCCGAGAGCTCCTCTTCTCTATCGGAATCAGACCGGGACTGTAGCTTGGTCATTAAGACCGAATCCCGGTCGTTAGGGTTAAGCATTGATTAGGAGTCAGTTTAATTATCGCTTGTGTTAGATCGACGTGTGAGCCCGAGATTAATTTAATGAGGGGTAATTAAAATCTGGATCTTCTGTGAGTCACTGACAAGCGGGTCCCACTGCCTTAAGTGCACAATGTGCACCAAGCCGTAGACCGATACAGTGCATGTGGACCATGGTCCACGCGCTTTTCCCGTGGGCCAAACCACTGACAGCAAGACCCTTCTCTCTCTCTCTTTTCTTTTTCAGGATTTAAACTAGGGTTTGGACTTCGGAAAGCCTGTTTTCCCTCATTTTAGCTCCAAATTTAATGAAATTTATTTCTAAAATTTTCTAAATTCAAGATCTATCTGTTGGAAGTGGTTTTGTTCAATCTGTATTTATTTTCCTTGTTTATTTGTTTGTTCATTTTTCGGCTACTAATCTAGGGATTGGCGCCATGAACACAGAAGATCTCAATTTCAAATTTGGGGGTCTGACACACCATCAATGATAACCTTACACGAATGCTCCTTGATCACAAACTTGGATTGAAATAGATTGTGACGCTGCCCTTGCTCGCTTTCTCCATTTGTGAACTAAGAAATCGGCGAACAATCAAGCTAGCATGACTTGCATTAAATGCGATATCCTCCAAATCAGAATCAAAAGTGAGCTCATGATCAGGTGCTTCTTCTTCAATATCGCTAGCTGACGTGTACTCACCATCTCCTCGGATAATAAGAGCCCGCAGGTTTGGGCAATATCGCATGTAATGCCACTTTCCCTTGCATTTGAAACATTCTATCTCCCTGGTTCTTCCCGTGGAAACAACCGATGAGGAGCTCTTGGTCGGAGAGACAGTGGTCGACCTTGAATTGGCTGGTTTGGTTGCGGAATGGCTTACTTATTGGTCTCGACTAAATGTTACTAGGTTACGACTAGAGTTGAGACCTTGCTTCTTGGATTGTGAACTTGAAGATTTCCACGCGTGTCCATACTGGGTTTGCCACGATCGGTGTGACTTCTCTCCCTTTCACTTGCTTCTACGCTTGCATGCATATTTTGAATTTCCTTGTTTAAACCACCCAAGAAACGAGCCATCTTTGCATTGTCTTCCTCTTCCACATTAGCTCGTATCATGCCAATTTGCAACTCTTGGTAGTAATCCTCCACCGAATTACTTCCTTGTCTCAATCTATGTAATATATTAAGAAAATCACGTTCAAAATAAGTTGGAACAAATCTAGAACGCATTACCAATTTGTGCTCGCCCAAGTGCGAGGTGCATCTTGTCGTTGTTTAATCAAACTCCACCAAATAGAACATAGTTGGTGAACTCGCCGTAGAGTGCGGCTGCACTTCACGATCTTTAGGCTACTTGTGACAATGTAACTTTTGATCCACAAGCATCTCCTAATCCATGTAACCCTCGGATTGTATTTGCCATCGAATGTTGGAACAGAAAATTTAAATGTTCCCAAGGTATTGTCACCTCGGGGAGCAATAGGTGTGTGGCCTCCCATGCCATGACGATTGAAACCCAACCGCTCATGTAGTCGTGCATCTCTTGCATTGCGGATGGGTGTCATGTAATCTTCTTCATCATCGACGAACTCATCCTCTCGGACGTCGCCATCTTGGGGTGGTGGTAGACGACCCATCGCAACAACTCCCCTCTATGCCCCTGGTCGTACCGCTTGAGGTAGTCGTAGTCGAGGAACAATGGTAGCTTCGTCAGCGGCAACGGTGGATGCTGCGGTCTGATGTTGAGGATCTAAAAACTGATCGGCATGATTATCTTGCATAATTTGCCTGGCAAAATCTTCCAAACCTTTTTCCACATTCTCCAAACGTGGAATGACTTGATCCTGCACCAAAAGCTCAATGTCGCGGCAGAAAACGTTCACCAGTTGGCGAGCTCGTGGTGTTAGACCTTCGGTGTTTCCATCGCTTTCATTCGAATCACCATGTTGGGATGCTTTAGACCCTACCATGGTTAGCACGGATACAGCAATAAAGAAAAACCTACCGACTACAAATTTCAACTAGAACTCAAATCTCACAATTTTACCGGCCGAAGCTCTTACCCTCCTCGTAGATTGCTCGTGTATTGTTGATTCATGGCAACTTTCAAACGGAAGTTGGTAAAGCGATTGCAAAGATACTAGTACTCAATGATCAAGGCTATTGTCTGGAATTCTAGGTGCGGAAAATATGTAGCAAGGAAAAACAAACTAGAATTATAGAAATTGCAAAGTTGAAAAATAGTTTGGATAGTACTAGTCTTAGTTGCTTTGATCGGAATGACCAGAAAGAATGAATATTGGTCAGGCGTACTGGTCGGAAACTTCAACGACTTGATTGGTCGTGTATGATTTTTTTAAAAACTTGGTTGCACAAGATGTTGCGCAACTTGCTCTTTTTTAACACACACGAACTGAGCCGTGTGACCAGAACGAAAAACTCTACGATCAACAAGAATCGGTCGATCAACAAAAAACTGGTCGATAAGCAAGAACTGGTTGATCAACAACTAGACACGACTAGAATGGATCCAAATTCAACAAAACAAACTGAAACAACAGATTGAAGTCACAAAGGCTAGGAAATAGGATAATTTTTTGTAAGACAATTTTTTAGGTATTTAGACAAAAACCATTAAATCTACTACTAAGGTTTGATTAATTCCTACCGGTATGAAAGCTCTGATACCACCTGATGTGCACACGTGTCGACTTAAGATGCGTACATGCAAGTTTGTCCCGATCTTCCGCCGTAGGAGAAATTCGATAACTTGAGTTACAACTTTCACGAAGGGGTGGGTAACCAAGATCCAGTCAAGACTAGCAAACATCGCAATCGCTACACCGCTTCTCGATTGGTTACCAACCGTGTCAAACACAATTGTCCTGTTCATGAAGAACCGCCCAAGCGAATCCAGAGAAACACAAGAGCAACAACGGAAGATGAATCACTCGAAACTGAATGATTGAGTTGAGACTTCAATTATGGCGAGAGGCCTTACAATAGCAATAGCTAAATCAATAATCAAAGTCTAATCTATTGATGGCGCAACACCCAAATGTTTAGTGACTTAAGTTGGTGCTAATAATTGAAACCGTAACTAACTAAAACTATCTTTCCGTACGGAGAACTACCAACTAGAATATTTGAGTTAGGTTTGAAGTAGAATCCGCATTCGAAATTGACAAGAACTCTCCCAGCGTGTCGAAGCAGGACTTCTTGTATAGTATCTTTAGTTGGGTCGGAGTAGGACTCCCATAAGCAGTCCTGTTGTGTCCTGGTCAGTGGTTGAAAGGTCTGGTCGACGCAGGCTAGTCAAAGGAACTGGTCGGCGTAGGCTGGTCGAAGGAACTGGTTGAGGGCACTTTAGATCTTGTCGTATATGGTCTGCATCTGGTCGGGTGCATGTCGGGACCCAGAATTACGATTCTGGAACCCTCTGTGTATAATGCACTAGTCCAGGATCACGCTAGTGCACACAGGGTTAACATAGGTAAATATCGATCCACACAAGCGATAAATAAAGTAAACGATTAGTTTGAATAACAAATAAGGGTTTTGACCTTATGGTCGAGTTTACACTTATTAAGCCACGCAGGGCTAACAGAGAATAAAGCGGCGTGAATGAAATAACTCCAAAGATAGATCCCACCAATTCACCACAGCAACCAATCGATCCGGACCTTAACGATCAACAACCTTCGCGTATTCTCCTCGAGCGGCGTGAGACTCCTCCTCGAAAGCAGGTTTGGGCGCAAGTTTTACAACAAGCGTGAGTACACAACCGTACTCGCAAATCATACCACAGAATGCAATTTATAGATGTAGGCTTATTCCAAAGAAAAGGCTTCTGTGGTTCTTTTGCATAAAAACAACATTTGTAATTGAATACCAGTAATAGATTGAAAGCTTAATTCAAAACAAATAGACAATATTAATTTAACAGTTATTTCCACAAAGACACAAAGCTAAACCGATTATGTCACATAGCCATATGATTGAAGTCACATAGCTCCCATCCCAAACATTTTATGAAAATCTACCCTCGTGTGAAATACGAGCATGTCCATGATCATGACGCTTATTCGAATAGATTGATTTAACACTCTGCAGAGGTTGTACACTTTGCCCACAAGATATAACTAGTGTAGCAAGCACTAATCGTAATAAAACAGTTGAAACTTCATCTCAAATATTGACATTGCCGATGTGCTTTCCGCTATACCACTCACATAGAATTGGTATAACACACACCATTGGACAGGAAGCGGCGAATCGTCCCGCGATGCAACCACCAAGTAGTCACACCTCCACCACACACACACCTAACCTATCCACATGAACATCAATGCGAGAATCCATAACTTACTAAGTTAGACCCGCCCCATACCGTGCATGTGGTCGTGCAAGAAGGCTCGGGCCTCAATGGCGTACAAAGTTAAGTCCATAATTGACCAAGGCAAGACTTCCATGTTCTAACTAAGTCACAAAGATTATCATTCCCATCACAAAGTCCACCATATCACATAGTTTCCACCACTTGCCTCGCCTAAATCCTTTACCACACAGTTGGTTTTAGTGCAACACATGCCATCACGAAGTAATAACACATAGCACATAGTTTTACACGAAGTTCCATAGTCACTTAGTCACATTTAATAATTGCAACTTTCATGAGATGTGATACTGTAGCATGGCTAAGCAATTGTACTCGCATCTAACCAACCCACGTTGGTACTACAATATTACCAACTAATAAATCAATCTAGGGTGACAAGGAAATATGACATACAAGGCCAAGGTGTGATAACAAATTTGGATAATAACTATACCCAAAGCATTTAAATAAATAGTTGAAGTAGAATGCAATACTTTAACACAAAGTAATTTGAAAACTGGGTTCAAGATGATCAAAGGTATGACTTGCCTTGGAAAAGGTCTATGTACTGGTCTTGATCTTGAGGTGCTTCTTCTTCAACGAAATTCCCCGACGAATCGACGTCTACTCGCAAACAAGACAAATAAATAAAACAAATAAATAACAGAGCCAAAAAAAACTCCAAAAATTAAATAAAAATCTCAGATAAATAGATCTCGAATTTAGATAAATTTAGAAATTTGAATGGGCTCAATCGGAGTTAGGATGCAAAAGTTATGAGCTTTGGAAGTTTTAAATCTAAAAGAAACCCTAATTTGGATTTTATGGAATTTCCGAATTATTTCTCTAAAAAAAACGGATTATTGCGCAATGCTGACGTCAGCAAGGAATTTCGGGAATTAAAAGAAATAACAGAAAATTCTGACATGTGGGACCCACATGTCAGTGACACGGCTCACGGTAGACTAGGTCTACCGAGCCTCGAAATTTGGAGACCGGTGGGCTGGCACGTGGATCTCGAAGCCGACCAATCCTGCGACGACACGCCGCCATTGCCGCCGACCGCTGGCGACCGCGCACGTGCGAGATGACGGGGATGCCAACGCGGCCGCCTCGGGATGACACACACGCACGGCCGAGGTGGTCGCCGACATGGATGGCCACGCCGAGATCGACGGACGGCGGCGCCGAAACCGATGACAACGGCGAACGGCTCGCTCGCCGGCGGTGAGTGGTATCGGCGTAGAGGCGCTATTGCGAACCTCCGTGCAACTCCGGTGGTCGAGGTGGACGAGACGCGGCGGCGAGGGTGAGCGGCGAGTCGCCGGTTTTGTCGGACGGGGCTCGGTGAGGTTCCGCGACGGCAAAGGCTCCTGGAGGTAGCCCTGGTGATGCTGAACCCGGCGGTGCAGACCACGGGGGCAGAGCGACGTCGACGGCGGCGCAAAACGGAGAAAACGATCGGCGGCGAAAACCCTAAATCTCCGGTTGCGGCGACGCTAGGGCTTAAGCGGCGCAATGGGTTGGGGGGTTTTGGTGCGGACGTCAATGCGATCCCGGGGGTGCCTTTTATAGGGGCCGGGAGGGGCTAGGGCGGCGTGCGGCGACGAACCCTAAAAAGAGTCCGAGACGGCTTCGCAAGAAAACGGAATTAGAGACGAATCCGGGATTTGGTTTGATCCGAGAAGATGCGGGGAGATAAAGGATAAGATTCTACGCGTTTTCTAGAAGGGGTTCAATTGGAAAGGAGGCGTTGTCGTACGAGACTCGAGCTCGGAATCATGGCGACGCGCGCCGCTATGCAGGAAGAAGCCGGCGCGAGGGGACGACGGCGCGTGGGCCCACACGCCGACACGAGGCGGGCGCGCGGAGTCGGGCTTCCTGCGGGCTGGGCACATGAAGGAAAACGGGCCGGAGGAGAGAGATTCGGCCCGAGAGGCTTTTCTGAGATTTTAATAGCTTTTTCTATTTTAGAAAATACCAGAAATTCAATTAAGCAGTAGAAAATAGCAAATGAACTCAGAAAAATTCTAGAAAAATCTAGGAAATATATCTAAGCACATAGAACCCAAATAAAATAGTTTTGGCTAATGTTTATGTTGGGATTATTCACATTAAATATTTTTGATTGTAAAGTCCAATATTAAGCTTTTGAAATTAAATTCAAATAAATTCAACTGGTGAATTTTCTCCCTACTAACTATTAAAAGATTTTTAAACTCAGAAAATTGGGATGTTACAGTGCACCAGGGACGTGATCGTACTTTATCAGGGATTTCTCCAAAGATGCTCTCGCAAGTAGAAACAAACAAACAACTGTCATTAGACAATATCATTTATTTGTTCTATAATTAAATAGTTAATTTGCCCGAGGAACGGGTTCATCTGGTGTCCCAAACGACACGCTCATGCTCGTGTTATTGGTCCTTCCACAGGCACAGCCATAGAGCCACTGTCCTCGGTGTCAGCATGGTCCTCAGTGATGTCCTCATCACGTTCCTTCGTCTCCTGTATGTTAATCCCAGTAGGACAGCAGAAGAGCCGATGATCATATCCCGTGGCCTGGATGAACAGTTCACCAACAAGAATGCTGACAGTATGCTAATGCTCTTCTGCTGCAACTGAGGAAACTGGGGGTAATTCTCCGTGGTAAGAAAGCTGGCTTGACTATTCTATTCCAACAGTTTGACAAACTGCATGGATGCCTCCGCTCCTTGTAAATTTGGATCAGCCAACAGACCACAAGAGAGAACACAGAGGTGGTGGCTGCTTTAGTCTCACCCCCGAACTTGTTGAAAGCTTAAACATCAATGGCATCACAGGTGGGCTTCCTCACTGGATTGAAGAGCTTGATCAACTTGCCAAGATTACACCGAGCAATACTTACTTGCGGGAAGATGCTATAAACATCCTTGGCAAGCTTAGAATCTTGCGATACCTCAGCCATGGAAATAATTCATGCAGTGAACGCGAGCTCACCTTCTGGAAGGACAAATTCCAAAGCCTCGAGTCTGGTTGTTGAGGGCACCAACTTTATCAACATCAGGTTTGACAATGCAGCAGCTCCTAAGCTCAAGCAGATTGTTTGGTCTTTATTGGATCGAGGATGCGACTAGAATGAGGTTGAATAGGCGTTATACAATCGATGGCCTTTTTAAATTCTTTTGCTTTAAGTAGTTCAATATTTTTTCACTCCAATAGCTATGTGGAATTATGAAGATCAGATAAAATTATTCAAAAAAGAACAAGGCAGCAAGAAGATCAAACGTGCCAAATCCCCATCGACCGGTCGACCGGGAACTCGAAAGCATGGACACGGCTGCAAGGTGCCGAGTCCGTGTCGGACACTGATACACGGCCGGCATGGCTTCACACGTATTCGTGCATGTCAAAAATTGCATTCATGAAAAAACCAAAAATAAAATCGAACACGTATCGGACACATATAAAATACGTATCACACACTTTGGCCCATTCAATTCAGCCTAAAACAGTACCAGCTCATTCCACCACCAGGGGAGCTACCCGAGCTACTATAGAGTCCAGAGGGCATACCTTTGATGCCCCTACAGTCCTGAGCCCCGACAATGCCCGCCCGCCACTGCTGCATCGCCAGATCCGGCGGCTCCCGATGGCCACCAGCGGCGCTCTGCTTCTTCCTTGCTCCCGATGCCGCTCGGCTTCTTCTCCCCTTCGACGCCGCTGCAGCGCTCGCCTACCCCCTGCTGCGTTGCCAGATCTGGCAGCTCCCGACGGCCACCGTTGGCGTTCTGCTTCTTTCTTGCTACCAACGCCGCTCGGCTTCTTCTCCCCATCGACACCGCCTACAGCGCCGAGCCCCCGACAGTGCCCGCCCGCCCCTGCTACCGTGCTGCGTCACCAGATCCAGCGGCGACCGACGGCCGGACGCCGCCCCTTCCATGCTCTCGACGACCCGACACCGCTATGCTGCTTCTTCTCCCTCCAAAGGCCGCCATGCTTCTCCCCTTCAAGGCTTCGACGCCGCTCAGTGAGTGACTGAGTGTACATATGAGTTGAGTTGTTTCAGTTGTTTCTTGTATACATGTGACTATAAGAGTTGAGTGCTGAGATAGTGAGATCATGTAGTGCTGTTTAGACTTTGTTGGTTCCACCCTTGTGGATGTACATGGAAAATTGGAAAGTGTGGCCTCATAAGTTTGTCTACTCAATTGTTTAATGAGATTGAATACTATACTGACATTGCTTAGAACTCGGTTGGGTCATAAAAATGTAATGTCTAGTTGTCTTGTCTACCATTGTAGTCATGTAATGTTATGTTTTTTCCTTCTTGAACCATGGCGCCTTGCTGTAAATTTAGGAATTAGGACTTAGGAGATGGAACCGGGTGGTTCAAATTCAAGTGCCGAGCAGCAAAATGTGAAGACTCCGTTGTGGAATCATGTCGGGTGCCTAGAGAGGACTAGTGAAGGAGGGGAGGAAATGTGAGATTCAAATGCAGGTATTGTAAACTTGTGTACACCGGGAGCTACTCTAGAGTGAAAGCACATTTGCTCAAAATATCTAATGGTGGAATCAAAATGTGCCCAAAGGTAACCGTACCTATCCTTACTCAACTTAGAAGTGAAGTTGCAAAGGCTGAAGAAGAGTTAGCAAAAACAAAGCCAAGACATGTTCCCTTGCCAACACACGTCAGTAGTACTACTGATAATGTTAGTGTTGCTTCATCTAGCATGAGTTCGAAGCGGAGGGGAACTTCAGGCTCAGCTTTAGAGAAAGCTTTCAACAATAAAACTCGCCAACAACTTGATGCTATGATTACGGGGATGTTCTATTCTTCAGGTTTGTAAATAACTTGAATCAAAAGTATTGCTTGAATTTATCCAATTGACACAATTCCTTGGAAGCTTTCAACTAATTTATGGTTATGTTTTTTTGTTTACAGGATTGTCTTTCAATGTAGCAAGAAATCCACATTATCAAAGTTCATATACCTACGCGGCAGACCACATTTCTGGTTATCTTCCTCCTAGATAAAACAAGTTGAGGACCACTCTTCTTCAACAAGAAAGGACCAGACTGAGTCCTTATTAGAGCGAACAAAGAGCACATGGTCTGAGAAGGGAGTGACCATTTGTTTAGATGGGTGGTCGGATGCACAGAGGCGACCACTCATAAACTTTATCGCTGTTTCTGAGAGTGTACCGATGTTCTTGCGAGCTATCAATGCCGAAGGCGAGGTGAAGACAAAGGAGTACATTGCAGAGAAGTTGATTGCTGTTATTGAAGAAGTGGGTACAAGAAATGTGGTCCAATTCATCACTGACAATTCTGCAAATTGCAAAGGTGCAGGTTTGATTATTCAGCAGAAGTACAATCGCATTTTCTGGATACCATGTGTTGTTCATACTCTTAATCTTGCTCTGAAAAGTATTTGTGATGCTAAAATGCCAAGAACTGATGATGAAGTCCTCATGTTTGATGAATGCCATTGGATAACTGAAATTGCTCAGGATGCTAATATGATCAAGAATTTCATAATAAACCATGGCATGATGCTTTCAATGTTCAATGAGTTTAGCAATCTGAAGATGCTTGCCATTGCTGAAACAAGATTTGCCTCGGTTGTGGTCATGTTGAAGCATTTTTGCATGGTTAAGAGGGCACTTCAAAGAATGGTAATTAGTGAAGCATAGAGGCTTACAAAGATGACAATGTAGGGATGGCACAATTTGTTAGAGACAAAGTTCTCAATGAAGTGTGGTGGGGGCAAGATGAACTACATTATTGAATTCACTGAGCCTATATATGAAATGCTACGTATGGCGGACACTGACACACCATGTCTTTATCTTATTTATGAGATGTGGGACACAATGATAGATAATGTAAAGAAAGCGATATATAAGTAGGAAGGAAAGCAAGATAATGAGGAGTCCACCTTTTACTTGGTTGTTCATAGCATACTGGTTGATCGGTGAGCAAAGGCAACACTCCACTTCATTGCTTGGTGCATTCACTTAATCCAAGGTGATATATAAATCTGTCTGTAATTGCTATTTGCTAATATTTAGTTCTTGCAAAAGTTTTAATTCATTCATTTTCTTTCTATAGATATTATAGTGAAAAGTGGATCAATGAAGGTGTTGGTCGTGTACCCCCCTCCCCCCTCCACAAGGATCTTGAAATTTCACAAATGAGAATGAAGTGTTTTAAGAAGTTTTTCCCTATACTTGACCACCTCAGACAAGTTAGAGAGGAATATGCTAGATTTTCCACTTCTTCTGAATTTAATGACTTTGATTCCATTTACGATAGAGGGATCCTTGATCCAATGAATTGGTGGGTAAATCATGGACAATCTATTCCTATGTTGCAAAGTTTGGCTCTCAAAATAGTTAACCAACCAGCCTCATCTTCTTGCTATGAAAGGAATTGGAGCATATATAACTTCATCCACAACATGCATAGAAACAAGCTAACTCCTGAGCGTGCTGAAGATTTGGTCTTTGTGCACAATAATTTGAGACTTTTGTTAAGGAGAACACCATATTACAAAACTGGGGTAGCAAGGATGTAGGATGTGGGGGGAGATAGCTTTGAATCTCTTAGTGGTGTCGGCATTCTAGAAGTTGCTAATCTCCCTCTTGAAGAACTGGAGTTGGAGAGCGTGTTTTTTGAAGATGGGTCTAATGTAGTGAACCTAGATGAGGATGAACAAGAGGAAGTCTAGGAGTCTCATGCTATCTTTTCATAAGCCTTTAATTTGAGTTTGTTATGTAACTTAAGTTGAACCACTCCTATGTTGGCTAGTGGGCACTTCTTGTTGGATTGTTGGTTGTACTCTGTCTTCAAGTTTCTATGTTTGAATATGGCTACTTTTTGTTGATTGTTATCATTTGTCAATTATTTGCTGGTTGTTATAATGTTAGGTACTTTTGTTTGCTGTTGCATTGTATTTGTTACATACTTACATTTATTAATCAAGTTTTTTCTATTCACAGCTTAAAGGAATTATGAATTTCTTGTATTAACATGAAGTTATGCTTTATGAAGAACTGAAAAGACCAGGAGCCGAGGATCATCTTTGAGGTACATATTCCTAACATTTTACACTTTCTATTTGATAAACACGTAGAAAAGCATTCAATAATACATATGCATATATTATTATTATTATTATTATATATAGTCGTGTCCCCGTGTCGTCATTTTTTAGAAAATGGAAAATCCCGTGTTCGACACGCATGTCCGTGCATCCTAGGCGGGAACAGTCACGATCGATCGGTGAACAATAAAATCAGCCTAAACCGAATTTCAAAGACGATTTCAAAATCAAAAAATTGATCTAACTTTCGATCCACAATCTAAACTTTATGAAACTTGAAACACACCTTCTCTGCGATGTCAGAATCTATTCCAATCAAATATCTTAAAGATCATTGTTAAAGTTTCGACCTTTCTCCATTTGAGTGAAGTTTGCACTAAAACCGGACTAAATACGAAAATAGTGATGGAGAGGAGCTCGTAGGAGGGATCAATCCCAGATGTCTATGGATGGTTTCCCATACATCCTAGCACCCTCAATCACAACAAAAATCATGCAAAAACCCTTAAGAGTAAAACCCTCGAAACATCATTTCTTCCACCAAACCGAAAGCGGACTTAAGAAGTTGCAATACAAAGTACTTAGATGGATGTAATCTAGTCTACAAAAGATATATCCATCACTTACACGTCCTTAGTACAAAGCAAGATCAAGATAGGAGGAAGTAACACCAAAAATCAAGCTAGATCAAGAAATCAATACTTGAGCATATGAGAGGAAGACTTAGATGAATTTGAAGATTCGATTTCTTCTTAGATATGAAAGTTTACAGCCAATCCCTTGGGAGGATAAAGCCACTAGGGCAGCACACACACAAGTGCTCTCATCTATCTCAATACATCTCCCAAACCCTAGCCTTCTCCACTCTCCACTTTCCCAAAACTCACATTAGGGTTCCTTGGCTTAGGTTAGTGTGAAAATCCTGCACCATTCTCTTATATAGTAGAGGCTAGATCTAGAAAGAAAATCCTAACAGGCACCCGTTAAGCCCACACACAATCAGGTCTCACTTACGTACGCTTATCAAAGCGCTGTCTTCATCTTTAACACAATTAGACCAAATCCATTATATTTTGCCCTCCATAGAGTATCATTGACCTAATCCACTGAAGCCACCGCCGTGATTTCACACACCACCACTTTTTTCAGTATTGATCAATTTATTAAAATGTCTCTTTATTGACCTTTCCTGATTCCTTCACATCGAAGCATCGTCCATGCTTCGCTATCATCCATGTGGCCCCAATGACTTCCCACCAAGCCTCTCAGGCGTCCGGATCCCACCGAACCATCCTCGCTGGCAAGCGGGCCTAAGTCACTTGGCGCACCACATGTCTTTCCATGCACCATGGCTGCACCTGGCTTCATTGACCGATCTAGACCTCAGCTCCTCCCTGAGCTTAGTCCCAGTCCACCTTATCGTTGCCCATCATGACCATCACTAGTAGCTCCCGCTCTGATTCCTCATTTTCTCGGCTTGTAACTACCCCGCTAGCCTCGATCATCTTCCGATGACACCTTCATCATGGCTCTCCTAGCTTAGTCCCGATCTCGTTTGTCTCACCATGGCATAGCTTCAAAGTCCTACAACCATCACCAATAAGCAAACCATTACGTAGCACCACACGACACACAAAATCATTAATTTACACAATTGATGAGTCATGAACACATATCTTCAAAGCTTCGCTCCTGGAAACATCACTTTACCTCAAGAGGTCTTTGCTCAAACTTTATGCTCCATGGTTCTTGTCCATCTTGTGTCTTGCTTGAGTTCAACTATCTCACCCGACATCCACGACCGTTCTAGACTTTGGTTCTCTTAACCAAGTTATGATCCTCCTCACCGTTGATCATAGTTGACTCTAAGCCATATACACAACAATAGACCAAACAACTATTTTCGAGCACAAGTTCTTCGCAAATTGACCAACATTAGCCAAAACATGCATCATGCAACACCTATGCACTAAATCCCATGACTTTAGCCAATTCCACAAAATTCACCGCATTCCCGGCGCATGAAACCCTTCTGGCTAGTTTGACCGTCAGCCAGCCGGTCTGACTGCTGGCAAATGGCCGATCTGACCGCTCTAGGAATTTTCTCAGGTCCCAAACTGCACTCTCTCTAGAAATTTCAAACTCTATTTAGTTTTACCTCGAATCTCCATTTACAAAGCGACCTAGTGCAAACGCATCACCTCACATCCCTATATAAGTGATTTTTGGCGATTCCAAATTCCAACTATTTCAACTTAGCTCGTCGACCGCCACTCCATGGCGGTTAGGTGCGCCTACAGGGCGGTCGGACCACTTCTTGCTTGACAATCAACACGAACTTCGCAAAAACCGAGATTTTGAACCCCAAACACCTCGACACCATTGTCAATAGTTCAACACTAAGATTAGGATCATCTACATAATTCTGAAGTCTTTCACCAACATGCAATCTCTTTCTGGCATCGAACACCTTTGAATTTGAAGGAGCTTGAGCTCAATGGCTACTGCAAACCCGATCTGGTGAAACGTGCCATTGAAAAGCGTCCCAACCATCCTGTTATGAGGCACAACCCACACAATCAACACGAAGAAACTGGAAGTGCGGATGCAGCTCCCTGAGTATTCCACTGCATGCGTCAGTATTTTTTCAATTAATCCTAAAATAATGATGCGGTTGAAGGAAAACCTCTTACTTCAGTTCCACGCGACGTTGAAATCTAAAGTGTTTTCTTGTCTTTAGATCTATGCTTTTCTCGGCACTCCCTGGACTCTAGTTGTCATGTATTTGTTTCTGTGCTGGATTTGCCTGAAGTCATCCATGCTATAATGTTCCTCGTGTGAAATATGGGTATTGCTTGAGCCTGCGTGCTGTTGATTATGATGAGGAGAAATTAAGTCTATGGAAGACAAGCTAAATAAGTAGAGCAGGTGCTCTTTACGCTTTGGAACTGGATTTGGGTGGCTTCCTCCATTCTATCTCTGATAGCTGCGTGTAAATTCGTCCGTGAAGTTTTCACGGATCACTCATCACTGGGCCATCATTTGGTCACAACTTGATTAGTGACACAGGCCATGAATCAACAAAGACGCACGTACGTTATGCAGCTCATCCTCGCAAGGAGAGTCTTCCTCATGGTGTTGCTCTCTGCAATCGATAAGCAAGATGACCAAAGCTGTCAGCTGAGGTAGTACAATCGCTTGGAGTTTTACAGGGTCGTGTACTCACTTGTAGATGATGCATGCCGGGTTGCGGTGGTATCAAGATATTCAGAAATCACACCAAACAACAGAACAAATCGCGAGATTCAGCTCTTGAAATCAACTCTGTTAACGGAAGGGGAAAGTGTTCTTACAGAGCTAATGACTACTTCTAAGAGCTAACAGAAAGATAATATTCGTGATAGTCAAAAGGATCCAATGATCCGAGCCTTATATCCCTTACAAGAGTATATTCTTTGGTAAAAGAAAGATTACAGTAACAGTAATAAACTTTGTTCATCTTTACTGTACTCGAACACATAGTAAAGAACTAAGTCCTCAGGAACCGTTGATTTTCTTCCAAAGGGTAAGAGTCAGTCTCGTCCGTAGGATCTTCATAAAGCTGAACGGCCAGCTGAACATCCAACACGATCTCCTCTGTTGGATTCTCATCCTACGCTCTATCTTCATGAATCCAATCAGCCGGTCCGAACGTTCAACACAATATGAGCCGCTAGATGCTCATCCTCCGCTCTATAATAACTTCAGTTCATAACGACTTAACTGAACTTCCTCTTCTGGCCGAGCTTCAGACTTTAGTTCATGACAATTACTCCCGGCCTGAATAAATCCTTGTCTTCAAGGATTTGCTACAGGAAACCATTCACGAATCGTCTTCCGATAGAATTATGGAAAAGTACCTTTAATGAAATCAGCATCCTCCCAAGTAGCATCTTCGGGAGATAGACCTTCCCATTGAATTAGCCATTGAGTAACCAGTTTTCTATTTCTAGGGCATGATCTGGTTTCTATCACGATATAGGAATAGTTTTAACCTTGCCATCTTCTCCCATCATAGGAAGGTCGGGACTAGGAGCGACATGTGAACCTATATGCTTCTTCAATTGACTAACATGAAAAACGGGAATGGATTCCTACACCATCCGGCAATTGTAATTTGTATGCCACTTTACCAACTTTTGCATTACCCTGAATGGCCCATAGTACTTAGTTGTTAGTTTGAGTGAATGTTTCAGTCCGAAAGCAGCTAACATGTATGGTTGCATCCTCAAATATACCAAGTCTCCTACTTGAAACTCCCTTTCTGACCTTTGTTTGTCAGCATACTTCTTGATTCGGTTCTGCGCCTGATTCAAATTCTCCTTCAAATGTTCCAATATTTGTTCTTTTTCTGCTAGGAAATCTCTTGCTTCTTCATCCTCAGGGCCAGGGACTGATATTTCACTAATTAAAGGGGGGAGGAGACCCATATAAGGCCTAGAAAGGAGTAATCTGCAGTGATGTGTGATAGCTTGTATTGTACCACCACTCTGATAATGACAACCAATAATACCAACGTTTTGGCTCATTAAAAACCATGCATCTCAAGTATGATTCCAGGCATTGATTGACCCTTTCGGTCTATCCATCTGTTTGAGGATGATAGGCTGTACTGAATCTTAGCTTCACCTTTAGCGATTTGAAAATTTCTTGCCACAATTTACTTGTAAAAATCATGTCTCTGTCTGAAACAATAGCTATTGGAAATCTATGTAATTTAAAACATTATCAATGAAAGCTTGTACCATCTTTGTATGGATAGTATAGGGATGAGCCAAAGCTATGAAATGAGAGTATTTAGTGAATCAGTCCACCACCATCAATATGACTTCTTTGCCATTTGATTTTGAAAGTCCCTCAATGAAATCCATAGAAATATGAGTCCAAGCCATGTCAGGAATGGGTAAAGGGTTCAGCAACCCAGGGTAGTGACAATGCTCGGCTTTAGACCTCGACAAACGCACATTCCTTAACAAAAGTTTCCATGACTTTCTTCAACCTGGGCCAATAAAAGATTTTCTTGACTCTTTGATAAGTAGCCATCCTACGAGTGACCACCAATAGAAGATGCATGTAGTTACTCAATTATCTTGACTCTCATCTGTCATTAGCTCCACATATAATCTTCCTTTATACCTTAAAATGCCAGCATGTAAGGAAAAGTGAGGTATTGAATTACCTTCAATGATTAAGCTGTTCTAATAATTCTACGCAATGTGGGTCATTCTGATAGCTATTCTCAACTTCTTCAATCCATACTGGCACTGCAACAGAAATAGCTAAGCAATACTCTCTTCTGGACAATGCATCGGCTACTTTTCTTTTCCTTTCTTGTACTCAATAGTGTAATTAAACTCCAAGAGCTTGAGCATCAACTTATGGTGGATTTCTTCAGAAATTCTTTGTTCTGTGATATATTTAAACTCTTTTGATCTGTTTTAATTACCAACTGATTTCCCAAGAAATAATGCCTCCACCTCTTTAAAGCTTCTAAAATTGCCATTGCTTCTTTGTCATAAGTAGAGAGTGCTATTGATCTTTTCCTAGAGCTCTCTTGAAATAAGCTAGAGGTCTACCTCTTTGCATGAGCCTTTGCTCCAATACCACCGCCACTTGCATCTGTCTCCAATACAAAAGATTCATGGAAGTCGGGTAGTGCAAGAAGCGGGTGTAACCATACACTCCTTGATTTCTTAAATGCTTCATCCTGCAATCCACCCCATCGAAGCAATTTTTCTTAAGCATGTCATGTAGTGGTCTACATATTTTGCCATAACCTTGGACAAACCTTACAGTAGTATCCAGTCAAGCCCGAAACTTCTTAATTGAGTTATATTCTGCGGTGTTTTCCATTCTTGAACGCAATGATCTTATCTCGGACTGGTTGACACCCCTTGTGCACGATTACATGACCGATATTCTACCTAGTTCACTCCAAACACACACTTACTCATCTTAGCATACAATTTATTCTCTTTTAGTATCTGTAGTACCCTGCTCAGTTGCTGTATATGCTCTTGCATATTCTTGCTATAGATCAATATATCATCAAAAAAACAACAAAATTAATTTCCTCAAGTGTTGAGCAAAAACTGAGTTCATTAGTGACTGAAATGTTGCAGGGGCATTTGATAACCCAAAAGGCATTACTAGGAATTCATAATGACCAAAATAAGTTCTGAAAGCAGTCTTGTGTGTATCACATTCCTTCATTCTCACTTGATGGTAGCCTGACCTGAGGTCTAACTTCGAAAATATAGCAACTCCATTCAATTCATCAAGGTCTTCTATAACAGGAATTGAAAATTTGTTCTTAACTGTTTGTGCATTCAACCTTCTATAATCAATACACATTCTCCAAGACCCATCCTTCTTTCTAACCAATATGGCAGGAGATGCATAAGGACTCTCACTTGGCCTAATTATTGCAGATTCCAGTAACTGTTTAACCTGTTTCTCCATCTCTTCTTTTTGTTGATGAGGCATTCTATATGGTCTAATTTTGGGGGGTTCAGAATTTTCCTTCAATGGAATAGCATGGTCACAATTTCTTTTTGGTGGCAACCCCTTTGGTTCTTCAAAGACTTCTTGATATTGACTCAACAGATGTTCTATCTCTGTGGGTATTGTTTTTGTTCTTTCATCTTGATCATGACTTAGTTGCACTTGGCTAGCAAACAATACAAATCCCATTGCTCCTTTACACAATAATTTGTTAATTTGTTTTGAACCCAAAAGTTTTGATTCACTTGCTTGAGTTATATCTCAAATTGTAATGGCTCGGTTCCCTTCTTTCATGATGGTCAACTTCCTTGTCTTGATTAATGGTTACAGGACTATCTTGATAAATCAATCTCCACCAAGAATTACTTCATACCTTTTCGATCTAGCAATCGAAAGTGCTCTGAATTTTTCTCCCGAATCTTATATATCAATCACTAATGTGCGATCCGATGCAATTTTCCTCCTCCAGCAATTGTCACCCAGATCATCTCATTACCGATGATCCTACTGATTGGTCTTGAATGCAAATTTGTGATCGATAAAGGTATTGGTGCTACCACTCGATAAAGCTACCCTCTTTTTCCCCTATAGTGATTATGATAGACATAGTTCTTGCATTTGTGATACCTTTGGCGACTTGTTCAGAAATTTGCATTAACTTGCTCCTCTTCCTCTTCTTTAGGGATCTTTATTTGCTCCTCATCAGATGTCCCCTCTTGTTCTTGTTGTACTAGAACATCCTCTTCTTGTTCAGTAATCATGGCATTCACCACTGGAGCTTGTTTACATTTGTGTTGAGGAGTCCACTTCTCAAAACACTTCCAGCATTCTCCAGGTTTTCTCACCCTGTGGTTATTTTGGAAATTCCTATTTTGAATCCCTTCTCCCTTCTCCCTTCTCCCTTCTCCTGTTTCACTTGGCCCTTTCCTTGCTGGTATTGATTATGCTTAGGCTGCCCAAATCCAGAAAACTTACCACCTTTTCTGTATTGCAATCCCTTCTCATAATCTTTGGCTAACCAATAAGCTTCAGTCAGGTTTCGAGGCCTCATGGGTCTGAGATGGCATTTGATTTCATCTTTGAGACCATTTACAAAGCTTACTACATAATCTTGTTCTTCTAAATGAGGATGCTCCTTCTTCACTCTTGCCATACTCTCCTCAAACTTGTCAATATAAGATGAAACCTGAGAGTAATTCTGCTTAAGAGAATGGAAATTGTCCATGACATCATATATACTACAATTAGCAAACCTATTGCAGATCAGTTTGCAAAAGCGTAGCGAGGAGGCGAATTGTTTAATATTCGAGCTTCTTAACCATACATCAGCTCTTCCCATAACATACATTTGTGCCATATCAATTCTACATTCATCGTACCTCTGTCATCTCAAAATATTTCTCGCTTCTCTTATCCAACCTAGAGGATTTTCACCATTGAATTTAGGGAACTCCAACCGGTCCTCTCGCAATAGACCTTACGAATTGATTCATTCTTTCTAGTCTCAGTTAATGGGCTCTTCCTCTCCATAATCATTCCATGGCGATGGAAAGTGGGCGTGACAGAGCGAAATAGAAAATGGGTGCGATGCATTACGAGCAGAGCGGATGACATTGTGTTACCCCATCCTATCCTCTGGGATCCTTCTAAAATCACCCACAGTAGTACTATTTATGTTCACCCCTTCGTTTCATGAAATCTTTTCATCGATCTCGATCCAGATTCGTCCTTACTACCTCTTGTTCATCGGTGATTACTTACGTATTTCTATTCACAACATGGGAGGAAGAACTAGGAGGATCAACGATCAAGAGTCCTAGTTGTAACATTAAAGTTTTCATCATACCTTCCATGTTGTCAATTTTCACGAAATATCATCCATCTTTTCCATCTTCTCATGAACAACGAGATCGACTCAGATGCACGATCAATCTGCGATAGGCTTGGCAATCTCTGCTTGAGCACGATCGCCTCGTGCTTTCACTCACTCGACTCCGATCTGCGTTTCCTCGAGTCATGTTCGCCAAAATCCAAACCGAGATTCGAGATAGGGATTTTCAGATATCGCTCACCAACCCTTCTCGATTGATTGAAACACCAAAGAAACGAAAACCTAGCCAAGGAAATCGCTAGCTCGATACCAATTATCAAGATCTTGAAATCACACCAAACAACGAACAAATCGCGAGATTGAGCTCTTGAAATCAACTCATTAACGGAAGGGAAAGTGTTCTTACAAAGCTAATGATTACTTCTAAGAGCTAACAAAGATAATATTCGCGATAGTCAAAAGGATCCAATGATCCGAGCCTTATAGCCCTTACAAGAGTATATTCTTGGTAAAGAAAGATTACGATATGATAATAAACTTTGTTCATCTTTCTTGTACTCGAACACATAGTAAAGAACTAAGTCCTCGAGAACCGTTGATTTTCTTCCAAAGGGTAAGAGTCGGTCGTCCTTAGGATCTTCATAAAGCGAGCGGCGGTGAACATCCAACACGATCTCCTCCGTTGGATTCACATCCTACGCTCTATCTTCATGAATCTAATCAGCCAGTCCGAACGTTCAACACAATATGAGCCGCTAGATGCTCATCCTCCGCTCTCTAATAACTTCAGTTCATAACAACTTAACTGTACTTCCTCTTCTGGTCGAGCTTCAGACTTTAGTTCATGACAGGTGGCCGGTGGTGTTCTTGGTTCGACTTGTTGGCCTCAGCGAAATCATCCTACTGATGCCCGCGACGCCTCACGTTACCCTTGTCGAACCCTCCGTCGTTGGCGTCGGCAGACCGGTCGCCCAACTCATGGCGCTGGAGGACGGCGAACGAGAAGGAAACCCTGGGCATTTGATCTGTTTGGGGAGCCGCTGGATGTTTGCAGCTTGTTTGTGCGGCCTAATGGGCTCTTATTTGGTGGCTGCACAGCCCAGGTTTGGCCATGCCCGATGGTAGCAGCACAGCCGAGTAGCCCAACCAGAGCCCACCAAGCCCATATCAAGAACTGGGTCGGGCTCGCCAAGAGCTCGCCACCCCCCCGCCGACCCACAGATCCATCCGACTCCACGCCCTAACCCTACCCGAATCTCTCCTCCGCCGGCGCCGCGCCGCTGCTGCCGGTTCTTCCGAATCCCCCACCTCGATCTCCTCCTCCCCCGATCTTGCTCTGGTTTGGAGTCGCTTAGTTCGTTTGCGCCTCCATTTCTTGGGGGATTTGAGCTTCCAGGGAGCGGTAAGCGATGCAACCCCTCCCACACCACCCTTGCTGCTTCGTGTTGTTGCTTTTCGGCTTAATTTTGGAAAACAAACTCAACTCTGTAGTTGTCGACTCTTGTTTGTTGCTAAGGATGGGTACTACTTCGTGTTGATTTCCTGATGTGATTTGTTTATAGCAGAAGGTTAGAGAGTTGGGAGAGTTGGGGAGCTTGAAGTGGCACAGAAAATAAGGTTCTATTTTTGAAAAAAGTTGAAGTAGGGATTTTAGTTTTAGTTTCCTGTGTGTATAAAATTGCAACAAATTGAAGTATGGCACTGTTAGTAAGCGTGAATCGGAAGTATGGCGATCGCCTATGCTCATGGCACCACATGATATCATTTCTGGTTGGAAGTTCTATCTGTAGGTGAGGTTGCCTGTTGTGTTGAGCTTTGTACTTAGTGTTGTGCTTGATTTTCTGCATTTATCCAGTCTGCCGTTTAACCAAATGCTTATTATTATTATTATGCCGTATCGTTATCTGTAGTTATGGAACACATGGATGAGCATGACAGTGATGATATGCCAGTAGGGGTAGCATCCGATGGAGCTCATGCTGCCTCCAGACTCAGAAAGAAAAGGTCTAAGGTGTGGGATGAGTACATGCCTATCTATGTAAACGGAGTGGTTCTAAGCGCGGAATGTCGATACTGCCATATTCTAATGAGTTGCAAAGGTGCTGATGGACATTCCAATGGAACAAGCCACTTGTGGCGACACCAGAAAATTTGTCGAGCGAAAGAGGAATTGGATCTGAGCCAGCTACAGGATACGGACTCTCCATATGGTATGTTTACTTTGTTTCTTTCGGGCATCATGCTTTAGTTACTGATTAGCGATTTCCCTTGTATTTGCACAGGCTAGTCTTCTTAATTGGTTTGCTAGTTTTAAATTTTTGTGCAGTTTTATTATTCTTTGGTTATTTAAGAAGTTTTGGATGATTATCAAATATCAACTTTGGATGGAACCCATGTATTAAGCATTTAAATTTTAAGCTTCATAAGTCCTTAGGGATAGTAATTAATGGAGATTTTAACAATGACAACAGTTGAGTCTATTGCCTTTGAGGCGGTGTATAGTGGCCTATTGGTGTTGGGCCTGTTGGCATTTAAATTTTAAACTCCATAAGTCCTTAGGGAATCATATTGATTGTAAATTTGTAACAGCTATCCTTGATGATGTACTTGTTAACTCAATGAGAACAATGGAAACATGTTGGTTACATTTGAGATACCTGATATGTTATATGATTGTTCATATGCTTTGATCACACCTTACAAGTTGCAAATTAGTAATTATGAATGAAGTTGGCTCAAATGCTGCCACAAACTCCCATTTTGTTCCAACTTTAGAATCTAGATGTCTGGTTGCTGGCGGCAATTAGATTACACATAATATATATTTTTTGCATGATAACTCTGTAAGAGGTCGAATTTGAATCTAAACGGTTACATTTGTAGACATCTGCATAATGGATTGTTATAGTATTATATTTTTGTTAAGGTTCACCAGATTGAGGATTGGAATTTAAAATTTTGGTGGAAATATCCAGTACTTTTTTTATCTTTTTCTCAGTTAGCATGGGAAATTATGGACCTTTTGTCACCCGTCATGGGTCGCCTGTTGTGTTTTATGTCAGAAATTTTGTTATTTGTCGGTTTGGTGTAAATTCTGGTGTGAGAAGCCATTTTTTTCATGACAACTTGTATGGCTTTCATCTTTTATGAGTATTCTGACTAAACTATCCATACTTCATGCATAGTAGTGGTGAATGACATTGATCCGGTGGACCAGATTCTTCCAGATTCACTTGACGACACAAACTTGGTAACTCATAGTGAGAACAACAGGTTCAGGTCAAAGGTGTGGAAGGAGTTTAGGCCTGTCTATGTTGGGGGGAAAATCCAGGGTGCTGACTGTGTCCATTGCCACAAGCGGCTTAGTGCAGATAAAGGTAGAAGCCATTTGAACCGACACACTCAGACTTGTCCAGCACGAGGTGAAACTAGCATAAATCATCAGAAGGGTGAGTTTTTTCCATCCAGTGTACCAAGTTTGAAATCTAGGGTTCAGGACGAGCTTTCACCTGCCTTGACAAATGGTAAGGTTCAGATTGCGGAATATGCTAGCAAGCTCAAGGGTAATAGCTCTGGTGATAGAACTCCTCAGAACCCACACATTCTTGCTTTACCAGCACTAGATAGCATGACCCCAAAGGAACAAAATACATCATATGCTCATGCTGCTCCAGATATAAGCACCCGGAAATTTGATCAAGAAGCATCTTATCATGAGCTAACTAGAATGATAGTTCTGCATGGCTATCCCCTGTCAATTGTGGAGCATGAAGAAATGCGAAGATTTGCAAAGAGCCTCAACCCTGTGTTTAACATGCCTTCAAGCATTGATATGGAAGAGTATTCAACTCTTTTATTTCAGAAAGAAAAGGCTGACCTTAAGGAAAAAATTGCACTTTCATCCCAGCGGGTTTCCTTATCAGCAAGCGTGTGGACTCCTCATGGAGCTGAGCCCACAGTAAAGTACCTCTCTTTGACAGCGCATTTTATTGATGCAGACTGGAAGCTTCAAAGGAGAATCATCAAGTTTGGTGTGTTTTGGTCCTCGCCTACTTATTTTGAAAGATTGATACATTTTAAGGAGGCTTGTGTATTAGACTCTGAGAGTGGGCCATATAATGTCATAGGGGGAGCTATAAGAGATTGGAATCTTGATCAGAAGCTTTTCAGCTTGATATCTGTCGGTGATATAAGAAACCATGAAAGTACCTCAAAGCTGAAGGACATGCTTATACAAAGAAACTGCCTTCCTATTAGAGGTGAGCTATACAATATTGCCTGTGTGGATGATGTGCTCAACAACATTGTTTCAAAAGGGCAACCAATGCTTCAGCTTGTTGGTGATATACTAGAGAGATTTGTGCAGGCACATGCGTCCTCATCCCTGACTCAGCAGCAACTTCTTGAAGTTGTTACAAATATGGGTTTGAAATGTCCCCAGGAAGATGCGAAATGGTGGCACAACATTTACTTTAGGTGTGAAGTTCTTCTGCATTTCAAGAAGGCATTTCCTCTGTAGAATTGTTATCTGCAGAAGACATTAAGATTGTTGAGTCTATTTGCAAGATTTTGAGGGCTTTTTATCGTGCCATTGAAGTAGTTTCGGGTCCTGCTTGCCCGACAGCAAATATGTACTTCCATGAATTATGGAAAGTTTGGACGATTTTGCAAGAAGAAGCATCTACCGATCACACTGAAGTTGCTAACATGGTTAGGGAGATGCAGGAAGCATTCAATGAATATTGGCAAAATTCATACTCGTGGTTGTCAGTACCTGTCGTTCTTGATCCCAGATTCAAAATTACTTTTATCGAGTTCCGTCTTAAACGAGCTTTTAGCACTGATGCAGGGAAGTATGTATCTGCCGTACTTGAAATAATCAGGGAGCTATTTCATGAATATTGCAGCCCTGTGGATAAGCCAAGTGTTCACACTTCAAATTATGAAGCTCACAATGTTGATATGGATGGATTTGACAGTGATTCATTGGAAGATTGGGATCTGCATCTTAGTGCGCAAACAAGGAGTCAACTATTGACAGAGCTTGACAACTATCTTGAAGATGGCCTTGTTCCAAGGAGGGATGATTTTGATATTCTGAACTGGTGGATGAGTCATTCTACAAAGTATCCAACCCTCTCAGTTATGGCACGGGATGTCTTGGCAATGCCATCATCTGCTGTTCACTGTGAGGCAGCATTCAGCATTAAGGGGGCAGTAATTCACAAGCAATGGAGCACATTAAACATCAAGACAATTGAGGCACTCGTGTGTACCCGAGATTGGATTAGATAGACTGGTTAGCTCTGCACTTTGGTAGTTCTTTTTATTTCTTTAGTTGCATATATGAGTTCCTAAAAAGAAGTATGTATTTGTCCTCTTGGATGAGAGCTTATCTTTGCATCTTATTTCTTGAGAAAAACTTGACAGCCACCTTTAAAGTGTGCACAATTAGGATGTTAGACCCATGATATCTTAGTAGCTAGATAATTAGTAGCAATTAGACTGTCAGTCTGTCACAACATCCATTCTTTCTTAGTAGATACTAGATAGGTACCCAAAAAACAGTAGTTAATCAATGATGAGCAGTGATTTACGAACTGAAAGATATACACTATTAACAATTCGAAATTTTGAAACTGCTTTCTCTTGTGAATATGCATACTGTTGTTTTCTGTCATACGTAGACATGTTTGCGTCATGGCTAGACTGCAAGGATAGGTAATAATATAATAAAATCATTCCGCTGTATTCAAATACTGCTCAGTTCATTTGAGTTGTGTATGCTCCCCCTCTCTCTCTCTCTGTGGGGATAATGTTCCTGTCAATTTTGCAGGCTATGTATCATGCCGCAGTGAACTACCAACACTGATCATGCTTTTTTATCAACAGAAGATTACAAGCAGTACATACTCATCGTATTCTAACGTAGGGTGATATTGCAAAGACTTATTAATTGCCCATTTGGCTTGCTGTATCGAACATCTCGCAGCTGCCGGTATGTCTCAGTTTTTCTGCTATTTTTTTTTCCAGATGTGTATATTATTACCAGTCATGCGCCCTTCTGTTAGAGAAGCTACAAAACTCAAGGCCTTGTTGGGGTTGAAAATAAAATCATCCGAGGTGGAATGATTTGGTGCTGTTCAAAGAAATGCTTCAAATTCGTTTTAAGTCAAAGCAAAAGTATACCGCATAGAAGAGGGGCTCTCATGAAAATGAGAGAATCGTGGAATCCTGTCCAAAAAGGAAGTACTAGTTCTCCTACAAAGAGAAACTTTCGTGTCCAGAAAATTAGTGAGTCAGGGCTTCACAAGTGATTCCTCCAGGGGATACTTCTGGGTGTTCAGGTGCATCGTGCAATGTTGTTTCTTGTGTTAGGACCTAGGGCTCTGGTGCAGATATGTATGTACAGTGCAGTGATTTACTACTGTTTTAAGCTGATCAGGAATACCTTTGTAAATGGTATGGGAAGCCATTTGCTGTTCCATTTACTAGTTACTACTATGGTTTATGAATGTGCTGGGAGGGGTTTTTCTGTAAAATTTTGTGCCACCCTTGGGGCTGGGATCTCCATCATATGGAGCTCAGATATCAGTAGGAACTGCAGAAATTGTCATAGTATTGGGTGCAATTCCAGCCCAAAGCATAGATCCTATGGTGATGGATTTGCCTTGTTTTTGACATTTCTGTACGACTTCAGATTGATACTGATCGGAAGGACCGAACGAACAGGACAAAATTGACAGAAGTAGCAGAACAGCTGGAACTGGAGGGAAGATGTCGAAGATTATTTGACAGATTCTTTCACATGCCAGCCTGCCAGATCAGTTTTGTGCCAACAGAAGTGAAATCCCAGTGGTGTTGCTGTTGACCTTCACTTTTATTTCTTTTCTTTTTTTAACCATTCTTGCAAACTATTTCCTCTCTGAAAACAACAAACAAAAGGAAGTATAAAAAGAATTGCAAGTGGAACTGCCAAGAAATATGAATAGACTTTGATCACGCACTTGGGCACATCTGGTGAGTGGAATTCTGTCGAAACCATCCGTCTTGCTACCGTCAAATCAAGTAGAATCGACGAGAGTTAGACGGATGATTCAAAAGAACTCCACTCGTCGGCTTGATCCCAAACACCAGAGGACCAGCGTCTGCCTAAGTGGGGGCTTGGCTCCTCTGCATTCACCAGGGAATCCACAGCCAAAACACGGGTTTTTTTTCCACATGTATCCTAAGCGCGAATGCAGAGGAGCCGAGCCCTGCTTAGGCCTACTCAGAGGCGGCGGGTGGTGACTAGGCCACCTGGTCGGCGGTAAGCGGTCCACGCCAGACGCCGTGGATGAGGAGCGCCATGCCGCCGTGGAATGCGACACACACAGTCAGCATGATTGACTCCCGGTAGGGTCCCTCGGGAGCCTCCGCGGCGACGACGATGGTGGCGGACATCACGGCCGCCAAGGCCGCGCATACGCCGGCGAGGGGGACACCCATTCCTGGCCCAGGCGCAGGCGCAGGCGCAGGGGCCAGACTCCCTAGCAAGAACAGAGCAAAGAAGTAGTAATCGTTGAAGAGAGCATGGGGATTGGGGAAACTAAAGCGAGAGGGAGGGTATATCTCGTGCACATGAACGAACATACGAATATAGCACACTCAGAGTATCCAACACGAAATGGACGATTCAAATCCAGCGAGCTAAATCGACCTCTCACTTAATATGGTTTTGCGAAACCACCCCCTCCCGACTTAAGTGGGAGGTGGGATTTGGCTCATTAGATCTGGATCGTCTATTTCGTTTTTAGACGGTCCGGATATGTCATGTCTATATGTTTACCAATGCATTCATGTGCATGAGATATACCATCAGCAGGAGGATGCTGAGAGAGATTTTACCCAAACAAGAATAGAGAACAAGAGCTCCAAGACCGTTGAGAAGGGAGGACGGCTGGGTGGTGAGGACGAAGAGAATCGACGCGCAAGAAACTCCCAAGAAACTCAAGATTCTGGCATAAACTAATCGATGAGCTTGTGTCTGCCACATCATCGGCACCATCATTAGGTAATCCCTAGTTTATATGCCGGTAAAATCAGTCGCTTTAGAAGTCCACCTCATCGTGACGTCATCTTGATTGGCCAATGTCTAGTTTGTATATATGCCGATGAATCAGTCGCGTTTGAAGTTCATCTCATCGTCTCCTAAAGCGCACCATAATTAGCCAATGCCTAGTTTATTTGCCGATGAATCAATCGCTTATTTGGAAGTTCACCTCATCATCTTAATTAGCTAGTATATTTAATATAGATTAAAGGGGATCCTGTAAGCATACCTTGTGCTGCTTGAAAGCACCAGTCCTTTCGAGTAGATCATGTGCCAAAAGGTTGATGAGATTTTTTTTTTATTTCGATCAAGGGAGATGAAACCCAATTTCTATTATAATCTTCTACGCCTCCTGATTTCAGCTTTCGGGTTGAAAGTGGAGATTCTCTAGTTGAAATCTTGAGTCGAAAGATGTAAATCATTCAGTTGAGTCGAAAGATGTAAATCCTGAGTAGATGACCTGGGGCGAGGGCTGACGTACTGTGATGGTTCGGTGGCTCGCCCCATGAGCTGAGCCTCGGTAGTCGATTAGTCGGCGTCTCACCATCCCTGCATCGCACCTTAGTGCTCACTTGTGCCCGTCTTTGCGGTGCAGGCTCAAATGGTCATGCCGCGCCACAAAGACCCGTCCTCGCTCGCCGAGCCCGTCGTCCGAGCACAGGTAGTCAGTGCCTCATCGTCCGTGCGCTGCAGCTCAATGCTCGTCCGCGCCGGTGCTGCACCTGTCCTCGCCTCCACTGCACCGCACCGCAGCCTTTGCCGCTGGAACTAGAGCCTAGAGCTAGAGGAATGGAGAATGGTTAGGGAATTAGGAATTTAGGGTTACTAGTGCATCTGCATTTCATTGGGGATTTGACTTAGGCTACAACTGGACCAGCTGTAGCTTGCACTCGGCCCACCGCCCATAGCGTGCCTGCACCCTACCGGCAAGAGGGGGGGCCGTTATATTAATAAAGAAAGGGTGGAACCAAAGCCACAAAGTACAAATTGAAAGTGAGCTTTAGTTACAAAGAATTGAAATGCTCCAGGCACTTGCCCCTGCTAGGAACCAAGTTCTACCCTTGTTCTTGATCTTCGCTAGGAGCTCTAGCGGTGCGGTGGCTTTGTTGTTGATTTTTTTTTTTGCATTTTGTTCGTTCTAGATCTTCCAAATAATTAGGATCAGGGTCGTGGTCGTAGCTTTTCTGGGGGAGCCTTTCGTCTCAGCTACCTTGGACCACCAATCCAAGATATTCGTTCTAGGGTTCATAGGGATGGTTGTAGATTATCAATTCCTAGCCAGTCCGCCATGTACTTCCAGACTCTTACAGAAAAACGACACTGGGTGTAAAGATGGATGGCCGATTCCGAAGTGTCTTGCATAAGGGGCAAAAGCGTTGGTTTGACTACCCCTAGCTTCTAGTATGTCTGAGATCCGCAATCGAATGTAATGCTTAGGCAAATTTTGAGGAGTAGGTTCCTTTCGGGGTTAGCTTCCATGATATCTCACTAACCGGCAGTCTGAATATTGAGAATAAATTGGCAATTTAATTCCTCTAACACGTCTCCACTGTGTGTTATGTCCAAGAAAAGAAAGGTTGCTGCATTCAGGAGCATGAAAAAGTAAGTAATCCCCGGGCCTTGTACTTGACCAGTGGCCACACATATATATTTTTTTTTTAAAAAAAAAAAACTTGCATGGAAGCCTATGATAGTGACGACTGAAGGTTCCATTTTTTTTTAACGAGACTTTTCCTTGCCTTCCTATTCCCTGTCTACTTTCGCGATCGCGTCTCTCAGATGTGATAAGGAGCCGGTACCAATCCACGTTAAGCATCCGACAAGAGGATTGTTCCGCTCTCTTCTTCTTCTTCTTCTTCTTCTTTTGAAATGACCAGCAGGAGAAGGATTGTTCCGGTGATTTAACAGAACTGTTGCTGTCCGATAATTAGGGGAATGATTGGCTCGCGGAGATCACAGTAGAGCTTTGCCCAATTAATGGATGTTCTTCCGTACGATATTTTCGGAAGTAGAACATCCATTAGTACAAGTTTTTATACTTCGAAAGCAGCCCTAATTAAGTAATCAATTAGTACAAGCGGCAACTTTGGAAACGGCAAACTTCAGTATGGCACAGCCAAATGCAAAATCAAAACTATAGTTATTTTATTATTGATGAGCTGACACCAAGAAACTCCAGGGACCAAAGTATAGGACAGGTGAAAGACATCCCGTGGACTGACTGTTAGTCCAGCACATGTCAGATTATTCCCATAAAATCTCAGAGCGCCGATCCTAACTAAGCTGTGACACACCGATGGTGACGAGGGAGAGACCAACCAGCAGCAGAGTGAGGAGTGCGAAGCCCGCCGCCGGGGTGGCCGTGCCGGCGGCGAGCCCGGTCACGGCCAGCGAGGCAGTAGCGGTCCCCACGACAGGAAGAAAACGGCGCACGCGTTCAGTGAATGCACCGCCAACCTTGTCCCGGCCGACTGCTGCGATCGCCTTATCAGCGAAAACCTGAAATGCATGAGTAGATGCAGCTCTAAGTATTTTCAGTAGAGTAGTAGTATGTTTTGTGACTAGTTGAAGAGGGAAATAACAGTTCTAGATCTTAGTAGTAGTTGAAAGTATATTCTAACCCATCCAAAAGGGGATTAATTATGAGATTTATATATATAGACAAACACGGTTAAACTATCAAGAACTTATCGGGGAGTTTTTTTTGTTCCTTCGAAAAAGCAAGAAGCCAAGAACTGAGCACACATTACGCATATGTCTCCAGTAGTCCAGAGTAAGCAAAGAAAAATCGAAGTGTATGGGCATGCCAAAAAAGGATGGAAAAGCTTTTCTTACTTGCTCAGTGAACGGGAGCGCCTCGCCGGCGGTGACGTCAGGCTCGTGAGCGAACATCATGTAGTAAGAGCCCTTGTCGGCCGGCAGGGGCATGCCGGAGTTGTCATAGACGGAGCCCTTCTTGGCCGCTGGGAACATGCAGCCGGAGTCGCCGTACGCCGCACCGTAGTCGACGGCGGAGGCCATGCTGGAGCTGTTGTAGACAGAGTCCTTACGCGCCAAGCACACCGAGCTGGTGACTAGGGAGAGGCCACCCAGCAGGAGAGCGAAGAGTGCGAAAACCACAGCCGGGGTGGCCGGGCTGGTGGAGAGCCCGGTCACGGCCAGCGAGGCAGCAGCGAGTCCCACCAACGGAAGGCTGGGGCGCACACGTTCGGTGAATGCACCGGCGACCTTTTCCCGGCCCACCGCTGCGACCGCCCTATCAGCGAAAACCTGGAACGCATGTGTAGATACAAGTTACAACTCTAGATATTCGCAGTAGACCAGAAGTACTAACTCGTATGTTTTGTGACTAGTTGAAGAGGGAAATAACAATTCTAAATATCTTAATTAACAGTGCTCAATAGTACTTATTATAAGTTTCTAACCCATCTGAAAGAGGATATCTCTGACGAATGAGACTGAGGGTATAGACAAAAGGACAGGACGGATAAACAACCCAGAACTGAACGAGGAGTTTTGATTGAAAAAAAAAAAACAGCAATGGTTTCAAAAATAGAAAATAAAAAGCAAGAGTAAGAAAAAGAGGAAATCCAAGTGTTTGCGCATGCAAAAAGCAAAGCTTTCTTACTTGCTCAGCCAACGGGAGCACCTCGCCGGCGGTCATGCCCGACTCGTGCGCGAACATGCCGGAGTTGTCGTAGACGGCTCTCTTCTTGGCCGTGGAGGTCCTGCTGGAGTTGTCCTAGACGGCGCCCGTCTCGGCAGCAGCGACCTTCCCCGGGTAGCCTGAAGAAAGATCCACACGCCACGATTCAATTCATCAGTCCACACCCCCAAAAAAAAAGAACGCACAGGGAAACGGGAAATAATAGACGGATGCAGACGGGAAGCGGAAGCGTAAGCGTAAGGCGCACCTTACTGCGGCGGGACGCCGACGGGCGGCTGGTGCTGGCCCCGGTTTCTTGCGATCGGAATGGCCGATCGGGAGAGCTTGTGTAGTTGTAGTGTTGCGGGTTTGGGCGAGCGGGACGGCCTGGGTCTTGTGGTTTTATAGAGGGGTCGGGGGAATTTCTTCGGCTTTTCCGTCTACCTCGTTGGGAACATGGCCTGTATGGTGGGCTAGTTTTGTGCAGTAAGTGGCGTAACTGGTTCGAGGCACTCAGCTATTTCGGGTCTATTTTTTTTCTGTTTTTTTTTTATTTCGGGTCTACATTGTTTTTTTTTCTGATTTTTTTTTAAAAAAATTAACATAATCTATGGCTCTATGCTGGACTAGCGTACAGGGCCCGTATGTGGTGTGTGTATGACAAAGCTTAAATGCCAAGCTCCTGTACGAAACCGAGATATGGATAAAATGAAATAAACTCTGAAACTCCCGCTATCTTGTTCTATGATTCTCCCTCGTTCCTCATCATCCCCTTGCCTATTTTCTTACCCAATTTCTTTCAGTTTCTTACCCCTAGTTCTTCGATGGCCATCCCCAAATATACTGCTGATTTGTTCTATTGCGGTCCATTACAGGGTTAGGTAATTACCACAACAAATAGGGGTGTAAAAACGAATCCGAATAATCAGTTGACACTCCTTGCAACGAGTGTGCTACCCAGTTGATGACTGTTGACGAGTTTATCATATAAATCTTACGGTTTTTGCGGTGGTCGGCTCAATCAACCAGAGAGCTACAATTCTACGGTACCATGGCCCCTTCCGTAGCCGTCCAATCTCACGCTGAGGATGATATCCCACCGTTCGTCTCGCGTCCCCATCCCTTCTTGCCTTAGCCGGCTTTAACAATTCCAACTAGGTAGAGAAGCGCACTACGTCGTGCGTGGAGAGGTAAAAAATTGAGAGCTGCAGTGAGTATGAACAAGGACAATGTGGTTGTTGGCTCATCCTAAGTTTGCTTTTTTTTATATGAATAAGGAATAAACTTCAGAAATCAAAAAATATGTACCAAACATTAGCATGAGAAGACACGTATATCGTTCAATTCAGATCCATCTCACACAACAAAAATCTGCAAGTAATAGGAACAAATAACACATGCTGGCTATATGCAATGATATATGCACTACCACAAGCCAGGCTTCATTGATTAATTAAGATATGACATTGTGAAAAGGCATAACTAACTGAAAAGAAATATGAGCTGCATTGGGTATGTCTGAACTTGCACCTTGAAGCAATGTTAATCTAAATACAAATGGCCTGCCAGCCTGATCATGACACCAATCTTTGATTTTGAGATTGGGCACTTTTCTTGAGAGAAAGGCATGAGCCATATGAGCAGACTATGGCAGTTGGCACTTTTTAGGAACCACCACCTGTCAGTTGAAAGCAACGTCTTTACGGATTTGGATATTATTTCTAGATAGAGAATTGAATTTTGGGAGATTTAAGAATGGCACCCCGCCCACATGTTACGTTGAGCAAGCCTACATTTTTTTTTTGACCAATATGGCCCATTTGTCACTGTCAGTGAAAGGAACCGAGGAAAATGTACGAAGAAGAGTTCTAGAAATTTTGTGCTGACGTGTGGTGGCCTACTGGGCTCCGCGGCAAGGCCGTGTGGTGTTGTGGAGATCTATGCTCATTGACTGCTGCTTCTGAACTCTGAAGAAATTACAAAACACGAAGTGTTGTTAGGCTACTCCCAATGCTCCACCTTGACAAGTATCTTAAGACTTCACATAAGCAAAAATCTGATGTGATACTGTAATTAAGGAAGAGAGAGAGCAGTCTAGTATCTTATTTAGATACCACTCATACACAGTATCCTAGGTAGAAATAGTGGTAAAGACATTTATATCAAAGGCATAAGATACAACACTCTAGGATACAATGCATTGGGAAGGTGACATCTAAATACCTTTTATGCAATAAGAAACTGCAATAAGAAACAACCCATTGGGAGCAGCCTTATATAGTAAGAAAACCGGTCAGAACTTGGGAATAAATTTAACCGGAAGGAATCAAAGAACTGGGAGACGATTGCCAAACGAACTCCTAGTTGGTGTGTACAGTGATGCCATGCTTCACGGTCTAACTGACTGACCTGCTGTATATGTCCCAGATTGCTACGAGCTCACATTTTCAGCAAGCATTATTAGCTGACTTGCATGCATTTCCTCATTTTATTTTATTTTCAATATCCCATACCACAGAAATGTAGCTGTTAAGCCTGTTGCTAGGTTATTGAGTAACCTACTCGCTATCAGTCTACCACGGATCTAAATTTTTTGAACCCGTCTCAACCCAAACCAAACCAATCTGTTTTCGGTGTAAACCCAAATCAAATCAACCCATTTCTAGATACCCAAAGCCAACCTGAAGTAAAACCCAACCTAATGAAGAAATAAAAAACTAAAAACCAACGCGGATGCGATATCGAGATGAACCTATGCAATGGTACGCGCCATGAAGAGTCGAAGACTGTCCCAAACAACTCCGAAAGCGATTTGATTGATCAGCTGAGCACGCATGTAATATATATATATATATATATATATATATATATATATATATATATATATATATCACGTATTCACCGGCGGTTTGCTACGTTGTAGAATTGCGCGGCATGTACCCATCCTTCTTATTACGCTTCATACTTGAAAAAAAGAGAGAAAGAAATAAAAAAGTATATGTCAAGTGCTTGCCTTTGTTCTTATCGGTTTTGGACCGCACGCGCACACGCGCAGTACGGCCAACCGATAAGGGCATATATAATGATATAGATAACTGCTGTCTATATTAGTCAGTCATGTCATCTATAAACAGTATTAAAGATAACTCATTTGATAAGTTGTTTATATGAGACACCACAATCTTTTAATTTTTGCTTGAAAAAAATATTTGTTATAGACAACAACTCATATCATGGTGTTTTGTATTGTCTATAAGGGTTTTATAGACTGTCTGTTGCATTCTAGACAACTTCATTCTCTCTCCTTGCTCTCTCTCATTCACATCATTAAAAATCTTACATGACAAAGATTATAGACTACTGATGTCACCCACTGTATATGCCCTAAGGAGAGGTTGCCACTTAAGTAACTGCAGTTTTTTAAGGTTAATGTTGAGGAACCGTCGCTGGCGAGTCCAGTCCGAGCGATTACCTCGTAGACAAGCGTAGAATCGTAAGAACAATGCATGAACACAAGAACAGAATAAGAGATAGAACACAGAGATGTAGGGGGACTTCTTGCTTCTCTTTATTCCTTCATCCATCGATCAATCCTTTACAATGAATAGCACCCCCTATTTATAGGCTACGACCCTGCTAGGGTTTGGGATGGGGCGCCCACTAATGGGCCGACTGCAGGGTCAGGCCCATAGTTTTCCAACACTCCCCCTTGGGCACCCATCCTTCATGTCTATGTCTCGTCAAAACTCCATAAAAACCCAGTGGGAAAAATTTGGAGAAAGAGTACATGAATCATGTTCTGCTATGCTGCACAAATTGCCTCATTAAAAACCTTAGCCGAGAAACTTCAGGAAAACTCGTCGAGGGAAAAAGAGTACAATCCACCCAATTTCATTTAATCTCCAGGATTTACCTTTTGGGTACTCGATCTTCATGATCAAGCTTTAGTAATGAGTTTGTGAAGATTCTCCCCCTGAATTCTGTACTTCTCTAAGTCTCATCATTCCAATTCCACATATGCATCTTTCAAAGCTAGACGCTGGAAGTGACTTACTGAATAAATCTGCAAGATTCTCACATGACCTAGTATGCAGTACTTTGATTACGTTCATCTTTTGCAATTCATGAGCATAGAAGAACTTGGGGTTGATATGCTTTGTGAGAGGATTCTTCACAATAACCCATCTGCACTTGTGCAACACAAGCTGCATTATCTTCATTGATAATAGTGGGGGTTGGTGCGGTATTCAATCCACATAACTGCTGGATGTAGTGAATCATCCGCCGAAGCCAAGTACATTCTCGTGAGGCCTCGTATAATGCTATTGTTTCCGAGTGGTTCGTCGAAGTCGGTACAAGACTCTGCTTAGACGATTTTCATGGAATTGCAGTTCCACCACATAGGAGTTCATAGCCTGTTTGCGATTTGGCTGTATGCGGGTCCTACAAGTACCCGTTTTCTGCATTGTCATTCATAGTTAAGTCTTTGTTCTTTACGTAGAAACAGGACCAAGTTCTTTGCTTCCTTAGAGGTATCGGAAGATATCCTTTATTCCCTGCCAATGCCTTTGGTAGGTTCTGCACTATACCTTGCTAGTAGGTTCCCGGCAAATACAATGTCCGTTCTAGTACAGTTTGCTAAATACATTAGTGCTTCTATTGCACCTCAGTGTGGGAGTTCCGGTCCCAGGACTTTCTCCCCCTCTTCTTTAGGTCTGTATGAGTCTTTGTCTTGCTGCAAAGATCTTTCGACAATTGGCACTTTCAAAGGGTATGTCTTTGCCAAGTCGAACCTTTCTAACACCTTCGAGTGTAGGTGGTGATGCAATAATGTTCCTTCAGGGCATGCTCAAACGCAAGCCTAAGCAATATTTGGTTTTACCCAAACCTTTCATTTCATACTCCAACTCGGTAAGAGTTTGTTTTCTTAATATCCTTGAGGTTCCGATAATATTCGGATCATCTTCATACTTCGAGATTATACAAAATCCATTCTGGGATTGTTGTATAAATACACAGGGTTTATTCTCATTGTTCGTGTAGCCTTTCTTGCATAGAAAGTCGCTTCAAGCGATTATACCACATTCTGTCTGATTGCTTAAGTTCGTACAATGACTTTATGAGTTTCACACTGTACATATTTCTATTTGCTCTATCTTGGTTCGGGACAGGGATACATTCAGGTATCTTCATATAAATGTCTGAATCCAATATTTCATAAAGGTATGCTGGTACCCCATCCATCAATTTCAATTCTAACTTCAAGTTCACTGCCATTGAGATAAATATCTAAAAGGAGTTCCGCCCATGACCGGGGAATAGGTTTCTTCATAATCATCTCCTGGATGTTCAATAAAACCTTATGCAACGAGCCTTGCTTCTTTTCATTTCTCTTTCGAACAAATATCCACTTATACCCTACAGGGTGCACAAGGGGAGACGTACGGCTTACAGGCCCAAACGCCCTTCTTTTATTCGGAGAGAATAATTTAGTTTCTACTGCCTTCTTTCAATCCGATCTTTTTTTCATTCAGCGAGCGATACAGGCTCTGAATCAAGATTGATGATTGTGGCAAGTTTCTTTGCAAAGTATATGTCGACATTGGCTGTTGTCATATTCAAAGATTCTCCCGAGGTCATAAATTTTATAGCTATTTCTTCAAGGGGCGATTCTTCTAATGCTTCTACTTGCTCACTGCTGCTTCCAATTGCAGGGCAAGTCCCTTTAGTTTTTCAGCTCCGATGTGTGCGCACACATCCATGCTGATGTCTCCCTTCATGGGGATGTTCAATTCGTATGCCTTTTACGAAGGTTCCATACCGATACAGTCTCAAGCGGCTCCCCTTTGGTTAGGGCACTTGGTGATCGGTGTGTCAAGTCCTTCTTATCCTTTTCACGGGCGTCCCGGTTACTTGGATTCGAGGCGGAGTTCTCGTCCTTTCGAGGCCTCGGGCGGGATTAGGGATACCTTCATTGGTATTTTAACCTCTCGGTGCATTGCGTGCGAGCAAATGCTACCGTCACGCTCTTCAAATCACTAAAGTGAATGCGGCGGTTGATTTGCTAATATTTGCAAATCTATTATCTTACGGACTTCAATTGTCTTCTAGACTTCAATTCAATTATCTTTTGGACTGCAAATATCTTCTGAACTTCTCTATTTGCTTTACTAGTGCGCGGGTCATATGCATAGATTTCAATTATCTTACGGATTTCAATTGTCTTCTAGACTTCAATTATTTTCCGACATTATTATCAAGGGTTGATTTCCTCCCTAATGGCGAACCGATCTCATCTAATGTACTATCGAATCGGGCATTATACAAATCTCGATCATATGGTCCAAATACTTGATTATGGATGTTGTCTCATAACCAACGTATATCCGGACTTTTGGAGAAGACCCATTGCGATTCATTTGCGGTGGTGGTATAGGTATATAACCCTTGCAACCAAACTGCGAAGATGAGTAGTTTTGATCTTGACCCTTGCGCTAGTTACATAGTTGGATGGATGTTATAGTGACGGTCTAAAATTGATGAGAGCTGCGGCGGCGGGATGCGTGTCCCCAACATATAGTTGGTAAATTACAATTCTTCAAAGTTACGCTAGTCCATTCAGGTGCGGATGTGCGATATAGAATACTCAACTTTAATTCCTATTTTCATACAATAATCATCGGATGCCTTGAGTACATTCTCAGGCGTTGTCCATTCAGATGGACTTCACGTGATGATAAGGAAATTATTTTTCAATTGTTAATTATACGCAAGATTTAGCTTTGCAAAAGCATAGTTTCTCATAGACAATAAACATATGTGCGACCATTCGAGAAGCATCCATGAGCACCATAAAATACTTAATTGACCCTACGGGGTTGTATAGGACCGCAAAGTCTCCTAGATACGGTCCGAGAATGCGAGGACTTCATCCTTCGCTTTGAGCAAAGGTCTAATAATTAATTTCCGGTGGCACATGCGAGCACACAAAATCTTCTGATTCGAAATTCTTAATATTCATATCATGTCCCCGTGAATTGTTAATTATATCTCTCATCATCCTAAGATCTAGACGGCACAATCTATCATGCCGAGAGATAGAAAAGTTGAGCTTCAAATCGGTTTAGGAAAGAATAGGTTGTAGGTGCCTTAATATTAATGTAGTATAGCCCAATTTTATATGAAGGAAGATATTCTAATGCTATTTTTCATTTTCTTCACGCTTTGTAATGAGCAGACATTTTGTACCATACTCTTCTTCAGTCTCTACATGGAAACTGTTAGCGCAAATATCGTGAGAGTTCTAGTCGATTCTGGGTACAATAAGTCTTCTTTAATGACCAAAGTTGTGCCCGTTGGGAGTATAATTATGACCCTTCCTGAGCCTGTTATACAAGTATCGCTGCCTGCGACTGTCGTAAGACTACCAGCATTCTTGCTGATCGACTGGAAAAATTTCTGTTTATCTCAGGATGATATTCGTTGTGCCGCTACATGCTAAGCACACTTCCTCCATAGGGCGCCACACGCGTTCTAATATAATGTACTTTATTAATATGTAGCAGAAAACAAGCAACACATAAATAAAATACTTCAGATATCAGAACGTAACTTGCTATTATAAAGACGGGAAAATAAGCCTTGCAGGACTCATAATAAGAATTTAATGCTTTGCTCTTCTAGAGCTTGCAACCATTATTCAATAATTCAAAATTCTGCTTCAATTACAAACTGCAAGTTTCTATAAAAGGTTCGAGTGCAATGCGTGCACTGGATCTAATAGGCGAAGTATTCAGGAACTTCTGCCTAAATCGGCTCCATGCGCGATCTTCTCCTCTTGGTTAGCTACTTGCTGGCCGCCACGATGTCAAAGGAGGATGATGGGGTTACTCTTTGGTTTCATTCACATTCATAAGTGTAACTAATGGATGTGAATCCTGCGTTCTGCAATGGCGAGGTATGCCTCATGCTATCATTTGCCCTTCTTCTTAGATGGAAAACATCAATAATGTGCGACTCACAACATTACCCTTCTTGTTCCTCTCATTCATGAGAGGCTTCATCACTTGTAGTGCTAGCGATGGCTTCATGGCAAGATCTTGCTCCTAGGTGGTTGCGAGATGAAGTTCTTTCTTAGAATATCATCTTGAGTTTACGCAACTTGCATGATGTCAATTAATTTGGCATACTTTATTTAGCCGTCTTGGCGATAGTTGCTTGCGGATTGCACCGCGTTCGGGTGAAAGGTAGAAGTCTTCTCAATCTTACGCTCATCAGTGATTATATTACCACGCAATTGAAGATCATATAAATTACGTACAAATTACGACCATCTTTGGGTCGGTTCTCAATTCTGATTCGTGATGCGATCATCTTCATATTCATGCAAAAAGTTCAAAGGATTCTGCTGTAATCTGCATAAAATGGTTGCAAAATTCTCACAATGCTCTTGAACTCGAGTTCGTGTTCCGTATTTTTCTATGCATTTTCATGATTTCTTGCTATTTCCAATGATTAAAAGCAATATAAACAATCACGAGATAATCAAAGCGATAAATCGATACATAAATTATATAGAAATAATAATAACAAGGATAAATATGCTTCAAAGTTCAAAAATATGCAAAATTTGGGTTCAGAAGCCCTTTTCTGCTGGAAAAATGATTTTTAAACAGCGCAAGTTTCCCGGGGTTATCGCAAAATATCGATTCAGAGACAATTTGTAATTTCAAGACTTAGAGGCCCTTTTGCAAAAAAATCGGATTTTTCACCGCCCCCTTTCTTTTCTTTTTCCACCATTGCCCCCTTCCTTTCTTTCGCTCCAATGCGCCCCTTTTTTCTTTTCTCATCAGTGGCCATTGTGTCAAGCCTACCGGCTCAGCTCAGCGGCATTGCTTCTGGCCGGCCGGAGACATCACGCAGTGGGGCGGCGGCGACAGCGGGCGCGGCCGCGCGAGGCGGCGCTACGTGGGCCGGCGCGCGCGCGCTGCGAGGCCGGTGCGGGGCCGGGAGGCGGCGCGCCGGCGGCGGCGCGGCGTGGCGCCATGCGGGCGGGAGGCAGCGGCGCTTCAGGCCGGCTTCATGCGGCTGCGGCGTGCAGCCGGCGCGGCGCGGCGAGACAGCTGCGAGCGGGCGTGGCGGGCGGCGGGCGGTTCGCGGCGCAGCGGCCCGGAGGCGGCGCGCGGCGGCAGCACTGGCGGCGGCGCCGGTGAGTGGGGCGCTACGGCGGGCGGCGGCGCGGTTCGGCGGTGCGGGTGCGGCCTTGCGCGCGCTGCGGCAGCCGCGTCCACGACGAGGCGGCGCGGTTCGGCGGTCGCCGGCGAGCCTTCTTCCCTCCTTCCTTTACTTCATGCCATGGCGCAATGCGGCGGTGCGGTGCAAGGTGGCTACGAGCCATGGGCGGCGCCGCGGCAGCGCGACGAGCGGCGATGCGCTTCTGAAGGTGGCCCAGGCCGCTCCGCGCAGCGCACGGCCGGCCGACATCACCGCAGCGCATCTGCGCGCCGCGAGATTTTTTATTCATATGTAATCGATTTTCACTCGCGATTCATCGTTCACGCATATAATCATTCACGCGCGAAACACTGTTCATCCGTGATTCGCATTCCGCACAACAGACTACGTTGTTCGGAAAGATTATTAGACATCCTCACAATGACTATACCTACGCCTACCCACTATATTCACATTTGCCACAAATCCGAATTATACATCACTCGTAATTCATTGCTAATAATTGTGCGTGTTATTACACGGTTCTATCACAACAAGCGATATTGGAATATCATATCTTGCTTCAAATTCTATCTAAACAGCGATTGCAACAAGGAATCTTAGACCAACGAGCAATAATCTCGACCAAGGCTAACATAACTACCTCGAAATGTACAAGCTACTCTCTTTCACGGTATAAAATGGATGGCGACAGACTATGCTTGCACACTCAATACCACACAAATATAGAATATTCTTATAGCTTGCTTTCAGAGGAAGACTAAACACAAGAGATAATATGACAACTAAGCAATGGAGGACAGATCCTCATTGTGACATCTACCCTACTCTAGAAACGATTGATCATATTATTTTACGATGTAAAGCGGCAGATAATTTATGGAGGAAATTAGGACTAGCAACGGAGGCATTCTCATCCCATGATATATTGGAATTTGTGCAAAAAGCATCAACAAAAGTAGCTACCTAGCTACAAGGACATTTGGTCCATATGTTTCACAGCATGTGCTCATTCATTATGGATTACAAGAAATAAGAGAGTGTTCCAAAAGGAGGAGGATGGTGCCACTACGGTACAAAATCGGATCCAAGATTACGTCAGTCACTTGTTATACAGGACTAAACAAAATTACCGTGCTTCTCTTCGCCGGTGGAGTCAGCTCTTTCTGCAAACTCACTAAATGTTGGGGTAGTTTTTGTTCATGGTGTGGTGGTTCTTAGTTTTAGTTTCGGTTTTTTAGTTTTACCTTTTTTTCGTTTATTTATTTTTACTTATATAACAGTTCTCGACAACTATTTTAATACAATAGTCATATGGTAGAGAATCCTCTGCCTTTTTAACGTCAAAAAAAAATGCTCTTCCGACGATATTTTCGGAAGAAGAACATTCCATTAGTACAAGTTTTTAGACTTCGAAAGCAAGACTAATTAGTAATCAATTAGTACAAGCGGCAACCTTGGAAACGGCAAACTTCGCTATGGCAGAGCCAAATGAAAAATCAAAACTGGAGTTATTTTATTATTGATGAACAGACACCAAGAAACTCCAGGGACCAAAATGTAGGACAGCTGAAAGATCTTCAGCAGACTGACTGCAGAGTCCAGCACATGTCGGATTATTCCCATAAAATCTCAGAGCGCCGATCCTAACCAAGCTGTGACACACCGACGGTGACGAGGGAGAGACCAACCAGCAGCAGAGTGAGGAGTGCGAAGCCCACCGCCGGGGTGGCCGTGCCGGCGGCGAGCCCGGTCACGGCCAGCGACGCAGTGGCGGTTCCCACGACAGGAAGAAAGCGGCGCACGCGTTCAGTGAATGCACCGGCAACCTGAAATGCAAGTGTAGATGCAGCTCTAAGTATTTGCAGTAGAGTAGCAGCAGCAGCAGTATGTTTTGTGACTAGTTGAAGAGGGAAATAACAAGTTCTAGATCTTAGTAGTGTTGAAAGTATACGCTAACCCATCCAAAAGGGATTAATTATGAGATTGAGGGTATATATATATATACAAACACGGTTAAACAAACAATAACTTATCGGGTAGTTTTTTCCAAAAAAAAGCAAGAAGCCAAGAACTGAGCACGCATACGCATTTGTCTCCAGAGTAAGCAAAGGGAAAATTTAAGCGTATGGGCATACCAAAAAGGATGGAAAAGCTTTTCTTACTTGCTCAGTGAACGGGAGCGCCTCGCCGGCGGTGACGTCAGGCTCGTGAGCGAACATGTAGTAAGAGCCCTTGTCGGCCGGCGGGGGCATGCCGGAGTAGTCATAGCCGGAGCTGTTGTAGACGGAGGCCTTCATCTGGTCCTTGAGGGACATGCCGGAGACGCCGTACACCGCGCCGTAGTCGACGGCGGAGGCCATGCCGGAGCTGTTGTAGACGGAGCCCTTCATCTGGTCCTTGAGGGACATGCCGGAGTCGCCGTACACCGCGCCGTAGTCCCCGGCGGTGCCGGTGCCGGGGTTGTCGTACACGGAGCCCTTACGGACCACAGGGACGCCATCTCCCGCCATTTCGGACGCCATCTCCGTCCACTCTCGCACCCTCGGGAGTTGGGAAGCCCTGGGGTTCCTGCGATTTTAGGATGGAATCATCCGCTTCCGCACCCTTGGGAGTTGGGAAGGTAATCCTCCGCTCTCGCACTTGGGGATGGAGTCGTCGGGACGCCTCGTTTAAATAGCGGGGAAAAGGGCGAAGTGGTCATTTCGCTTCCCCCGTCCGATGACGGCCGCGATCTAAAGCTGTCCGGTAAGTGGAATGTTCTGTCACGTATGGTGTGATTACGAGACAAACCCGGCCCCGGCACCGGCACTCTCACCGGCGGGAGATCGGATGGTGCTGGTGGGTTGCGCGGGCTAGTTCGGGAGGAGCAGGGTTTCAAATTTCGGCAAAATTTCGTATATTTCGCTGGAGCTCGAAATTTTGCTCTTTCGGTCAAACAATTTTGGTTGCACATCAATTCAGATCAAATTCAAACAGCATTCAAAATTTGATCAAAATTTGTCAAATTTTTTTTTATCAAATTCAGTCAAATTTGAATACCAATTTTGACAATTTGCCCGAATTGAATTCGAAATTACCGAAATTTCGGTAATTTCGCTCAGCCACGAAATTTTTCATGAAACGAAATCGAAAACTGGGGAGGAGCAGGACCGAAACCGGTCGCCAATACTAGCCAGCGCGGTCAAAAGCAAATGGGAAGCATTAATTAGTTTGTAGTGTCATTTTCCGCTGTTTGTTGGGCCACCAGGATTGATGGTCTCTTCTTTCCATTTGCGAATCATCATCCGGATGGTATCACACATGAAGACAAGTTGTGCCACTTTGTTGGGCCATCAGGATTGATAGTCTCTTTTTTTCCATTTGCGAATCGTCATCCGGATGGTATCACACGCGGAGACTAGCTGTGCCACTTCAGACTACGGGATTTCAGTCGATTTTTCCGCCGTCCGATTCTGCGTTAAGATTCGTGCGCTGTGAGTTCTCATCTCAGGCTAGTTGTTGTTGGGTGTTTGCAAATCCGATTTGCTAACTTTCAAACCCGTCAGGCAGAGTTCTTGTATCTGGTTTATTTTTATTTATTTTATATTCATCGGTACTCGCGCCCTGTATCCAATGGTACAAGAGAGAGTAAGAGGTGGAGAGGAGAAATCGGGCGGTGCGACTTGGTGGTTTGTTCCGCGATAAGCGGCATCCTCTCTCGCCTCGGGGACAAGTTGCTGCGCGGCGGCATTCTCTCGTTGCGACAAGCGGCTTGCATCGACCGGGCGGCGCATCTCTCGTGTGAAGTGGCGGTGCGATCGACAAGCGCAAGCGACATCTATTTTGCTCGGCGATTTTGCCTTGATTAGCGGAGCGGCTAGTTGCGGTGTGCGCATTGATTTCGGTGATTAGAGCTTGGCGGATTGTCGTTCTCCTCGATTTTTGGTGTGTGTCTCGTTTGAGAGGTATGATCTATTTTGCTCGCGATTTTACCTTCAGATTTGTGGAAATACTTGTTTTTTGATGTGTATTTTGCTCTGCCTTTTCAGAATTTTAGTCATGTCCCTTCAAATTAGTTTTAATTTTGGTTTCTAGGGTTTGTGAATTTGTCCCCTTGTTGTGAGATTGGGTTGTTTGGTAGTGAAAATATGCTCTTAGGGCTTGTTCAATTTTTATGTAATTACCTCTGTAAGTATTTGGTGAGTTCCCCTTTGGGAAGGGGTTCGTGCAATTACCTTAGTAAGTATATTCAGTTTTTTGCTTTATTATCCAAATTGTTAGACCCTGTGGCGAGGTCTAGTATACTTTAGTTGATGAATAATTGACAATGGTGATACTGATGTTATTTTAGGTGTGTGGCGCGTGTGTGAACTAATGTTGGTCAAGTTGGGAAGAACTTGTGCTGGAAAAAGATGGTGTTTTGGTCTTTACATGTGTAGGTAACTCGGAGGCGATCGTGATCTACGACGGTGACCGGAGGTGGCTTGATGCTGAAGTCATAGTCTAGAGGGTCGAGGATGCTGGAGGAGACGGTCGGGCTCGAGTTGGGGCACGTGGAGATCAAAGATGGATGATGCGTGTTGCAGCTACGGAGGTATGGTCCAGAGGCTACGACACATGATAATTTTGAGGTATCCAAAATTGGTTTTGTAAGCTGGTGTAAAAGCCCATGTATTGAGCTCTAGAACTAGTGCGTCGTACGTGGATGTTTAGGGCCAACATTGGTTTGCATGTGCTCTACGTGTGAAGTTGGGTGGTTGGTATTAGGGCCTGTGACGGGTAGAAAATAAATAGCAGACTACTGTTAGGGTTCTAGGGGGAGAGTTTTTTTCGCGGTGGCGGCGGCACAAAAAGCTTGCTGCTTGGACGAATTGATGTGCGCAGGACTACAGAAGATTGATCGAGGTAATTGTGGTCAGTGCTTTTGGTTGAGTTAAAGAGAAAACTAGGTTCAGAAGGATTCGATTCAGGGTCGCACAAGCACTCAGAGCACTTGGTATTAAACGCGAATGCGCTTTCTACTGTGATCAATATAATATTCTGCCGTTTCTATGAACCTAAATTGTGTGTAGTCGTGGCACTTCTCCCGCCAGCTAGCTAGGAACGCGCACTCGATTGACCAACACACACATCAAGCGACATGTTGGCACTCGGTTGCTTTCGCTTGAGAGCGTGACAAGATAAGATTCGCTAGCACAGCTAAAACCCTGAAACCGATTGTCGCCGCCGTTGAGCGCCCATCGATCCGCCGTGGAGGAAGGCGGATTTGACCCGCCGGCCTGCTGGAATGCACAGCCTCAGTCAGGCTCACGTCGCATTAGCCAAATCATCTCGCTCGCTCATGTCGTGTCGTCGTTTGGAAACAGCGATCAGCCGCAGTGTGAAACGGGATCTCTTGGAGGGAGCAAAGCGAGTCGTCACTGGCCAAAACCAACCCAAAACTTGAACCATGCGTGCATCTGATCTGGCACAGGGACATGCAATAAATATTTATCTGTCCTAATTTTATGGTATATTCTGATCTGCTTTGCTTATTAAAAAAAAGGGTGACAAAAGGAAGAAAAAATATTCCTATTCCCACGTCTTCTGTTCGGTTTACGGGCAACTTTGGAAGATGGCAAACTTCACCGTGGTCAGAGCCAAAGGCAAACCAAAACCGGGAAGAACACATTCTGATCTTACATCTACTGACGACCTCACTATAAGATACGGAGTACCCCAGTAAACTAGCGTAAGGACAGGCAGTACTGAACCTACTGCAAAACCACACACACACAGAATTATTCTCCTCAAATCTCCGAACATCCCCAAATTGTATTTATTGTCGCATGGCATGCCCGATCCATAGCTCCGTGCCCCATCGATCACTTCCCTTATTTACTCGTCATACTAGCTAGTAGGGATGGCAATCGGACACGGCGGGTACGGGTAGTGCTCGCCCATACTCATGCCCGCGACCCTAATTTTTCCCCACGGATATGCCCGTGAAGGACGACGGGCGAAGAATCTCACCCATGCCCGTCGCCCGCGGGTACCCGTCGCCCGCGGGCATGCCCGTTTACCCGCGAACAATGCACCGCCGCCCGTGGGTACCAATCACCCGCGGGCATGCTCGTCATACATAAACAATGCATATATCAAGTTCATCACAATTAACACATCAATAAGGCATCACATATTCAACAACTAATAAAGTTCATCACAATTCACATCTCAAGTTCAACAAAACAACTAATCAAGTTCAACAAATAAAAAGAAAATACAAGTAAGATACACACTGGTGGCGACGTTGAGACCGGTGGATGCCACAAACACTGATGTGATCGACACCGTGGGGGAGGCAGCCGAGGCCACCGCGGAAGCGGCGGAAGCCATCTTCTTGGGGTGTGCAGCAATGTCGCCGGACGTGCCGGCCATGGTCCAAAAAGTGTCATCAAACAAGTGGCTGGCGAGGCTGGGAGTCACGCCGGCTGCCAAGAAGGCAACGCCAAAGACGACGGTCTAGAGTTTCACTTCTTAACATCCATAATCCCTTCTGATCATGCGGCCGTGTTGCCTCTGTATACAGTCAAGATTTTTAAAAAGGAAATAGGGAATGTGTTAACTCTAAAAAAAGTGTAGCTAGGAATGTGTAGAATTACCGTGATAAAGTAGATTTAGTATTAGTTGGGCACTTGGGCAGACTCCTTAGTATTTGTTTCTTGCACAGAATCGTCTTCCTTCATGTGACATTAACCTTGAGGCGCCAAGAGAGTTCGTTCTTACAAATTGGAGAGTGATGGTTGATGCTGATTTAATTCTTTCTGTCAGCTTACATGCAGATCTTAGTAGAGTAATTGGATCACATCCAGACATGATTTCACTGGTAAGGGCATGACCACAGTCCAAATTCACAAGTTGAACTGGAGATCAAGTTCAGATCATCTCCAGTGAAACTTCTATAGCACTTTGATAAGAGTCAAGGTCCTCCTTAGTCAATGCTTTTCCTCCGAAGCGTACTGTACACCTGTTAGATGACAACTTGTCATGTTAACTTCTATGTAAACTTTGATATGAAGAAAAACTCATCAAGCTAGAAGGACAAGGGAAAATATCTTCGAAGGCCATCTTTGTGTATTCAGTACTGCCAGTAACATTCTGGCTGGCGAAACTAATTGAAAAGCATGAAAAAATCTGAGAGCTAACAAGAATAGACGAAGAACTAGATGCACCACATTTCCTTGAGAAAATAAATTAGTAAATGATATAAGACACAAATGAAGCTAGTCCAATGTATATCATATGCACCAACTATGATATTTTGCTGTGGTACATCAATAGGGATAGAGTTTCACAACACAGAAGCCCTCCAACTACATAAGTATCCTATTTGTAATCTTGTTAGTATTACTAGCTGTGTTCTGCTTGCCAATTCTATGTTGCAGAGTGGTTATCGCTAGTTATCACAATATATTGCTTCCATAATCCTGACTCGTGAGTAGCTAGGCACCGAGCACACGGAGGGTGACCAGCGAGAGGCCGCCCAGCAGCAGCACGAAGAGGCCGAAGCCCGCAGCAGGGGTGGCCGTGCCGGCGGCGAGCCCAGTGATGGCCGACGACGCAGCAACGATTCCCATGACCGGCAGAAAGCGGCGGAAGGAGTTGTAGCTGAACGCACCGGGGTCGTTCGTGGGCGGGGGCACACCGAGGAGGTCCTCGACGCGTCCGGCGTCCATGCTGGAGATGTGGTGGACGACCGCGCCCTGGTCCTTGCCGCGTGCGGCGGCCACGCCGAGGTTGTGGTCGAACGTGTCGGAGCTGTGGTTGAATGCGCCGGACACGGCCATCTTCTCGGGCGGGTGGTGAGTGGTTGCACTTGCTTGTGCTGTGGCTTTGTTGCGAGGGATCGAATTGCCGGCGCGATTTTAACAAATACTCGTAGAAATAATCCGTTTTTATACACGCCAAGGCGGATCGAATATTCGCAGCATCGTTGTAAGACATCCCGAATCGTGGACGTTGGCCCGGCGTGATCGTGGACGCACGCGTGGCGGGAGCCGAGGATCGGATGGTGCCCGTGTGATGGACGGAAAGCTTCTCGTGTCTCCTCCAGCTAGCCATCGAACAAGACCAACGCTTCTCTCTCTTATCCTACGTACGTACCCCATCTCCCCTTTCATCTCTCTTTGTCATGGCTGTAGCTTGGCTGTAGCTTAGCTGGATCTCGTGTGATTTTCCATGTTCTTCTTCTCTCTTCGTCACTCGGGAATGCGCAAGGAACACGTCAGTTATAAAGATTTGAAGGACAAACAGTGCAGCAATGTATTCAGCAAAAATAATTAACAGAACTATATAGGATTCATGTAGATCTAAAGATTAAAAACAGGAGAAAGACCTGGTTTAGTTTCGAATCAGAAGATCTAACTGGGGCCAAGTACGTTGCATCATCATGAGCAGTGGCAGGCAATATTGTGAAATCTGGAGCAGGGCGCTCTGTGCTTTGTAGAAATGATGTGCCAGTCTCTGTTTGTTGGAAAACAGAAACGAAAGATGTTATGTATAGGGGATGCAGTGAATTTGTATGAATGGGAATCAAACTGTATAGGCATAATTAAGGGGAAAGGGCTTCACCTCGTTGATCTTTGGCGATGCACTCTGTGCTTCGTAGAAATGATGTGTCAGTCTGTGTTTGTTGGAAAACAGAAATGGCAGATGTTATGTATAGGGGATGCAGTGAATTTGTATGAATGCGAATCAAACTGTATAGGCATAATTAAGGGGGAAAGGCTTAACCACGCTGATCTTTGGTGATGCCGTTGTGTGCAGCATAGACTCATGTGGCTGCACGTGTGGCAAAATTTTTGACTGAAATGTACCTGGGCAAGCAAATATACATCTGTCATCTTCAAAATCAAAACATCAAACCATAACTGACTACTGTTATTTGTTCAAACAAGACCGCAGATGCTATTTCTATTTGGTGTACGATACATGTATAATAACTTTGCGGTTGTAAACTGACTACAAATTCTTTAGTCTACAATTGACTATTGTTATTTGTTCAAAGAAGGTCACAGATGCCATTGCTATTTGGTTTACAATACCATGTATAACAATCTTGCCGCTGTAAACCGACTACAAATTGTACAGCATTGTGCATAAAAAGAGAAAAAAACCAGAATATTCAATTTCTACAGGTACCCACTGAAACTGCATTAGCACATAAGAGCACTCAAATAAATCAGAAGATACAGCGCAAAGATTAAAATCTGATATGCTATTTCCAATAGTTGAATTTACCATCTCAATATACAGCGCAATCTTGCATGCACTAATTGATACTACACAGAATAAGAATCTAACAGAAATAGCAGTGCATTTATCCGAACATATCAAATATATGGAACTTCTGCTTGCATCCGAATACAGTGGGAAAGTTTACAGAAAAGAACAGCATTGCATGGAGAAAAATGACAACAATTTGAATCGCCTTAATGACGACTACCAGGGGAGCACTGAGCACTCTTGGGCTGGTTTGCAAGCGCTGCAGTAGGATATTTCTTTACAATTTTCCTAGGATTGATTCAACTTGAATGTGATATCTTATTCAGAAACACCATGGTAGAACTATTTTTTTTCAGATACAAATACTCAAAGATCGAGACTAATACTGCTAGTACTCATAGATCATATGACTAAAAAAAGGTATTAGCATTCATCCATAATGACCAGGTGCTTGATTATTGCTGAGTTAGCTCATTTATCCATCAATTACTTAAACAAAGCTACGAGTTCATCTCACAATTCATACAGAATCACACGCATTTATTTAGTTAACTACATTCTTACAAATCAACGTGATGTCTCCCGCATGGTGACCGTGCGGTGGAGTGTCATTTTGCAATTTGCGAGCGACGAGTGCTATTTTTGCTGTACGCCGCAAAACAAAAAAATCCCACGTTTCACTTGATCTTGCATATTACAGTCTCAATCCATGCATAAGCACAAACCATATACAGTACTGTTGACACCTTGAAGCATAGCTATCCGAGTCTTTTAGGAACACCATTGTTGTCAATCAACATGCAAAGCACCTTGTAAACAAGCATACATGTCTAATAGTGAAAAATCAGCGCGTAGTGAGCTCACTATTACAAACTTGTTCATCCACCGAGGAGCATAGAATTCATTGACTGCTAGAGCATTATATCCATACATCAGTGGTGAAATCCAATAACCCCAGATCCACCAGTTTGGGATAAATGCAGTTAACAGTGGAGGGGTAGTGACAGCATCTCTGCCTCTTTGATCGAGAACTTGCCCTCGGAATTGTGATACCAATTGAGACATTAGGGAATTTACCAGATGGATACTGGTTCCAATAATCACTTGATGTAGCCTATACACAAGCATAATGCATGAATTGTTAAATGCTACAATGAAAGAACAGTTGAGCTGAAAGGATAACATGAACAGGAAGCACATCCTACAACTTAGCAGGGGAAAATTCTACTCACTTTCTGGATGTTCTGCAGCTCAATTTCCATAGGTGCAGCTTCTGAGATAATAGTATACCAAATTAACTAGAGTTTAACCAGATAAATAGGAAAATAATTGCATGTGATAAGAAGATTCCACCAGTGTGAAAGCATCTTTCAGAATCAAATTAAGCTTCACAAATGTTTAGATAATTATTGCAAAGAAGCATCATTTAGAAATCATGGTTATAGGAAGAGATTTGGCAGCACATTTGCAAAGTGCAGCTGTATCAGCAAAGGTGAAAAACATGGTTTCAGGGGTGAAAAAGAATGTGTTGCATGGCAACATTGACAACGAAGCAAGGACTGCAAGTGGTCCTTAACTAGCCAACCAAATAAAAGTAATACAAGTATCAGCTTAACAAAATCATTTATGGAAATACGATATGAATCATGCCCAAAAGAGTAGTTAGCACTGAACATTAACACAGAACAAGCATCATGTGTATTTGTCAAGTAAAAATTGCTACTGTGGTAGAGCTGCATTATGTATGCCAATTCTAAATTGCTACGGTGGCTGAAATTACTAAATACCACAGACCACAACCAGATTTTGATTGACCACTGCACTACTAAATTGAGGCTCAAATTAAACAGAATGCAGACAATAAGTGCATATTTAACAGGTTGACTTAGCCTACTCGGTGAAATACTGGGACCAGTCCCTCGTAAGCATAATAAATCAGAAAACATAACAACGTAGCTACATCATATAGCAGCATACTAAACGTGGCCTCAGCATTCAGAGATTGTATTCCACAAGCAACACAACCAGGGTAGAACACACTATTTCAGACAACCCAACTCGGTGAAAATACTGGGACAAAGCAATACCGGCACAATCTAACACTTGCGGGAGCTAATCACAAGTTCGAAAGACAAAAACGATCCAACAGAGAGATACATGGACGAAGCAAGCATCTGATAGCAACCGATTGGAACCGATGGTACCGCTGCGACAGGTAGAATGTACAATTCCACAACGGCAGAGGAGCAAACCCCAACGAAATCAGAAGACGTAAGCCAAAATTGGCCCCGACAAGCGTGTAATTCAGGTGAAATTACCTGATTCGGAAATGCACAGGTGGGTTGCTCCAAATCGAAGCCCCCAAAGCGATTCACCGCTCCCAACAGCACCTAATTCCAACCCCCAAACCATAAAATCTCGCGTGCGGGAACCAAAGTGCACGAACAGAGTTAAAAACAACATGCAGGTACCTTATCATCAATAATGCTTTTTGACGAATCTTATCGTCAATTAATAAGCTTAACCCCAAACCCCATGGACGCCTGGACGGGGACCGGACGGACGGAGCGGCCGACCTAGTCGCGAGTCCCCTGCCTCCGCCTCCCCCCTCCGCGCCGGCCTTCCCTCTCCGTGCCGGTCTCCCCCTCTGCATCGGCCTCCCCTCCTCCGCCCATGTGTGTTCGGCTTGATGAGGATGGAGGCCATCTATTATTTTTCAAGTGCAAAGAGGTGAAGAAACTACGGAGGACCTCTTAAAAAAAATGAAAATTTCAGATTGCAGCTAAGAAACTACGGAGGACCTCTTGGAGCTCTACAGGATTTGGCGCCGAATGCAATGCTTTTCAGTGATGTCAAGAGGTTCTTGCCGTTGAATTTCAATGCTTTCCGCGTTGCGAGCATGCTCCTAGAGAGTGTGACAATGTGGCGCATGCTTTGGCTGCGCACGGGAGTAACGCTGTAAATGGGGGCAACCTGATCTTCGTTGACAGGGCATCCGAATTTGTGCTAGACTTGGTGTTTCATCTCAGAGAGAGAGAGAGAGAGAGAGAGAGTCGCTCCATATAATTGGCAATATATCCTTATGCAACCCTTCCATAGAGAACAAACTTGCAACCCATGTTACACCTCACAAGCCTGGAACCGCCATACTCGTACAAGCACGAAACGTTCCCGCCATTGCCGTATCCATACGACCGCAGACAATAGTGCGTCTAGCCGTTGGAGCTGGCGCCCAACAGGACACCCGCGCACGGCACGAGCGACGCCCGCGCCACGGCACGCGCGATGCGGCGGCAGCCTCGCGTGGGGGTGCCCTCCCAGACGCTGAGGAGCACCATGGCGACCGCGAAGTGCAGTAGCGCCAGGGGCGCGATCAGCGCCGCGGCGGCCTGGCTGCCCCCGCCCCCGGCACTGTCGAAAGCCGCGACGGCGAAGTAGGCGTTGACGATCCCGAGGTGCCGGAGAGCGCACCGGAGCCGGGGCACCGGCATGTTGGCGTCGCCCAGCTCCGCGTACAGCCTGATGACCTCACCCATATCCATCACCTCCCCAAATTAAAAGGGCTCCGATCGATTCCGAAAGAACCTGCTAGCTAGTTTTTGTAGGCTCCAAGACATGGAAATGCATCGAGAGATTTGAAGGAGTGTCGTTCTTGCTGCAACTGTGTCGGCGTTATTATCCGATTTATAGTAATCTGTCCAACCACGATGGCGCCGGCTTGACAGTAAGCGCAAGCTTGCACGGCGACCTCTACCAAGCGAGCGTACGTGACGACCATATTATAAATCATGCTGTTCCTGCAGCCAGCTTAAAGCTAAAATCCAACGCGTCACATTCCAAATTGATCTCATGATTATTCTGAGGATTCCAGCTCTAGGATTAACGCAGCGATACCACAAAAACAAAATTTCAGTCCCTTTAGAGGATTCTGAAAGTAGCTTTTTTTCTTCGAGGAAGTGCAAAAATTTTGTACATCTTTTCATTTTAGACAAAACAGAGCAAAACAAGGTGAAACATGAATACCCACATACGGATGGCTAGGCAACGGTAATTTGCGCGACCAGAAAGGAAAACAAACTACAAACTAAAAACAGACTGATATATACAAACAGAAGAGGCGGACGTCGCTACCCGAAAAACCAGGTGACGTGAATAGAAACGACCCGAAAGGCAAAACTTCTACTGCTCAACTGGGCACCTCCAAAGAAGTCATATCCGCCAGATGCCAATGGTGGTTCTCGTCAACAATACGTAGAAGGAGTTGATCGATAGAAGCGGCGGCATTATTGAAGATCATCTGGTTGCGTTCCTTCCGGATCATCCAAGAGACCAGGATTATGCTTGAAAGTAGCTTTTCAATGAAAACAGTGGGGTTTATGTATGTACAAACAGGCAGACAGCCATTCAGGAGGTAAGATTCCAGCCTGAAACCAAAGCATCTATAATTTCGAGTTTCGACCCCTGAGTAAAATTCCAGCCATTTGCATTAACAAAGCTATAACTCCTAATCGTTCAAGAATGCGACTGGCATAGGGGTGCAGAAGCAAACATGTTCCAAACCAAAAGGGACGCTAGAAAGCCACAAGCAGACCTATAGTTAGCATACTGTAGATCACAATTTTGAAGTTTAACATCCTAACAACGATCTCAGCAGCATACCAAAGACACAAGTCACGAGACAAACAACAGATGACAACGGAATTTCAGCGAGGACTAGTGTACTAGAACAAGATGATATTGTTCACCAACACAATTTTATTCATAGCAGACTCATCGTCGTACTTTGGACTAGGACTCCACAATTAACAGGACGAGAACAGAACCGTGACAAGGTACGGCAAGGCCAATACAGAAACTCCATAGGGCGGAGCCAACATCACTGGCTCACAGACCACCACGGAGGCGGAGGACGAGGTGGAGGGTAGACTCCTGAATATTGTAGTCTGCAAGAGTGCGTCCATCCTCGAGCTGTTTGCCGGCAAAGATGAGGCGCTGCTGGTCTGGAGGATACCCTCCTTGTCCTGGATCTTGGCCTTCACGTTGTTAATGGTAGGGCATTGAAAACCGGTATCAAAATTTTACCGGGTTCAGGTAGGGCCAGTTTGGCTGAAAATTGGAAAATTTTGGTCAAATTTTCAAATCAAAATTTGAATTATATAAAAATCGGCCGAAAATCACTGAAAATACTTCTTCTATATTTGAAAAATTCATGCAAATTAGAACCGGTTTCAAAATTTACCAAGGGCCGATAGAACTGATTTTCGGAGAAATCGGTGAAAATTGGCTGAAATTTTGAACCGTGGTTAATGGTATCTGACTCTGAGGACTCAACCTCCAAGGTGATGGTCTTCCCAGCGTGCGTCATGACAAAGATCTGCATCACATGAACTACTTCAATCCGATGCTCACCATGCAATTGGTGCACGGATTAAAGCTAGCCACGTAATGCAAGTCCTGTTGGCACCTCACACAGCTTAATGCTTTCCCTTTTTTTTCTTAATCTTTCTTTCTTTTGCTTGAGACGTTAATCTTTCTTTTCTAACACTACCTAATCTGAGGTAGCCGGAGGAGGCCGAGGAGGGAGGCCGTCGGGCCGAGCCGCCGAGGCAAGCAGCCGGGTGGGGAGGGGGACCAGAGGCGGCAAAGACGGTCAAGCGTCCAGCCGAGCTGCTCTGCTGAGGCAGCTGGGTGGGGTGGGGCAGCCGGAGGCGGCAGGAGGCGAGGGACTAAGGGAGGCCGGGAGCCACCGAGCCGGCGGCGATTTGGGCTCTGCTCTGCACCAAATCGCCGGCACCGTCGCACCGAGGTCACGATTTGGGCTCGGCTCTGCTGAAGTGCTGAGAGTGAGTGAGAGGAGGCGAGGCGATTTGGTTTGGGTTGGGCGTGGGCTGCTGTCACTGTGCTCAGCTGCTGAAGCTGAAGTGCCGAACCCGATGTCCGATCTAATCTGTTGACTGTTGAGTACTACTTGAGTGTTGATTACTGTCTGCTGTGCCTCATACGTCAGTGCCTGCGCTGGTACACACTCATTGTTAAAAATGAGGGCAATATTTTAATTCCAAATTTTATTAGAAGGCAAATATTGCAAAAGACTAATGATGCATAAAACAGATCGCTAGCAGACAACTCATTGTACTTCACAATATATGAAAACCGGGATGTAAACAAGTCTATCAATCACGCATGGAGACTTACGGATGGAGTCCGATGAAGAGCGAGGAAGCGTGCGAGTTGATGCGATGCGTAAGCGTAGATGTCGCGATCACGACAAGCGGTCGCGCGAATCGCTGCCGAAACCTTATTGCGCCCTCGTGCAAGTCTCCACGCAGAAGAATCTGTTCGAGATACGCTTCCTTCTTCACGGTGCACGCCAGAAGAAGAGTCAGCGAGGTTCGAGACGCACAGCGATGCTGGCCATGCATTAGAAGGAAGAAGAAATGGAGGCTATTCTTGTACTCACTATGCACTGGGCGTCTCGGACATATATAGATGCATCGTAATCGACAGATTAAATGACCATTTACCCATCGTAATCGACACACTTAACGACCATTTACCCACCGTAATCGCGTCGACTTAACCAACTTTTTACCCATCGTAATCGTCACACTTAACCATCATTTACCCACGTAATCATGTCATCATCACTCAATAAAGCTCGAAATTTAAACATTTGAATCTCATTCAAGCGAGAGAGAGATGCATGGTTCAAAAAAATAAGGTGGACTTGGTTCGCCAAATGGCGTGCCACGTCACGGTCGCGCGTCGCAAGTCACAAGTCACAAGTCACGCGATTTTTCACGCGAAAATGCGAACGACAGCGCTGGCAGCGTGCGTGCGTCGTGTGTTTAGCCGAGCCCTCCTCATGCCATCCTCATCCATCCATGTGTTACATGTTTCAAGGAGTGGCAAGGACTCCACCTTATATGTTGGTCACTTCCACCTCGCTTCAAGAATATGGTACTAACCCATAAATGCTTTGGAATTATAGAAAATGGGCCTCACTCATATGGGCCAATTTCTAACAATCCCCACCAATTCCAAAGCAAGAAGCAAAAAGGATATCAAAGATATTGTCTTTGAAATCGTTAATATACCGTCTTTTAGTGTAAGTCCCAGAGGTTGAACTTGCACCTAGAATGACAAGATTCATCTTCTCACGGTGATGAATGGACCATGCCTTGAATTCACAACTTTTTGTGATTAGATTTCACTTGAAATCTCAATCGATACTAGGTTGTCAAAGAACCGCCTAAGCGGAGCGTTATTTGGTCATGCTCCATATCTGCTCATGAGCTTTCTAGAATGCCCTATTCTCGTGAATGCGACCTCACAGTTGGGCTCAAGTAGGTATATTCTTTCTAGGTATCCTGCAGGCTAATAACTTTTCCTCATTTGGACAATGAATATATTAAGACTTTATGCCATCCTTCCATACGATCGAGAGTAATTTGTCTATTAGGACATGGATTCAAAGAATATATACTCTCTTGTTACAACATGAACTTGTTTTTCCATTGCCTAAGTCACGGGATCTCAGATCAAAAGGTATGAGTTCTTTGTTGAGTTGTAACTCCAATGGGCCTCATTCCCATGTCCATAGGCGCAACGAAATCGCCTTAGTACTAGCCTTTGTGAAAGTGCGCGATTTTCTCGATCGTATATAATTCACAGAATCACTCGGGTTCCTCAATTTTCGTGATTTAAGCCTCGCTTCACATGCGGAGGACTTCATGTTATCCTTAGTACTTGTAACCTTAATCAACACCGCTTTGATTATCACGCGTACATTAGGATTGTTTGTATTGGTTTCGCAACGATGGCAAGTCCAACGAAGCTCTCTAAGCCATTCACCTCGGCGATGGCGTGTCTAGTGCTACAAGTTACGCTTCCATAGTTGACCTGCGTCAATATAGTTTGTTTACACCTCCATGAAACTGCAGCTCTGCTAGTGTAAAGACATAACCACTTGTAGCTTTGATCTCATCCGCATCGGAGATCCAATTTGAATCACTATATCCTTCTAATACGAAGGATGCCGGTATAGTGAATTCCGTATGAGGTTGTGCCTCTCAAATAGCGCAACACTCTCTCAAGTGCCTCCCGTGATCATCTCACAGGTTAGAAGTAAACCGACTTAATTTGCTCACGACAAATGATATGTCAGTCTTGTGGCACGAGATAGATACATAAGTGATCCAATAATTTGTGAAAATCTTAATTGATCTTTTCCTAACCCTTGATTCTTTGAAGCTTAATGCTTGCATCATAGGGAGTTGGAGAAATTTTACAATTCTCATAGCCAAAGCGGCTTAAGATTTTCTCAAGATAATGGGATTGACTCAAAGTGATCCCATCCTCGTTCTTGATTAATTTAATATTCGAATAACATCCGCCTCTCCTAAGTCTTTCATATCAAAGCATCGAGATAAAAAGATTTGACCTCGTCAATTACTGCAGTTGTTTGTTCCAAATATAAGTATGTCATCTACATATAGGCACAAGATCACTCCTTGACCCCACCATAACGATAGTATACACATTTATCACCTTCATTCACAACAAAGCCAAAGGATGTTAAAGTTTTATCAAATTTCGTGCCATTGTTTAGGTGCTTGCTTTAGACCATATAAGGATTTCAATAATCTACATACCTTATTTTCTGTCTGAAATCACAAAACCATCAGTTGATCCATATAGATTTCTTCCTCCAACTCTCCATTAAGAAAGTCATCTTTACATCCATTTGATGGACATGTAGACCATAAGAGGATGCTAACGCAAGGAGCACTCGATGGTGGTTAGTCCGCGACAGGAGAATAGGTATCAAAGAAATCTTCTCCCTCTTTCTGGTGTAACCCTTGGCCACAAGTCTTGCCTTGTACTTCTCAATAGTACCATCGGTCTTAGTTTCTTTTTAAAGATCCACTTACATCCTACAGGTTTGCACCCGATAGGACGATCAGTGATCTCCCAAGTCCCATTAGCCATGATAGAGTCCATCTCGCTACGGACTGCTTCTTTCCAATACTCAGCATCAGAAGATGCATAAGCCTCTGAAAGGGTCTTTGGCACATCATTCACGAGGTATACAATAAAGTCATCTCCAAAGGTTTTCTCAACCCTTTGTCTCTTGCTCCTACGAAGAGCTTCTGTGACTAGATTGTTATCCTCCTCAGGGATATCACATATTGGTTCAGAGATGGTGGGAAGTTCAGAAGTTTGATTATTTTCAATTTGAACATTCTCGGTTTGTAAAATCTTTGCTATTCTCATAGGAAAATAATCCTCAAAGAATGAAGCATCTCTAGACTCCATTATTGTGTTAGCAATAATCTCAGAATTTCGATTTAACTACTAAAATCTATAGGTAGTGCTATTATGAGCATATCCTAGAAAAATACAATCGATTGTTTTAGGTCCAAGCTTTCTCTTTTCTGCAATGGTATATTGACCTTGGCCAAACACCCCAAGTTCGAGAAAATTGACATTGGGTTTTCTCCCTTCCATCCCTCATATGGAGTAATATCACTCTTTTAGTGATTACTGCTTTAGGACGAAAGTTCTTTGTCAATATAGCTTCCCCCACCATGTCTTAGGCATACCAAAGACTCTCTAACATGGCATTAACCAAGTCCGTTAGTGTGCGGTTTTCCTCGGCTACCCCATTTGATTGGGGTGAATATGGTGGTGTAAATTCATGGACTATTCCATGCTCGAGCAAATTGAGAAAATTCATGAGAGATGTACTCTCCTCCACGATCGACCTTAGTCTTTTATTTTCTTCTCTAGTTGGTTCTCAACCTCGGCCTTATAAGTCTTAAAGTAGCCTAAAACTTCATCCTTAGTTTTTAGCAAATACACATAGCAGTAGCGTGTTGCATCATCAATAAAAGTTAAAAAATATCTTTTGCCTCCTTTTGTCAACAATCCATTCATTTCACACAATCTGAATGAACAAGATCTAATGGTGTCAAGTTCTTTTCGTCCTCTAATCCCTTAAAGGGTTTGCGAGGCTGCTTTGCTTGCACACATGACTGGCACTTTGATCCTTTGACAATTTCACATTTTGGAATTAAATCTAATCTGGACATTCTAGCAATACTATCAAAACCAATATGATGAAACGAGAATGCCAAATATTTGCCTCACATTTATTTAAACCGGTTGCAACATTGATTATAACAAGACTCTAAAGTACTTAGGCGGAACAAGCCTCGCTCTCATAGCCTTTACCAACAAAATTCGAACTTAGACATTACAATTTTATTTGACTCAAAGACTAGCTTATAACCGTCCTTACATAGAAACGTAACCACTAACGAGGTTCTTGTTTATTGTAGAGCATCTTTACGTTCTTCAAGTGGGCGATCTTCCTCGAAGTAAGCTTCGGTTCTACCGTGCAACACCAAGAATGAAGCATGCGATCCGTTCCCATTATGACGGAGGAAGCCCTGTTTGCTGGTAAGAAGAAAACAAAAATATCGAACATACGTGAACATTAGCACCAGTATCAACCCACCAATCGGTGGATTGACATGCTGAAAAAACAACGGAGAATTACTATACCCTCCTGAAGTCGAGGCCTCGCCTATGATCACGTTGATGACCTTCTTCTTTGGCATTTCACCATCTCTGCTTTGCGAAATGATCTTTCGCCATATGACCGTTTTCCCACACACAAGCGGTGATGTTCTTCATATCCTTTTTCTCGATTTTCTTCTTAAAGCTAGTTGTCTTGTTCGTTTTGTTGGATTTGTACTTCTTTGCAACAGATTTTTCTCTATAAAATTTGCATTGTTCGACTGAAAGTACTGGTGCATCTTTTGCTCTTGCCTTTTCTTCCACATCGAGGGCGGCAATGAGATCTTCAATGAAATCTCTTCCTCTTGTGTTTCAAGCTAGTGGCAAAATCCGCCAAGAAACAGGAAGTTTGGCGACAATGCCCGCACCACAAACTTAGGAGGCAACACCACGGCCGGATCGCAATCTCACCAACCAATAGCCGGAGATCATGAGCTTGTCCAACTATGGACTTAGCCTCATCCATGGTAAAGTCGAAGAATTGCTCACACATATAGAGCCAACGACCGCCTCGCCTCGCATATTTGTGCTCTAGTGCATCCCACAACTCGTGGCGGACTTATAGTCCATGTACACATCATAGAGCCGATCTGCGGAATGGTCGAAGACGACCAAGAGCGATGTTGTTCGCATTATCGAATCGCATATCTTGGTCAATCAGAACGGATCTCGTGGGTGGATTACCCACCACGGCCCCAAAGACATGAGCGAACTTGGCTCTAGTCCGCCATCTACTGAAATTCGACGAAAAACCTCTCGGGTTTCATAGCATCGAAGCTCGACCATAGTTGTGTTGCAACAAAGTTTACAATAAGGTTTCGGAATGTTAAAAATGAGGGCAATATTTTAATTCCAAATTTTATTAGAAGGCAAATATTGCAAAGACTAATGATGCATAAAAGCGATCGCTAGCGAGACAACTCATTGTACTTCACAATATATGAAAACCAGGATGTAAACAAGTCTATCAATCACACGGTAGACTTACGGATGGGTCGATGAAGAGCGAGAAGCGTACAGAGTTGATGCGATCGTAATCGTAGATGTCGCGATCGCGACAAGCGGTCAGCCTTGATCGCGCCGAAACCTTATTGCCGCCCTCGTGCAAGTCTCCACGGCAGAACGGTTCGAGATACGCTTCCCTTCTTCACGGTGCACGCAGAAGAAGAGTCGGCGAGGTTGAGCACAGCGCGATGCGGCCATGATTAGAAGGAAGAAGAAATGGAGGCTATTCTTGTACTCACTATGCCTTCGGGCGTCTCGGACATATATAGATGCGGGTAATCGACAGATTAAACGACCATTTACCCATCGTAATCGACACTTAACGACCATTTACCCATCGTAATCGCCGCACTTAACCACCTTTTACCCATCGGTAATCGTCACTTAACGGTCATTTACCCATCGTAAGCGCACATCATCATCACTCAATAAAGCTGAAATTTAAACATTTGAATCTCATTCAAGCAGAGAGAGAGATGCATGGTTCAAAAAAATAAGGTGGACTTGGTGCGCCAAATGGCGTGCACGCCACTCGCGCGTCGCAAGTCACAAGTCACGCGATTTTTCGCGAAAATACGCGAACGAGCGGCAGCAAGGCGCGTGCGTGCGCGTGTGTTTAGCCAGAGCCCTCCTCATGCCATCCTCATCCATCCATGTGTTACATGTTTCAAGGAGTGGCAAGGACTCCACCTTATATGTTGGTCACTTCCACCTTGCCTTAGCAATATGGTACTAACCCATAAATGCTTTGGAATTATAGAAAATGGGCCTCACTCATATGGGCCAATTTCTAACACTCATGGCTTAATTACCGATGTGTTAGTAAGTTTGATATAGTATGTTATATACTTAATTAGCAATTAATTTGTAGGTTTGTAATACTAGATAAACGAACTTTGCGTAATTATTTTACAAACAATTCAAGTAATACTCCCCCAATCGATGAGAGCGCAACTCAACTAAAAAAACCTCGACTAGAATTTAATCCGTATACAAGACTATGTTTGTTACAAATTAGTTTAGTCATTCGAGATTTTGAGCCCATCTTTCTTTTTTATCCTGGATTCGCCACTGCCTGTGCCTCTCGGTTGCTCTGCTTGACTCTTTCTTCTTGTTTGGCGCAGGCGTGCACCCATCTGCCATGGCAGCTGGGGAGCCGGAGGTTCAAGGTTGGACTTGGGGTTGCCCGGATTCGCCCCGGTGGTAGTGTTCGGTATGGGCAGCTGCTACATGTGTCATGTCGTCAAGCTCGTGGAGCGCGCCTCGCCCGCCTCATCGGCTTTGGCCTGGCCGCGCGCCGTCGTCTGCGTTGTCTTCATCGCAGCAAGCTCGTCGGCGCCATGACCCGCATCATGGACGCGCACATGAACGGATCACTTGTCCCACTCTTCCAGGAGGCCCGTGCGATCTGGCTGTAGACAATCGCCATCAACATTGGCACGTAACAGGAAAAAATTGTTCCTGTTCTTGTTGCAGAACTTGATGTTGCTTGCTTCTAGTGACTAGACAATCAATAACCTACTTCTAATAGGATAATACAACCACATGGTGATGATAGATGAGTGAGCAAGCTCCTGCCCGTACTAAAGGGCAAAGAGGCAAAGATCAAAACAAAAGCAATGCATACACAGCGTAATCCAGATCTTGTTCTAAGAATTCAATACCTTGAAATATAACTTCATTTATTCGCTGCCCTTCATCTTGGCTTTGCTGACATTCCAATTCAAGCAAAAGCAAAGATGAAAGATGAGTTGTCGAAGGATCTTCGTCAACTAGTTCAACTCTTTCCCGTCCAGGGTATCTTCATCAAGCAGGCTGCATACGTAGTGTTCAATTTTTTTTTTCCAAAAAGGGGGCCATGTTGGTTCTCATTATGCTCCGTCTCTGCCGCACTAACATATCTCAAAACTAAGAATTTTACGGTGACATATATCTAAACAATCGAAAGGAAAAAAATAGCACCAACACACAAACATAAACAACCCAAAGAAAAAAAAAGTAGCACCAACACACAGACATGAACACCAAACTACTACCCCTCGGATACACAGTATACAGTATAGGGCATATAATTTGTGAGACTTTGCAGTACGTGAGCAGCCCCAACCAGCACCGTAGGCTCTCCTCTAGATCGCCCAGCACAACCTCGGCATAGATCCATCTCTATCACGGGCAGTTCGGGCGTCCTCGGCCAAAAAATTTGGCGGTGGCGACGGGCAACATGAAGGGGGAGGAGGAGCGCCCGATATCGCCCTCCAGCACCCTCAGTTGAATCCGGTCCCTCAACTCCAGCAGGAGGAAGGCCAGGGAGATGGGAGGCGGCGGGAGGCGACAGGGAGAGGCGGCGGCGGGAGGAAAACCAGAGAGAGGGAGAGGGCGGCGTTGATGGGGACAACCGCGCGCGGGGCAACCTAAACACAATTTTTTTTTTTCATTTTGTTCCGAAAGAGGCTGTTTGTGTTATTGCTCGTGTTATGTCGTCGATCTCATATTCTCTACTTCATATTTTGTTATTATTTTCAATTTTGTATTCGGACCGTAAAGATATTACAAAAAAAATTCGTGAAATCCACTAAAATTTTAAGATGAGTTCTCTATATAAAAATAAAAATAAATAAATTATAAACTTCTGTCGTCAATTGAACTGGCTACAAACTAGCTACAGGCACATGTCGTCATTTGAATCGGTGCCAGGAGCCTGCCACTAGTTCAATAGTGACATGAGCCCCTCAGCATTGTTCTAATGGTGATAGGGCTATTATCGTCAATTGGAATGACGATAAGCCAATTTTATCATTTCAAATGACGACAGTAGTATATTTTTGTTTAAAAAAAGATTTTTTTATAATTTTTTAAAAATAATATTATCTTAGAAAATCATTGTATATAGCTAATGACAACTGCTTTCGCCGGGTGATAAATAGCAAGAAATCGTCAGTGATGTTCGGCGAGAATGCACTGGACACTAACAAACAGGAGGAAAAGCAGGAGCTGCTTCCTGCTAGTGTCACTGAGGCAGGAAACGAGAAGTATCTGGGGCTGGGGCTGGGGCTTCCGGTCAGGGTTCAATTTACCGGTTCGGTGAATTTCGGATTTACGACCACCCCCGGTAAGAGAGCATACCGGCAAAAAAAAAAAAATTGGATTTTCATGATTTTTGTCGATATAAAAGAAATTCATAGCCATACCAAAGCACATATGTGCATGCGCCCCGGTCGTTAGGTATATATTGGCTGCTCGAAACACAAGGCATTTGAGAATCTAAAGGAGAAGATATGGAGGAGGTTGCAAGGATGGAAAGAGAAACTGCTGTCTGTAACACCCTCATCTCTCCCCTCCTGTTCTTCCCCGACCAGCGTTGACGCCGTCCCGACCACACCGTGCTGCACCCGTCGTCTTCCCCACCAACCCGTCCTCGCTGGGTCCCGCTCGCTAGTGCGCGTCGCTCTTCGCCCGTCGCGTCCTGGCTTCCCCGGCTTCGCTCCCGCCGGAGCCCCATGCACCTCGATCCCCTTGTCTCTCCCCCTGCGCCACGCCGCCGGACCCCCCCCCCCCCGAGCCCCGATCCTCCCGGCTATAAAGCCCCGCCCGGCGCCTCCCTTCCTCCCCATTTCTCCTTCTCCCCCCTCCCCCGAGCAAGAAGAATAAGAGCAAGAAAGAGGAGGAAGAAGGAGGCCGAAACTCACCTCCGTGAAGCCGTGGCCGCCGTCGCTTGGTGTCCTCCCCTTGCCGGCCGGTGAGCCCCGTGCGCCACCATTTCCCTCCGGCCGCCGCCGTTACCGTTGCCTCCGGACAAGCCCGCGCGCGCGCCGAGCCCCTCTCCCGCGCGCGCCGCGCCGTTTCTCCCTTCCTCTACTCGGCCGAGCCCCCTTCGGCCTTTAGGGCAAGCGTCCCTGCCTGGGCCGCGCCCGCACTCCCGTGGGCCGTGTTCGCCCGCGCGCGCCGGGTTTCGGCCCGAGTTCTGGGCCGGGCCGTTTCTTAACCCATGGGCCGCCAGCCTTTTTCATTTTATTGGTTTTTCTTTTCTCTTTTCTATTTTAATTCAAAAGTAAGACTTCAAAAATTAGTATCTCTCTCATTTTAACTCCAAAAATTATAAAATAAATTTGTAAAAATTTGTAAATTCAAGATCTTGCTAATGGCATAGGTCTTGTTTAATTTGAAGTTTATTTGTTGTTCATTTGTATTTATTTGCTCTTTTTATTTGTCTATGTCTTTTTCGAGTACGTACGTCCGACTAGGATTTGAAGACACCGGAGATCCCCAAGTTGATCAAGCCCAAGATTATCAAGATCCTCTAGCTTATATCCCAGGCAAGTCAACACTTTGATCATATTGAGCCTACATTTTATGCAAATTATATTCTTTTAAAATAGCAAATTGCATGCTTTAATTCCTTAATCAAATGTATGTTAAAACTTAAGGTAGTTAAATACCCATTTGATGATTAATTAATTATTATACCATCCTTGACAATTTGAATCCCTTAATCCTTGTCACCCTAGTAACTATATGGTAAATACTAGCTATAGGTTGTGCTTAAGCGACATACTAGTCTTGCTTAAGTACCGGGACATTAAAATATCCCAATTATCATCTCTTCAAACATGAAAATGGTTTGGGCAGTCATTGGTGGTCCATGACTGAGATAATATGGTAATTTTGTTTTACTCCTCAAAACCCTAAATTACTATTACCCCGTCTGGGTGGACGGTAAGATGGATGGTATGACAGTGGGTGCTAATGTAGCTCACAGACTGTTGTGTTGTGGATTGAAATGTGGAATGAATCGCCCAGACAACCCTAAGGACTTAATCTTGTTATGACCTCCTGTGTAAAACAAGTACAATCACAAGTCTGTAAAGTACAAACCTGGCTAAATAATTTGTATCCCTCAGTACGAGTTGCACCAGGTAGATGTCCTGCGACACCGTAAGCCTCTGTGGCGAAGGGTGTCGGGGCACATGACGTAAGTTGTTAAGAGAGCGCAAGAGGGGGTCTAGGTAAGGGTTAACGGATCTAAACGGACGTAACCCTTCGAAAACGAAACCTTAGCGGGTGTAACTAATACTGCTGGATGCATTGTAAAGGCCTTGTGATGATCTCTCCTTGATTCACATGTCTATGGAAACGTGTGTACATATCAAGACGATTATCTCTTGTGGGTAAAGTGTACAATCTCTGCAGAGTTATAAAGCATTTTAAGCAATGCGCCTACGGTCAAAGGCGGACATGGGAACTTAATTTGAGTTAGTTCTATTTCAAAAACTTTTGTGGGTGGTATGAAAATTATGGCGGGCTCACCTAGCTCTGGGTTGGATTTTCGCTGAGTTTGTAGACTCAGTGATAATAATATATGGGGGTAACCCCAATCAAATTAAGCATGGGTAGAGTTTCCGACAGAGGGAACTTCTGCTGTTATTAAATATTGCACAATTACTCTCTTTATCAAAATGCAATTTGTTAAAATGCTAAGTGCTAGAACTTTGTAATTATGATATTTGAAAACATTGCTTTAGCAAATAAAAGAACCCGAGCCATCCTTGTTTAGCCTTGCATGTATATTATTTGCATTGTGTGTTGGCTCGCGAGCACGGAAGTTGTGCTCATCCTCGCTCTCTCTCTCTTCCCCCCCAAAACCCTCAGAAGCAGGAAATCCCGGAGATTACGACCACTATAAGGATCCAGAAGTTGGAGGTCCGGGAGATGATGAAGCATAGTGTAGTCTTTAGATGTTCTAGTCTCGCTCCAGTCCAGCTGACTCCGTTGGTTCTCGCGTGCATCCTATATTATCTGAGTCTTTAGGTAATATCGGACGCACATGAGTTTCCCCAATCGCTTGCCCGTGGAGAGATGAGCTCTCACCCCTTTTGCTTTCGTTGTCACTTCCGCTTTTGTAATGTAATCTTTTGGCCTGTTCGGCCCGTATTGTAAAACCTGACCCGACGCGGTCTATGTAAACTCTGGTGTGCTAAATTAATGAATGGTATTGTTCTACGCCATGTATGAAATGATTCAGCAATGTATCTGTGAGTGCTATCTACTGATCCAGGGAATAGCACAGTGTTATCACAGAGGATTCTGGATTAGAAAATTCGGGTCTGACAGAGCTGGTATCAGAGCATACGACTATAGGAGCCTTAGCTAGACTGGTCGAGCCTAAGGACTTGAGTCTTATTTTCAAAAACTAAGAAAAGCTTTGGCAAAAATATAACGTATCTATTGCTCTTACTCACCTCTCTTAGTTCTTTACTTACCTCCTTTTGTGAGCCTACTCCGTTGTTGGCTCTGTCTTTTGTTTTAAATTTTTTTAGATAAATCGTATCGTCGTCCGATGGCCCGCCGGATTTCCTTTCTCATAGAGAGAACGACGACGAGTTTGTCGGTATTCCTCCGCAAACTCAAACAGTACCCTGGTTCACCACCGACCCATCCTCAGAGGTCGGAAGACCTAGGTTCTGGATCGAGAGTCTTGGTCCATGGAGGTTGAGTTCGTCGCTCACACCTTTCGGACTGAGCATCCCACGAGCCGTTGTTCCGATGCCGTCCAGGACGTAGCGCGCTTCGGCTCGACTCACTTTGTGCCGAGTGCAAAAGGATCTCTTGTTGAGGTCGCCTTTCTGTTCCTTCCCGTCTCTCCAGGAGGGAGAATGCTAGCCGAAGATCTACGACATCAGGAGAACACCGTCGTTGTAGTAGCCGTCGTGATGCATGCCCCAGCTCCTCCTGCACCAGCCGTCATCCTCAGTGACCCAACACTAACCAAACGTCTTGACCCCGCACCAGGATCGCTGCACGCAAGAGCATGTGACATCCCAGTCCGTCACCTGCCATCAACATTGAAGACTCCAGCCGAGGACGTAGCCTTTCTCGTTCTCACTCTTGTTCCCGGTCGTCCAACTCCAGTCGTAACCGTTCTTGTTCCCACTCCTCGGACAACTGCACCGCCCGTGGTCAGTACCCGATTGAGGAGTAGTTAGCTTAGTTTAACTAGCAGTGCTTGCTAGGCAGCCTTTTAGTCTGCAAGCACCTTCTTCTTTCTTCTACCTCAGTCAGTAGACGTTGTGCTTGCATCTTTGTGTCGTGACTTAGCCTAGCCTATACGCTATGCTTCAGGAGTCATGTAACACCTAATCCCCCTTAATATAATGCAGCCATTCTAGGCCTTGTATTGTGTTTGATCGTTTTTCTTCGTTGGTTTGAAGTTCTTCTGCTGTGCTCTAGAGGGCCAGAAAACCCTCATATATCCCCTCTAGTTCTTAACCTTTTCTGTTCCCTCAGATGACACCAAAGAAGGCAGCAGCCCAAGGAAGTGGTGCCCATCGCAAAGGATGCTTTTGTCCTTCCCCTTCGTTCTCTCTCTCGTCTAGTGTGCTTTTTCCTCTCGCCTATCGTGCTTTCTTCCTCTTATCTATGAGACTTGCGAAGGATTGTTGAAGATTATTCAATTGGGTAAGTCGCATGGAGGCCATTCTTGCTGGGTTTAACTAGCATGTCTGGATGCCAAGCTAGATAGTTTTGGAAAAAAAATCATTGATAGGTCTGATTTTGGGATTTGAAGATTTTAGGATTTGTTGATGCTATAAGAAGTTCTTGTGAATTGGTTTAAAAAAAATAACAGATTAGGGATCATATAGATTATGGAGAAAGAAAATGATCGTGGAAAATTTTTGATTGACCATGAAGGATATAGGAATCTGAAGTACCGATTTGATTATTAGGAGCAATTGGATTTTCATCGAATCTTGAATTGATTATGATGTTGGTTGGAAATTTGGAATTGAGATATGTGTGTATTAAAGGTACAAAGTAGAATACGAAGAAAATTGGATTTTCATATTGATGCATGATATTAATTTTGAAAGAGTTAGTTGAATCATGATTGGATTATAGAACTATAGTTGTGGAGATTGGATTATAAAAATATAATTTGTTGGATGTTAGATTATAGAAATGTATTATGATGGGAATCTGATTAAAGGATTGGATGATTGTTGAAGATTATATTATAGGATTACCAAGTCATGATATTGATTATGGTAGAGTGGATTGGATCAAGAAGTATGAAATTAATTGGGTATGTTGGTAACATTGGATTCAATCGGATATGACCAATAGAGAAGTTGGAAGTTTAATAGGAATTTTGGTTGAATTATAGAGATATGTCCGGATCGATTATATAATTGTGTAATTGTTGGGCGCTTGGTTATAACAATACCTTGCTATTGGAGTATAGCAATACGATTGATGAAAAGATTGGATTGTAGGAATGCATGATTTTTGGAGAGTAATTATAAGATTATACGATTGTTGATTGTTGGATTTATGGGGGTTGAATGATTATTGAAGAATGGTCTACAGACATATAATCGTTGGTGATTAGATTATAGAAAATAGATCATTACTGAGTATTGGATATTCGAAATACGTGGTTATTAACTATGAGATTGTTGGATATTGAAGTATGATTCTTATATTGATGGATATCTTATTGGTATTAAAGTTGGACTAAATAATTGTTAGATATATGGTGATGAAATAACTTGGCAGATTAAATTGAATTTATGGATTACGAGCAGTTTTTTTTTTAAGGTTCTATAATGAAGATATCGGATTTATATAAAGACATTCTGGAGGATTGCGATTGATAAATATGCTTGAGGAATTAAGTAAATGATGTCATGGATTTAGTCAAGAATTTTGGAGAAAGCAATTGCACGATTATAATCCTTGGAGAATTTCGTTCCAAAACGGGATAGAATGGAATCTAGCGTGATCTTGGAGTTTATTGGATTGAAAGATGCGATTATTGCCACTAGATTTTGTGGATTTATGAATTGGAGAAATCATGCAGTCGCTTCCGCTTTTGTAATGTAATATTTTGGCCTGTTCGGCCCGTATTGTAAAACTTGATCCGACGCGGTCTATGTAAACTCTGATGTGCTAAATTAATGAATGGTATGGTTCTACGCCATGTATGAAATGATTCAGCAATGTATCTGTGAGTGCTATCTACTGATCCAGGGAATAACACAGTGTTATCACAGAGGATTCTGGATTAGAAAATCCGGGTCCGACACTGTCGGAGACGGTGAAGGAAGTGATCATCAAAGAAGTAGTGCTCATGGCCATTCCACTATATGCCATCTCATGCTTCTACCTCACAAAAAGTCTCTGCGAGTAGTTGAGCAGCATGAAATGCAGATTTACCAAGAGAACAAGACACCGGTTAAGTCGGGAGAAATTGTTAAGGAGGAAGAAAATGGCCGGCCTGGCGTTTAGGGATCTTCGCAATTTTCAACATAGCGATGCGTGACGGCTATTACAGGATCGCTAGATGGGTTCGATTTCTCGTGTTCTGAGGATGTAACCTTCTTAATTTGCCTATGTAAAATAATGACTGCATATTGTGGAGGGATCATTTCACCAAAATCGATTCTTTATTATTATTATTATTATTATTATTATTATTATTATTATTTGGATAGAATCCCAACTCTTTCGGCCAATCTAATCCAGAAAGGATAGAAGTGTGATTTGTAATTGTCAGAATAGTTCTCTTGCCATCTTACATCCTTTCTGTATCACAGCTACACCCAACCTGATAGTTTCTTACGTTTCTTGGCCTAATTGTCAATCTTAATATAGCTAACACAGCTAATTTTGCTCAACATTCCCCGTGTTCAATCTAAAACTACGTCTAACGATGTGAATGGCCGGTCGCATACCCAATCAGCTCGCCCAGAACTAGTTCCAGAAAAATGTTTCATCAGCTGTTCAGATCTGGGAGCATCCAAAAACACGGTTCTTGACTGATTCACAGGCCTGTTCCCCAACGTGGCTGCATCTCTCACATAATATAGTCCAGTTCTGAAGATCCTTAGCTGTGTCTGTGAGACAACAGCCCGTATACAGGGGAAGAATTAGTGGTCTAGAACTCCAGAACAATGCACCTGTACAGTTAGATTGCTCCTGAATATTTTGCATGCTGTTTATTGCTTCGCATTATGCCAACAGAAGCAGGGCAGCATGTAGTTATTACAAACATTTTCTGACAACTCAAAGTACTAGTGTCTATAGATCAGCCATTTTGATCATTCGGGTTTCTTGTGAGGGGAGACAGATATTATCATTACTTTAATGTAAGCATTAACATAATATAAACATTAAACAACTCCTTTCTTTATTTCATTCCTGCTGGCACTTTATAAGTTCTAACAAATACAGTCTTCCTGTGGATGTTTGTAATGCCATACTAGAGATAAAGGATGGGAGGTGATGGAAATGTTGCTTACTCCTAATCTTTCCATTGAACAACCACCAACAAGGGTACCAACATCATCAACTTCTATCTTGAGGTATGCACGTTACTGATTTACCCATACACCACTATTTATTTCTTCTTCTTCTTCTTCTTCTTCTTCTTTGGTTATGTACAGGACAATCATCTCGCGTTGAATGTAAGATCTGGTTGACGCATATTCTTTCAAGCAATGTAGGCAACTAGCAACTAGAGTTCATTGCTAACCTTTGCTTCTTATGTTTTTGTTTCCAAAGGGCTTCTTGTTGTGCATAGCATCTACCAATGGCATACAAGATGAAAGGGGTCTTCAAGGGCCTCAAGGTCATCTCTCAAATCTTTGGTATGTGGTTTTCATATCTGAATCTGAAGATTTGAGTTCGGTTGTTTACTATGCTCTAGCTTATTCGTCCTTCTCTTATGTACACCATGCTTGCAGTGGTAAAGGAGCATCAGATGGAGATTGGTCATCCAACAGACGTGAAGCATGTCGCGCATATCGGTTGGGACAGCCCGACAGGGAGTGCTGCTTCTCCCAGCTGGGTACATATATAACTGAATTCAGAACAATGCTATAACTCTCTTTCGATCCATTGCCTAGTTGCCTCCATCAGTCATGATCTATTAGGAAGCTGAGCTATCTCAAATTTCCTTTGTAGATGAATGACATGAAGGGTCACCGGACTTTTCATCGCTGAGCAATTTTGGACCCTCAACAGGAACCTCCTGGGCTTCTCAAGGTATTTTTCAGATCTCCTGTTTGTCCGTTCTTGCACTGGTACACATGCTTGATCCAATTGCTTCTGTTTTTCTAGGAAGAAGACCCTGTCTTGTTTTTAGTGGCATGCATGTATGGGAATGAGACTTGCTGTTGTTTATCCTAGGAATGTTATGTTTCCTTGTTTAGCAATTTTCTGTTGGTTCATGAATTATTGACATCAGAGTTGCAGGCGCACATGAATATGTTACTAAACAATTGCATGCCTTTCAACTACAAAACAGAATCTTGTGCTGTTGGTGGAGCTGCGATGGAACATGTATATTTGGAGTAGAAAAAAGGCTTCCTATATATTGTGATGGAACATATGATTACTAAACAATATGGTAGCATAGCTAAGTTGATATTTCCATCATTTTTTCTTTTGGGTGAAAAATGTAGCAGAGAACTGAAAATTGTGGTCCTCAATACCACCAGCCGTACTGATGGGTTCCTTTCGTAAATTGCTATTAACTACAAATTATAGGGTACCAAATTCAACAATTCTTATCATTCAACAATCAAACGAAGCAATTTACTTGTATCATAATTCATGATTGACTTTGCGGGGGAAAAAAACAGGCACACTAACATGTTATCCACAAAGTTGTATTCTGTCCGTTGGTCCATCCATTCAATCCTTATAAAACAAATAGATTCCACCGTTCCAGCTAACAGATTCATGAAATCTTGATGCGAATAGATAAAGAACAAGTGGACTAGTGGGTGCATCGTGGATGAAAATATGATATTAAATTAATACTCTCAATGTTCTTCATCTAAATATATTGCTATAATACTTCTGACTTGCAAAGCTACATACATATTCACCCAAGAAACCACATCATTATATTTCTGGTTCCATTACACCTCATGGGGGGAAAAGAATTGAGATGTTTCAAATGTTCAAGTACATCATAATTTCCTTGAATGCAAGAAAAACTTTTGAAAACCACCTGTCATTCTGCTATTTATATTTGTCGCTGATTCGCTACAGTTCTCCATTGACAGATTTTGATGAACCTCGAGACATATCACCCTTCGGTATATTCCCAGAAAATGCTGGTCAAGAAGCAACCCCATACCCTGACATACCAAAGCCACCTAGGAAATCAAGAAGGAAGAAATCCAAGAACAGTTCACAGACAACGTCGTCGAGATCATCGAGGTCATCAAGATCAAGATCTAAAGATTCATTTTCATCCACTTCTGACACTATTGATGCCAATGATATGCAACATGAATCCAGATTGTACAGGAAATCCTAATACCCCTTTTCTCAGTGTTATGCATCTTTTATCTTTGAATAGGAACACACAAGATTATTTAATTTTCGATTGATTTCAAGTTTAGCTGAAAGGAAAACATTGGCAAATGTTGGTAAGCTATCAAGAAGGGTTCTGAAACCATGATATATGATGTTCAGTTGTGACTTATGAGAGATTCAGGGTAAGGCTGATTAGTTTACCAAGTGATTAATTAGTTTTAGGGATTCTTTGTGCGCTTATCAGTTCAAGACAAAAAAAAATAAACACTAGTATAGTCTGAAATGGTGTCCTTGATGAATCAATAATACACTCTTAGGACTCAGACACAACCATACTTTGTGAGGGGCAGAGAAAACATTATCGGTAAGAAATTTTTATCAGAGGGTAGCGATAACACTGGTTTTCGCCGGTTACCAGAAATTTCAACAAAATTTTGGACGATTTTTTTAATTGAAATTTGAATTTTTCAGATGTAAAGACGAAATTTATCTAAATTTTGAATTTGAATTTGAATTAGGATGAAAATTAAATAAATCCAAAAATTTTTGCCCGGCATAAAAATTTATCGGACCCCACCGGTAACCGGCGAAATTTTAGTGATAGAATTTTCACTGGTAAGGAGTACAAAAAAACAAGTGATATAATTTGCACAGCAACCATGCAACTAACAGGTGAACTGGAACCAAAATACCGCTGGTGTAAAATTGCTTTATGCAAACTAGCTAACATATAACAGTTCCAGAGTAGACCTGACATAAGCACAGTGACGGAACCAAAATTATTTTTTACCTGGGGATATAGTAAGAACTACATGGTACCAAATATGATAAATATTTTTGCTATTTTGCATGGAAAGAAAATGTAACATCCCAAAAATTGAGCTCATTTTCAATTGTTTCAAAATGTGAACTTTTAAAACTTTTGATGTATTTTATTGACATGTGTTTTCCTATACCTTTATTCAAGATTTTTGTCTAATTATGAAACTTAAGAATCAAAATTTAGAAATGCAAACCTAATTGAGGATTAAAAAATTGAAATGAAAGATGATAATTAAAAATCCAAACTTGGTGTATTCGTATTGTTAATAAAATAGGGAAATATGTAAAGCATGTTTTGAAACTTTCTCTAATAAAATAAAACAAAAGCATACCAATAGAGGCTTAAAAGAATTTTTTAGAACAATATATAATAAAAAAATCCTATACAAAATTTTAAAATAATCTACACTATGTCAGGAGCCACTCCAAAAAATTTCATAATTTTTGGAGTTAGAATTCCATATTTAAAAATTCTCTCAAACCCCTAGCCTTTTTCAAAAATCCTGGAATTCAATTTTCTTCTTGCCTCTCACTGACCAATCAGGCCCACTTGCCAGCCTTCTTCTTCCACGCGTCTCTCCCCCATGCGCGCCAGCTAGCGATTGCGCTATCACATCTCGCCTCACCCCCGGCTTTAGACCTCACAACCAGTTTCGCTAGTCAATCCCAAGCCTACATCCACGCCACATACAGTCACACACGCTAGTCGCACACGTGCCCTGCTCTGCACCACGCCCATGCCCTGCCTCCCTCGTCATCTCTAGTGGCAACACCGCTTTCTTCTTGCGGTTTCTCGCAAGCCTTTCGCCCATACACCCCAAGCACCGAGTGCGCCGGTTCGCCCTCTCCATTCCTTTACCTTCCCTCTCCATTCCTCCCTTTCTCGAGCTCAAGTCGAGCTCAGAGCCGAGAGTCGCACACCGACCATGGACGTCGCCGCTTGTCAAGTCTCCCAGCGGCCAACTTCTTCATGTCCATCTAGACCTCCTCGACTTCCTCTTTCCATCCTCACCATCTTCCTCTCTCTCTATAGCTGAAGCTCAGAGCACGCCTCTTCTTCCTCGCATCCGAGCGACGTTTGGTTCATGGCCGTCGTGTCCACAAGCCGTTCCGACCGACCCGATGAGCTCCTCCCCTAGTGGACGGTGTCATGGCACGTTCTAGCCTCCAAGGGTCATTTGCCTCACCCAATTTGGTTATTCATCCTCAGGAGCACCACACTGCCGCCGTCTTCCTCGTTCACAGCCGAAACCGTCATCGCCATCATTTCTTCTTGGGCGAGCCTCGTGCCAATTCCTCTCGCCCAAAGCATCTCCACATCACCTTCCAAATTCCCCCACCACTCACTTTTGCTCCCTCTCTCCGCAGCGCTGCTGCCACGACGACATCGTCGCGCCGCCTCGGGCTCTCGTCACCGGACCACCTCGGCTGCTCCCTGTCTCCACCGAGTGCTCCGATGAGCTCCACTCGCCTCCCTTGTGCTCATTCTCTCTCTATTTTAACCCCTCTCCCATCCTTGCCCCGCCATCCTCGTTTCCCCCTTACAGCCTCTGTTGATCTGCTCTTCTCTGTTGCCCATGGTGTATCTCACTCTCTGTCACTGATAAGTGGGACCCGCTTGTACAGAGACCAACTGCATTGAGTGGTAAGTTTTGTGACTGACAGTGGGGTCACTCAAGATTAATTCACAAATTGAAGTTTAATTAGTGAGAGGTTTAGTCGTCAACACTTCAATTAAGCAAATTCTTTTAATAGAATGTATGAACTGTGATATCCCGATTATTCAATATCGATTGTAATAAAGTTTAGAGAGGGAATTAAGTTAAAAATTCAGAATTTGAGAGGGATTTGGACCTTGGGCTTTTGGCCCAAGGTTTTGTCTTCTTTGTGGGCCGGCCTTAAGAGGCCCAAGAGGAGGGGGCACCCCACCCCTTGAACCCTAGCACCCTTGTACTGTAGCACGACTACTGTAGCGCCACTGTAACACCCCTTTTCTCCCCCTTCCTCGGGTCAACCTCGCCGGACCCCCCCCCCCTCGCGTGCCCGGCATCGTCGCCGCGCCGCCACCTAGTCCGCCTCCTCCTTCCTGCAGCCGGGTCACGCCCGTGGTCTCTGCACGCGTGCACGTAACCTCCTGGCACCCTCTACCACCTCTGCCACGCCTCGTGCTCCCGCCGCCTCTCTCTGCCGCGCGCGCTGCGCATGAGCTCCCACGCCGTTCTCTTTCCCCTTGTGCACGCCATCGCGGACCCCCTTCACCTCGCGCTACCTGCGCGCCAACTCTAGCCCCTCCCTACCCCTGCTGCGCCTCCCACATGCCACCGAGACACCATCATCACCGTCGCCGCATGCTCGCCCGGGGCCCCCTCCCCCGAGCCTCCTCGCTCCTCCCCTCTTCAGCTATAAAGAGCCCCCACGGCACCTCCCTTCCCCTCCTCCCCATTCCTCCTTCTTCCCCCCTCCCAAGCAAGAAGAAGAAACAGAGGAAGGAGAAGCAAGAAGGAAGAAGAAGAAGAGCCGGAGAAGCACTTACCTTGGCGCCGCTACCCTAGCCACGCCTCCCCGTCATCATCGTCGTCGCTGTCTCCCTCGCGCCGCCGTCGGTGAGCTCCTCGCGCCACCGCCATGAGCTCCGAGACCCCCCCTTCGTCGCCATCGCCCCCGAGCTCTCCTCCCCATCCGTGCGCGCCGCTCCTCTGCGCACGTCTTGCCGCCGCCCCATTCTCCCCTCCTGTTGCCTGGCAAAGCCCACTCCTCGGCTTTTAGGGCGCCCGACCCGATGGGCCGTGCCCTTCCTCCACGGGCGCCTGCGCTTTCGGCCCAAACATGGTGGGCGAAATTTGGTTGTGGGCCGCGCGCGCTGGTTTTCTTTTTTGTATTTGATTTTCTTTTCTCTTTTCTATTTTATTTCAAAAGAGAGACTTCAAGTATTAGTAACTCCCCCATTTCAACTCTAAAAATTGTAAAATAAATTTCTAAAAATTTGTAAAATCAAGATCTTGCTAATGGCATAAGTCTTGTTTAAATTGAAGTTCATTTGTTATTCATTTGTATTTAATGACCCTTTTTCTTATGCATTGCCTTTTTAGATGCGTTAGTCAGACTAGGATTTGAAGGCAGAGATCCCAAAGTTGATCAAACTCAAGATTATCAAGATCCTCTTACCTATACCCAGTAGTCAACACTTTGATCATTTTGAGCCTACATTTTATGCAAATTATATTATTTTAAAATAGCAAATTGCATGCTTTAATTCTTTAAAAAATGTATGTTAAAACTTAAGGTAGTTAAATACCCAGTTGTTGAATAATTAATTATTATGCCATCCTTAACAACTTGAATCCCTTAACTCTTGTCACCCTAGTAACTATATGGTAATAATAGCTATAGGTTGTACTTAAGCGACATGCTAGTCTTGTTAAATCTGGGATATTAAAATGTCCCAATCATCATCTCTTTAAACATAAAAATGATTTAGGCGGTCATTGGTGGTCCATGACTAAGATAAATTTGGTGATTTGGTTTACTCCTCAAAACCCTAATATTCTTTATTCTTGTCAGGCGGATTTGTGTGATGAAGAGTATGTTGATGGGTGCTAATGCAGCCCAAAGAATGTTGACGTGTGAAATGATCCACTTAGACAACCCTAAGGACTTAATCTTGTCATGACCTCCGTGTAAAATAAGTACAACCACAAGTGCATAGCGCAACTTGGCTTAGTAGATTTATTAAACCTTGAAAGTCGGTCTCACGGAAGGAACAATAAAGGGTGCAAGTGTGAGCTTGATCACGTTTGAATAGGACACCGATGGTGAAGTGCCTTCTCGACAAGGCGTAGGAGGTGACATCCGCACCAACATATGGGCGTAACCCCATATAGGTGAGATGACGGAAGGCGAGATATTTTGAAAGGTTACTGTGACGGTCGCTCAACTACATGACTAAGGAATCATGTGGGGGTAACGAGTATGACTATCTCTTGTGGGTAAAGTGTACAACCTCTGCAGAGTCTAAACTGTTTAAACAGTCGCGCATACGGTCAAAGGCGGACATGGGAATCTTTACTCGAGTTAGTTCTATTTCAAAAACCTTGTGGTTGGGATGAAAAATGTGGTGGGCTCACCTAGCCCTGAGATTGGATTTTGCCTGAGTGCTCGAACTCAGTGATGTTAGTAATTGGGGACGGACTCAATCAAAAGTAAGCATAAGGTAGAGTTTCCGATGGAGGGAACCTCTGCTGATATCAAATATTGCACAAATACTCTCTTTAATAAAATGTAATTTGTTAAAATGCTAAGTGATAGGACTTTGTATTTATGATAATTGAAAATATTGCTTTAGCAAATAAAAGAACTAGAGCCATCCTTGTTAAGCCTTGTATGTATATTATTGCATTGTGTGTTGGCTCGCGAGAACGGAAGTTGTGCTCATTCTCGCTCTCTCCCCTAAAACCTTCAGAAGCAGGAAATCCTGGAGATTACGACTACTATGAGGATCCAGAAGTCGGAGGACCCGGAGATAATGAAGCGTAGTGTAGTCGTTAGCTGTTCTAGTCTCGCCCCAGTCTAGCTGACTCCGTTGGTTCTTGCGTACCTCCTATATTATCTGAGTCTTTAGGTAATATCGGACGCACATGAGTTTCCCCAGTCGCTTGCCTGTGGAGAGATGAGCTCTCACCCCTTTTGCTTCCGTTGTCGCTTCCGTTTTTGTAATGTAATCCTTTGGCCTGTTCGGCCCTATTGTAAAATTCGACCCGACACGGTCTATGTAAACTCTGTTATGTTAATTAATGAATGGTATGGTTTTACGCCATGTATGAGTTGATTCAGTGATGTATCTGTGAGTGCTATCTACTGATCCAGAGAATAGCACAATGTTTTCACAGAGGATTCTGGATTACAAAATCCGGGGTCCGACAGCCACCGACTACTGTAGCATTCATCATTCCCTGCTGCTTTGCAAAGAGGAGGAGAGGAGAAAGGAAGGAGAGGAAGGAAGAAGAAGAAAGGAAGAGGAAGTGGAAGGAGCCCTTAATGAGGGATCTCCAGCGAGTTTCATTAGGGTCTTCAAGGGTAACGATTCGTTTCCTCGCTGTTTTGAATCAAGTTAGATTCGTATTTGCCCTCAATTAGATAATCGTTGAACTGTTGCGATTAGAATCAGTATTCTATACCTTTTTGCTCGTCTGTTTTCGTGTAGATCGAGTCCGAATTAGAGGATTTCGTCTTCTAGAGATTTGTGGGGTTCATTCTCAGCTTTCAATAGGTTCAAAGATCACCCAAATAGGAGTTGTGATTTAAAAGTTGCGTTGATTTTACTGCTGCTGCCCAGAAATCCTGACGAGAATCAGCAGTCGTCTTGTTTATTAATTAAGTCTTTGTTAAAAGCCGATTCAGGGGTGTAACCCAATACGATTGTTGTAGGTAATTTCATTAGTTTTCAGGATTGATAAAGACCACCCTTTTTGGATCTGTAGAACAAAATTTATGTATGTTTTAATTTAGTGTCCAAAACGTATGTCAGATTCGACGGTAGTTTTGAACTGTGGGCAAAAATTTGTTAAAGGCATAATTTGAGCGTTGAACCAACTAGACTTTTGAATTTCATGTTCTTAGCTTTTAAAATTGATAGAGAAATCAATAATTGGTTCATCCAATCAAAAGTTATAGCATTTCTTGTGCATTGTCCTCTCTGTCGATCGAATATAGCTTTAGATTTTCAACTGAATGTTAGACTCATATGTGTGTAGAATTAGAGGATCTCGCCAACTAGGTTATTGTAGACAATTCTGTTATATTTATAGAGAGTCGAGATCGTGCCATTTCGAGTTTGGAGAAAAAGTTATGAAGTTTTTAATCTGCTGTCGGTATAGCTTTCTGTTAGTATGTTGACTAGCTGGAGTAGATCAAGTGTTTAATCTTGGGTTATGGGAAGGCGATGTAGAGCGCTGCGAGTAATATTGTGTTACACATGTTTGATTGATGTTTAGTATCATTCATGGTTACCAGGTGGTGGTGAACCCCGGTGCTAGAGCGTTCCGCCAATTGCTTTCCGTCTCACGATTGAGGCAAGTGAAAGCAGTGATAATGATATTGTGATATTTCATTCATGTTAATTGCCATGATTTAAGTACAAAGTTTTATGTTTGATAATATCGTTGAGCATTAACTATTTATGATGAATTGAGTATGTGAGTTCAATTTGCATCATGATATTCATTTTTGAACCTTAGACTACATGGTAATCAAGGATTGTTTCTTGAGATCCCCATCATGCACTGGACAGGCTTGGGTCCCCACACTCGTGGAGTGTGGGCATGAGGTTCCTGTGCCTGAAGGGCACAGGCTTTGAGTATGTATCGACAGATACACTACTCGACATTATTGGTAATTGCAAATAAGTTGAAGAAAGAGCGTTATTGACATATGCATTGCATACACGCACAAAAGATGGAATTCTTATCCATTGCTATTGTTCATAAAGAGAATTGGTATCCTCATTGTCTGGTTATGAGACTATGTTTTATTACTGTTGTACTTTGCTTAGTTGTGGACTCACTCTTGCTGTGTTGTGCTTTCTAGGTACTTCTCGAGGCAACGACATGCATGGAAAGGGTAGACTTGTTGCATCTCACGATTTCACAATCCATGATAAATAAATTAGATCGTTCATTTAAACTTGAACTTATGTCAATTCTTTAGATTCAGATATGACCACCCTTCGTGGTGGATGTTCTATTTGTGTTCATGGACGTTCACTATATGCTCTTAAACCCCATTATCTCTTAAACCCCATTATTTGAGTTCATTTAATTCTATTTGATTAGATTATTCTATCATCCTCGTAGTTTTCTTTGATCTTTGATGCTTTAGTTTATCTATTTGAATATTGGTTTGCCTTAGTGTAGCAAATGTTGGATTGTCTTAGAATAGTTTGATAAAGGAAGACATCATGATTGATTTATATTCAATTGATAGATGATATTTTTATTATTGATTAATGGTAGATTGTGTTAGTTCTTGATTATTAGCATTGTGTCATTCATAAATGAATGTTTGGTTGATTGTTTATTAAAATGTTGAAATTAATTGGTTCAGTAGAGTAGTTTGGTAGCATTCTAGGCTCTATGTTGAGCTCGGGTGTTACATGAATAGAGAGGAAATTTAGAGAACAATTGGAATAGGGCAGTAAGCTAATGCCATTTCAAATGCAAGTAGGAAATTATGTTGAATTTGTTAGCCATTAACAATTAATCTAAAAATAGCAAGAACTAAATAGGAAGCAAGGTTGGAATACAATGCCTAAATAACAGTGAACTCGTGCCATATCAAATACAAGGGAAAGTTGATTATAAATTTTGTAGATTTATTTAGCCAATAGTAATTAAGCTCAAAGAGCAATTTGACTTAAAATCAAGGATTGAAAATGGCTATTTAAAATAAATAGTAGACTTTCACCCAATAATTGGATAAACAAAAGAATGGTTAGTGAACTAAGTAATCAAGAGAATACTTTAATTAGGGAAATTCTTAATGAAGTTGATGTACAGAAGGAAAATTATAATGGGATAGTGAGATAGAGCCTTGTCAAATGCCAAAACAATTTGATTGAAAAGTATAATGATTTATTAACCATTAACATTTAACCTAAAAGAGTTAAACTAATTAGGAGTCAAGAATTGGGAATGGTTATCTAAATAACAGTGAACCCTAGGCCATGGTTATGATAATAACAAAAGTGGCAATAGGTCAACGAGATAATTAATCAAAAGTAATAAAATAATGGACTCTAGGCGCATACTAGCATGTTGTGTGCGGTGATATCGACGGATACCAGAACAAACTAGAGAGCTCATATATTGTGGGAAAAGTTGTACACCTCTGAGAGTGTAAGTATATTTAAATAGCCGTGCTTGTGGTCATGAGCATGCTTAGTGATGCCTCATCAAGTATAGTCTTGATTTTTGCAAAAAGCAGTTTGTTGAAAAATGTTGGGATGATTGCGTTGTGGGAGTGCCATGTCTATGGTGAGAAAAAATGTTGATTGCAGCCTAGTAGGGTTGTGATTTTGCTATTATTGAGTTACATACATGTTAGTTTGATATATGTCAACTTCTCTTTACAAATTCCATTGCAAACTATTACATATTGTTATTGCAAACAAATTTTGCTTAATGCTAAAAATAACTTGTAGAGTAGAGCTTCATTCTTTGATAGCCTTGCATATATAATTATGTTGTGATACACTAAAAGTCTTGTTGAGTACAAAATGTACTCAATCTTGCTAAATTGTTGATCGAGTATGACGATGAGTCGATTTTGGATGGCCTTCTTTGCTCCGATCTGGGAGGTGCGGGGCGAATCTTGTTAGGGTCTTGTCCTTGTCGGTTGCTTGAGGGTTTGGATGGGCATACCGTTGGAATTTTGGGTTTGTTATTTATACTTTCGTTGTTTAACTTGCTACTTCTGATACTTGACCTTTTATTTGGCCGGTCGGCCTTTGTAATATAAATTATGTAATCGCTTAAGTTTGTGCACCATGTTTGTTTCATGTTGTATGTAATTGTGTATGGGTATGTATGCAAATATTGTGGATGTGTGTAATAGCCACTGATCATAGGACTAGTACGGTACACACACAGCGGCTTCAGGTATTCCACGCCTGGAGTCCAACACGGCGGACCACGCCACGGGCGGTTTGACCGCCAACCGGCATGTCGATCATACGGCGGTCGGCCGTGCTCGTGTGTAGATGTCAGGTGCTTTAAGAAGCATTGTACGCCTCGTTCACCACGTCTAGCATTCAAAGCATTTTAAAATTCCACCATCCAAAGCACTAAAAGCACATGTCGGAGACCATGCCATCCGTCCCAATGCTTTGCCAGCCTCTTTGATTTCTTCCTCTCTCCGTGCTCTGATTGGGTGAGGCTCTAGCCGGTGCTGGTGATGATGATGTTGCCATTAAGAAGCCAAATCCGATGAGCCCGATGTGGATAGGAGCGAATGGTACATGTACTACGGATGGGAGGAAGGGGACACCATGTAGATGGCTACTGCATTTGGACCATCCGCGGTAGATACGGCCATGGGCAAAAGCATTGAATAACACGAAGTTCAAGTCGAGCGCATCCCATCCTCTCTCTGGCATATCACTCCACCCCCATGATCAGAGGAAGAAGATGGGTGTGCCATGGGAGCACCAACGAGCAATGGTCGCAGTTGAAGTCGGTGGTTGTTACATTCATAAGTTTGTTTCGTTGACATACTCTTTTATTTGTTGCAGTAAGAGTTTTTTTGTTTCACAGATTTCCTAATTTGTTGCAGAAGAATTCTTATTTTGTTTCAATAGTTATCTTCAATTGTTGAAATAGATATTGTTATCTGTTACATCATGTTGTTGGTGTGTTGGTTTTGTTGCACAACTCGCTTATTTTGTTGTGCATTCAAAAATAGTTGTTGCACAGGGGTGGGGGTCGGGATTTGTTATGGAGGGGACAAGTTTTGCTACACCGCGGTTTATTTGTTGTGCTTGCGGTAGTTTTGTTTTGCTTCCCATGGAAGAGATGTGGCGGTGTTGAGGGCTTCCACTGTGAAGATCTAATGGTGACACGACTTCCAATTCTAGCGTCGGATCGAGCGTAGGCAAGGCGATCCATATAGCCCAATTTTAATGTACAAAAACTATGCATGGCTCATCCAAAGGGTGGCATCCTTGCTACCTTACCATCACTTAGACTTATCAATGATGTTATTTCCATGTGTATACAATAATCAAGGTGAAGCTTGTGAACTACCGCAATAATCAAGGTGAAGCTTGTGAACTACTGCACTGCTTGTTGGTATTCTGACATACCAAAACTGATTAGTTATATTGATGAAATGTTCATCCAAATGTCAATAGATGGAGGCCAAGTTTGTTGGTTGGATTGTCTGCATTCAGATAAAAGATTTTTTTGTTGTAATAAATATCCTAACATGAACTTGCACTGGTGGTTGGCGCTACAACTCTTGAGACAACAGAAGATTAATTTCGGGTGGTTGTTCTCCAAGCTTGTTGAAAAGCATATGCAATTAGAAACAAGGCAAAATGAAGATGTATTATACTTGCATGAACAATTCATTAACTGATATATTTTGTGTTGTATTTTTAGGATCTCGTTGGAAGATATTTTACCCAACTTCCATTCTGGTCATTGGATAAGAAAATGCCATATATTGTACCTAGTAAAATATGAATGATCTCCAGTGATTCATCATTACAACATGGGATGCGTGTAAAAGGTACATGCCTAACATTGAACTCTAAATTTAATTTCATAATGATAATTACTGACTACCGTATAATGTATTTGAAGACAGGGTCCACGATATAAATATAACAGACTATAAAAAATATTTTATAAAAAATATTTTCTATGATGCATTCTACACTGTCAAGGACTTTGGTGAATATTTTGTCAAGTTATCCCAAAAATAGTATGACTAGAGCAATTTTATTTCAAGAGTGATATAATGTGAATATTACCATTGCAGTTCTTGTGTTTTAGACACACCGGGCTACTATGCTGAGTTGTTTTTCAAAAACTAAAATATTGTTGTGTGTGTGTGTGTATATATATATATTATATGGTTTAGTTTATTGTTTGTTCACTTATTTTTGCATGCTAGCATAGACATAATATATATGGTCGCTTTGATTCATTTGGATCCACCATTTTAATGTGTCATGAACCATCCATTATACTCTCACATAAGCTAAATATGAATATGTGGATATACATTATTTCTTGTTTTTAATAGGCTTGGCCCTTGGTCAATTTTTGGGATGAAAATTACTTCCTAGCAATTTAACATGTACCATATTTCTTTCTTTTTGTTATAGGTGTTACTAATGATGTTCGAATAAAGTAAGACTCTTTGGTTTCTTTTGTGTTTTAAACTAGCAATTTATGCAATAACTTTCACCACAAAACCAGAAATGCTCAATCTCTAAAGGTATCAAGAATGTTTCTTTTACGTAAGCTGTTTACCTTGAGCCAAAATTTCTTTGTGTAAAATTGAGGTGAAATACCCACTCTAAGAGGACCTACACCTAATTCTACACTAACTAAAGTCACTTAGCCTTTTAATTTCTACTTACTTAGTGTAATATTAATTATCACATACGGTAGTGCCGACTATGGGTCTCTTAGGATGTAGTGCCGACCATCCAGCTTTCGGGCGACTGAGCTGCTCACTCAAGAAAGGCAAGATCGTTGTGATTTTGGTGGTCGAGCCGCCTTCGTCCAAATCATAACTTAATAATGCACTAAGTACTTGGAAACTAAATGGCTTAACCAGGAGATTTATAATTACAAAATGGTACTTTATTAAAACACGAATACTACTACACTAAGAATACAAACACACTCTTTAGGTGGCAAGCCTAACACTCACTACTCTTACTCTCCTACCCTCCCTTCTCATACCATCTATGTATGCTCATGGCATGGCAAGGCAAGAAAAAAGGCCCTTTGTTTATAAAACTCAATGGCTGGATCTATGACATGTGACAGGATCATGGCCATTGATCTAAAATATCTAGATCATCTACACTTTTCTAAAGAATAATCCATACTCTAGATAGTTTCCCAATTTATTTAACTAGCTATTTTAGATTGCTCCCTAGAAAATATCTTTGTTCTTACAATCTTTGGAGATCTCTAGAAGCTTGCATTGCCATCCTTTAGTGCTCCCCCTCAGTGCAAACTTATTTCCAAAGTTGTCTTGTAGATCATTCCGAGAACCTCTCAAAATTTCTCCAACTTTGCTTTGTTGAGACTCTTTGTAAGAATATATGAGCTTATTCATCTGTCTTTGTTGGCACCCCTCAATATATCCTTCGATGACCTTTTCTCCGATGTAGTGGTAGTGGACTTCTATATGCTTTGTCATCACATCAAAGGTTGGATTCTCTTCTAGGCTTATAGATGATAGATCATCACAGAGAAACCTTACTTGATAGTCTGTTGGCTAAGTGCTATCTTATGTCATTGTTGTTGCGGACCGATACTCTAGTTCAATACTTGATAATGCCATAGTGGGTTGTCTTTTACCGCACCATGATATGGATCCTAAACCAAGGCTATAGACGTATCCACTTGTTGATCGACGTGTGTCACAATCTCCGGGATAGCTAGCATCGTGGTATCCAGTCACTTGGCATTCTTTTGTTTTTCTTGTATAGAATACTATAATTTATGGTGTCTTTAACGTACCTAAGAATATGCCCAACTGCGGTCCAAGGTTGTCAGGATCACGACACGTATCGTAGGATCATGCGATTTATGATCATACGAAGGCTAAGTGACATGGATCGGACTGTGGATCAAAATCTGGTAGAGTCATAGCCGGATCGCAATACAAATCTTAAGATGTTAGGATCGCAACATAAATGTGATTCTGTCTTATCTAGACTCCCGCTACCCACCATAGCCTTTTGTGTCCTTCGGTCTCCATTCATGCAGCACATGGTGGTGTTGCTCAGCACCATTAAAGGCGGAGAAGGCAAATGATGGTAGCAGAGGAAGCGCTAGTGGGGATTCACAATCCACAACGGCATAGCATATTCATTTATGCGCATCGTGCCTCAATCAATCTCCATGCCACGATTGGTCTCTAATTATAACGACCGAGGACACCAAATCGTGCTAGTATCGTGCTCTGTTCTAGTGGATTTGACCAATTAAGCAGTCGTCAAGCAATGGCTAAGTGCTATTGAGGAGGAAGTTGATGTCCAAGACCTCGTTCTTAGAGTCCTAGGCGGTTATTCTGAACTAAGTTTTGGAATCGACAAAAGAGCAACACACCTCTCCATAGGGGATAAGCAGAGGAAGGTAGAAGTCTATAAAAGGACTAACATGAAAAGAAAGGAGGATGTAGAAGGAATATTCGTTGGGAAAAAAGAACTCTCTTGTTGGTAATATTTCCATATATTTGGAAAGCTCTACACGCGATTTGTCAAGATAAATTATTATTATACTATGTATAATTTTTATGAATAATCCTTCTAAATATAATACAAAACTTAATAAAAATATATTTAAGAAATCTCATAGAATCATGATCCTCGATCTCATTCTCCAATGCGATCCTACACACTAAAAACGATCCTAGTTAGGATCATGACCACGACAACCTTGTCCTAGGAATAACCCTTCCTTTATGCGCTCCACCTCAAGTTCAAGGAAGTGTTTTAACTCTCAAGCTCCTTCATTTGAAATCTAACCGATATATTTTCTCTTGTCCTTTGTATCTCCTAGTAGCAATCACGAGTGATGATCAAATCATCAACATGGACTACAACTACTGCTAGTCTACCACCCATGGCATTCACAAATAAACTAGAGTCTAATGGAGCAACTGCAGAACCTCCATGTACTAGGAACTCACAGATCTTCTTGTACTATGCTCTTGTAACCTGCTTCAAGCCATAGAGTGCCTTCTTTAATTTGCAAATATGCTCAGTTGAGTCTTGCTCTCATACCTCTTGGTTGTTCTATGTAGATGTCCTTGTCAATGTAACATCCCAAAAATCACAATTTTGGGAAAGTTTAATAAAAATAAATGGGAGAATAATTTTGAGCATGTTTTATGTGGAAAATAAATTACTTGAGCATGTTTAAAAAAAATTCATCAAAAAAGCAATAATGCATTTATATGGAAACAGAAATTTAGAAGAATTTTCAAGATAATCAAAGAACAGATAAATCCTAAAAAAATTCTCAAGCAAATGTACTACGTCAGAAGCCTCTAAAAAAATTTCAAAATTTTTGGAGCCCGTTTGATACGTTTAAAAATTTACCAATTTCTCAACCTTTCTGGAAAAATCTGGATATCATTTGAAATTCCCATCAGGCGAATGGGCTGAATCTGCGCTGGCCCAACTTCTCCGCGCCCACTCCAGTCCACGCCAGCACCCCTCGCACCCCTCTCCGGGCATCACAGGCCTGCATGTCGGCCTGCCGTCCACTTCTCGCTCTCGCCTCTCACCCACTTCGCCCTTGCCGACTCATTGCTCCACGATGGAATCGACCGCGCCCACAGTTTGATGTTCACCGCCCCGTCACCTCCTCCTGTGCCATGCCCATGCTAGCAACTCCCTGACAACACCCTTTTCCTGCACGGAAGGATAGACTAGAGTACACCCGTGGGTTTCTCGCCCGACCATCGCTTTCTCGCCATTCTTCTCGCGCTAACTCAGTCGTATTTAAGTTTGCCACCGCATCATCTTCTTCCTCAGCTCGCCCCCGTTTCATTTTCTTGCAAACTCGATTTTATCGCTCCTTGGTGTCATGAGAACGTGTGCATCGTTCTCAACACCGAAGAGCGTGCCTCCGCTCCATTGCCGCTCTAATGAGCTTCTTCTTTCGCGACACGCGCATTATTATGATCCTTGAGCTTACCTCATCCTTCTTCTTTGCTCAATGCAGCTCTGGGAGTCTCGTAGCTTGACTGTATTCGCCTTCGCTCCTGACTCCGGTGCGTACTCGATCCAAGTCACAGCACTTCTGCTAAAACGAGGGTTTCTCCAAACACCTCGGTACCATTACCAGTTGTTCAAAACACTAAGATTCTAATCATCAACCCATGATCTCCACAAATTCAAATGTGTGTGAGACTACACACGCATATGTGTAAAGAGACTTACTTGATCTCTTATTCAAATAAAGCATATAAATGGATTTGCCTTTGTTATAATTTAGGCCCATAAAAATCAACAATACATAGATATTTCTCTTTACTCTGATTAATGTGGTAATTTCTAGTCCTTGAGACATGCTCAATTGAGTCTTGCTCTCATGCCTCTTGGTTGTTCTATGTTGATGTCCTTGTCAATGTAACATCTCAAAAATCCTAATTTTAGGAAAGTACAATGAAAATAAATAGGAGAATAATTTTGAGCATGTTTTATGTGGAAAATAAATTACTTGAGCATGTTTTGAAAATTTTCATCAAAAAGCAACAATGCATTTATATGAAAACAGCAACTTGGAAGAATTTTCAAGACAATCAAAGATCAGATAAAATCCTGAAAAAATTCTCAAGCAAACATACTATGACGTAGTGGTTTTTTTTATTTGTTTTAATAATATGATAGGTAGATTGGTGGAAGTTATCACCCTTGTGGCTTGGAGCATCTGGGTAAACATGGAACAAGAAAATGTTTCAGCCAATCAACCCGTCTTTTGATGATTGGAAGCGTATCTTCAACTTCAAGCATAAGTTTGTCATGGTTGTCCGTAGAGCAAAGCAGAAATACCTCTCAAACATTCAAGAATGGCAAGATAATCTCTCATAGTATACTAAATTTTGTAAATATTGTTTATTTGTAACCTTTACTATATTAATATATACACACACCATAGGATACTTTCCTACTTTTTTTGCTCAAAACATATAATAGATTTGAGCGTGGATTTTCATGTAGGAATTGAATTGTTTTCTATGATTTTTTTTTGGCAAATTCTCATAAAATTGCTACATTTCAAACATGCTTTTGAAATGGGGCTCAAAGGAGTTCAAGTAATCGTATTCGCTGGCAATTTCAAATGATTAGAAATCATTTGAAATCTAACCAAGATATTTTTCTCTTGTCCTTTGTATCTCCTCGTAGCAATCACCAGTGATGATCAAATCATCAACATGGACTACAACTATTACTAGTCTACCACCCTTGGCATTCACAAATAAACTAGAGTCTAATGGAGCAACTGCAAAACCGCCATGTACTAGGAACTCACAGATCTTCTCGTACTATGCTCTTGTAACCTGCTTCAAGCCATATAGCGCCTTCTTTAATTTGCAAACATGCTCGGTTGAGTCTTGCTCTCATGCCTCTTGGTTGTTCTATGTAGATGTCCTTGTCAATGTAACATCCCAAAAATCACAATTTTGGAAAAGTATAATGAAAATAAATGGTAGAATAATTTTCAGCATGTTTTATGTGGAAAATAATTTACTTGAGCATATTTTGAAAATTTTCATCAAAAAGCAACAATGCATTTAAATGTAAACAACAACTTGGAAGAATTTTCAAGACAATCACAGATCAAATAAAATCCTAAAAAAATTTCTCAAGCAAACGTACTATGTCAAGAGCCCATTTGATACGTATAAAAATTCACCAAGTTCTCAGCCTTTCTAGAAAAATATGAGTATCATTTGAAATTCTCGTTGGGCGAATGGGCTGAATCTGCACTGGCCCAACTTCTTCACTCCCGCTCTAGTCCACGCCAGCACCCCTCGTGCCCCTCTCGCTAGCATGCCGGGCCCGCATGTCAGCACCCTTCTTCCACTTCTCGCTCTCGCCCACTCGCCAGCTCGCCCTCGCCAGCTTCACTGCTCTACCCGTGGAATTGGACCGTTGCCCACAGTTTCGACGTTCACCTGTCCCCGTCGCCTCCGCCTGTGCCACGCCCATGCTAGCAACTCCCTGTCGATGCCCTTTTCCCGCACAGATGGATAGACCAGAGCACACCCATGAGTTTCTCGCACGACCATCGCTTTCTCTCCATTCTTCTCGCGCTAACTCAGCCATACTTAAGCTTGCCACCGCGTCATCTTCTCCCTCAGCTCGCCCCTGTTTCATTTTCGTGCAAACCCGAGTTTATCGCTCCTTGGTTTTGCGAGAATGTGTGCATCGTTCTCAATGCCGGTGAGCGCGTCTCCGCACCATTGCCGCTATAGTGAGCTTCTTCTTCAGCAACACACATGTCATTATGATCATTGAGCTTCTCTCATCCTTTTTCTTTGCCCAATGCAGCTCTAGGAGTCTCGTAGCTTGACCGTATTCGCCTTCATTCCTAACTTCGGCGCGTACCCGATCCAAGTCACAACACTTATGCTAAAACGAGGGTTTCTCTAAACACCTCGGCACCATTACCAATTGTTCAAAACACTAATACTCTGATCATCTACCCATGATCTCCACATATTCAAATGTGTGTGAGACTAGACGCGCATATATGTAAAGAGACTTACTTGATCTCTTATTCAAATAAAACATATAAATGGATTTGCTCTGTTATAATTTGGACCCACAAAAAATAAATTGTACATAAATATTTCTCTTTACTCTAATTAATATGGTAGTTTCTAGTCCTTGAGACATGATCAGTTGAGTCTTGCTCTCATGCCTCTTGGTTGTTCTATGTAGATGTCCTTGTCAATATAACATCCCAAAAATCTCAATTTTAGGAAAGTATAATAAAAATAAATGGGAGAATAATTTTGAGCATGTTTTATGTGGAAAATAAATTACTTGAGCATGTTTTGATAATTTTCATCAAAAAGCAGCAATGCATTTATATGGAAACAGTAACTTAGAAGAATTTTCAAGACAATCAAAGAACATATTGAAAAAAATTCTCAAGAAAACATACTATGGCGTAGTGGTTTTTTTCGTTGTTTTAATAATATGATAGGCAAATTGGTGGAAGTTATCACCCTTGTGGCTTGGAGCGTCTGGATAAACATGGAACAAGAAAGTGTTTCACCCACCAAACCTTCTTTTAATGATTGGAGCGTATCTTCGACTTCAAGCATAAGTTTGTCATGGTTGTCCGTAGAGCAAGCGAAATACCTCTCAAACATTTAAGAATGGCAAGATAATCTCTCATAGTATACTAAATTTTGTAAATTTTGTTTTTGTAACCTTTTACTATATTAAGGCCCTGTTTGGTAGAGCTTGATTCTCATTTTCAGTTCTGCTCTGATTCTCGAGAATCCACTTCTCGAGAATCTGAGTCACTGTTAAAGCGTTTGGTGGTAGGTTGGCTCCCAAAACCATATGAGGAGGATTAGAGGTAAATAGACCATGTTACCCCTAGTTGTAATAATTCAATTATATTTGTGTCTTTCTCCTATGTATTTGTACACAAATTATAGATTTTTTTCCCTAAATTTGTTTAGACCATGTGAATGAGACTGCTCATCTTTTCGTTTCTCTCTCTGGTTTTGATTTGTTTAGACCAGTTGAATTATGTAATTTGTTTCCTTTAATGGAAATAGGGTGCAAGCCTTTTATCAAAACAAAAAAAAAAAACAAGCAGTGAATCATAGAGGTGCATCCATCCAAATGGGAGGTTCTACATTCTGTGACGGGATCACAACCCAGATGAGATCATAAGAATGGAGATGGTAAACACTCATACAGGAATATCAAAGTAGAAATCGCACGCTTGCCATCGAAGCATTGCATCATCCGTGTTGGTCACACCCTACACAGAAGTCCATGGACCCCAACACCTCAGATGAACGCCGTCGTTGTGGAATCAATCGCCCACACATTGCGGTTTTCGGTGAGCGATCGCGCATCATCGGACTACACCGGGGAGAGCGGTTTCGCGAAGCTTGCCGACTTAACCGAGCCAGCGTGTGCACGCCGTTCTCCCCACGCCTCTGACGTGCGAATCTGATCTTCTCGTGGAGTACTTCTCCGGAGGTACTCAAAGGCGTTCACATCAAGCTTCCGCTAAGCGACTTGCCACCTTGCGTCGGTCTGTTGCTCTTTGATCGAATTCCACGACTTCTTGATGGCGTCCCTCTGCGCCGTGAACCGGTTCACGTTGTCGTAAGCATGCTTGGCAAAAATGTCAATGGCGATCTGCATACGACAAGCAAGAGAATTTAGCACAACGACTGCGATATATGGTTAGCAACACATGGCATTTTGTCGGATAACTCACCATGGTATCCTATAGCGCCGAGCGGCTATTTCTAGACATTTGAAAGGGCCTCTCATTGTGACTCGAAATCTCTTTGATTCCTCCTCATCTAAACCAAAAGGATCGAGAGGATTCTTCTCTTGAGTTGGAGGTTTGCCCGTTATCATCTGCTTTATTCTCTGTGGTGCAGTTGCTTTCAAAAGCGCAAGTCTTTCTTTGCTTCATCGTTATCATCATCCACTTGCGCCATTGGCGGAAGTGAGATGGCATCTTTGATCTTCCTCTGACCTTTGAGAACTACAAAATAAAAGCAAGTGCATTAGTCGAGATATGAATCTACATGATATGTTGATGTAAGAAGATAACATTTGATGATCATATAAAAATAGCAAGTAATAATCATTTTGCACTTAAAGTTCAATACTGACATTAAAAAATTGAGCATATTACACAGAGTGGACAGAAAGGGCAAGTAGCTCTCAGCTCCAATTCAAATGAGACTGATCATATCAACAATAGCAAGTAATAATCATTTTGCACTTAATTACATTTGGTGATTAAATCAAAATTTGACATGAGCTGGAATCAACAAGTACATACAGAGTGGATAGAAAGGGCAAGTAGATCACAGCTCAATTCAAATGAACTACCATCATCCAAGGCACACACAAGCCATCCAACCATTCATCTCCAATGGATTATATCGGTGATTACATTCACAGTTCACGATTCATCGATGTCAAGTTTTCTTCACATGTGCATTTACACTACAAAGATGCATGGCAAAATCATGATTCACGAGAAAAAATCCCATTCACGATTCATTTGTGCCTACTACTCGATACATGACAAATCATTCACACATGCAAAACAAAAATCATCAATCATGATTTCTTGAAACTACATTCGATCGAGAAATTTGGTTGACATAACCATTACTTCGCATATGATTCATTCATACATGCATTACTTCACATATGCTTGATTCACGAGTGGGTTGTAGCTTCACGAATCACGGATCAAAGACAAAAATCATCAATCACGATTTGATCAAAGTACATTCGCATACAGAGAAAACTCATGTCGGTAGACGAACAAGAAGGAGACGAAGGGAGGAGTAGGGAGGGCAAGGGGCGGCGGGATCTAGAGCTCTACCTTCAAAGTCGGCGGTGGTGGTTGGGAGCTGCTGCGGCGAAGAAGGTGGGGAGCGGCGGCGGCCTCTAGGGTTTCCTCGGTCGGCGGTCGACGTCTTCTCCAGGCGGTGGACTCCAGGTCTGGCGGTGGCGCAACGGAGGACCGGCGGGGTGCACAAGGGGGCCAGAGGCGGCACGCTCGGGGTTGGATGCGGCGCGCTCGGCCCCGACACCGATGTCGCCTCGGTTGTGAGAGAGGAGGAGAAAGAACGAAGACAGAAGGAAAGCCGAAGCGTCGGGGGTCTCTCGCGCAGGGAATTGGGGGGTAAGTGGATGGCAATTGCGGGTAAATAACTTTAACTTCAATGGGTATTTTTCTTTTATCAAGTTGGATTCTCACGAGAATCCAAGGAAAGGCTGCTTCTCCTCGCTAGTGTATTTTTAAGACAGCTTCACGCGAGAATCAGAATTGAGTGGGTTTGAGAATCAGAGTGTTTGGTATAGCTCCACGAGAATCGATTGAGAATCTGGGAGTAGAAGCTGTACCAAACAGGGCCTAATATATACACACACCGTAGGATACTTTCCTACTTTTTTTTGCTCAAAACATATAATAGATTTGAGCGTGGATTTTCACGTAGGAATTGAACTATTTTCTATGATTTTTTTTTTCAAATTCTCATAAAATTGCTACATTTCAAACATGCTTTTGAAATGGGGCTCAAACTCAAAGGAGTTCAAGTAATCGTATTCGCCGGCAATTTGACTGTAAAAAAAAGAAAGAAATCAATATTGCTAGGTATTTCAAAACGGAGGAAGCAGTTCTGTTTACTTATCCGGCGCAGCTACATCGCTAACACTCTCGTAGAATTTAATTCCTTGGAATTGCGATTCGGTCCAGCCCAGCACAAGTACTCAAGTAGTACAAACCGGTTAGTGAGTGCGCGCGCGATCCAATCCGGATCGTAGAATCTGTGGGCCACGCAATCAGGGCCGTAGAATTCTCTCTCAACGCGCCATCTCGGGCTCTCGCTCGCCTCCGCGATTTGCGTTGCGACGGCCGATCTCCATGGTCTCCGCCGCCGCCGGGGCCTCTACGAAAACCTTTCTGCGGCGGCGGCGGAGGTGGCGTCTGGAGGCGGTGCTGGGCTGCTGGCCATGGACGCCTCCACCTTCGCCAGGCATCCCGTCATCGTCCTATCATAGCAAAACTACATAAAGGTGGGAAATTTGTTGCCGCATATCTGCCTGTCGAGAGCAAATATACTACTATATCGTTCATCTATCAAAAATATTCCCTCAAGAAACTTCGGATGATCTTCTCCGGTGATGTAAGCTCAGTAAAATTCTTTGCAGTTTTCTTCCATTTGTATTTGTTAGTTGCTACAGCTAGCTTTGGATAGTAAAGTGCGGTGCTTTTTTTCATATGCGACCTGAATGTCTTAATCTTTTTGCTCACTGCTTATGCAATCGTGGAGTCTCATGGTTATTGTTTTCATGAATTCAGTCATGTATGCTGTTTGGTGGTGAAACCCTCTGGTTGTTTATTCAGCGTCTGACATATCTCCGTGGTCAGTTGCATATATATTCACCTGAATCTTCAAGTGGACAAAGAAGAGCAAGATGATGTACAGATTTGGGGAGATATCTATTCCAGTCAGATAGATGGCTTTTGGAAAGTGGAAACAATCGTACCGGAGCGCCAACTTTTCAGGTACCTTTATGTCCTGCTAGTTGTCTTTATGCTGAGCTATCTATTATATTCATTAATGCACTAGATGTTACTGTTACATCCTTTTAATCTTTGGCTGCCCACCTAACCATAGCATGATCAACACAGCATCCAATCCATGTATCTTATCTTATTCTGAAATAAAGTACAATGTTCTTAAGAAAAGAGCTGCATGTTTTTGATACATCGTGTTAGTTTGTAACCATGTTTGATACAACTTCGTTCTGACATTCACCAGTCTTCAGTATATGAGTAGCTGTTCTTTTTTCAGGAACCATGGAGTATCTGTTCTGATTATTCATTTTGCTTGTGTTTACATTTTATTTGCAGTTTAATACTTTAATAAAATCATGAAAATCACATGTGTTATTCCCTAGCTAGCATGTTCTATGTCTCTGCAAGTAGGTATCTAAGGGAAGCCCTCCAGTACATTGCTATAAGATGAAGAATTCTACAGGATGAATTGAAACTCTCATCATCTATTCACCATCCAAGTTGATAAATCAAATAACGAGCTTTTTGAGACACTGTAAATGGATAAAAGACATTATCCGGTGGATCTTTTCTTACATGAGCCATAAATTTGTTGCTTGGACACTTTGGAGATTATTATCAAAGGATATATTTGGCGGTCTTAACTTTTGAATCCTGCTGACGGGCACGCACATTTTGCATAGCTGGAGGCAATGATGCCTCAATAGTGTAGTCATTAGTGCAAGGCGTACTTGGTGGTCCAATTCCTCATTGTTCATGCATCCTGGAAAAATATTATAATATGATGTACCATAAGTATAGCCTTGCTGCACCACAGATTTACATTTAATTTCTCTGCTTTCTAGTATTTTATAATCTATTACTTTGTTTTGGCAAGTATTTCCCTTTATAATATACTGCCAATACACCAGATAGTTCTGTCACATTGTGAAGTTGCCCTATCTTGTGAGTTGTGATTATGCAATCTATTGTGCCATGAAAATTGGTTTGATTTTGGAATAGCAATTAGTTTTTCAGTGCCTAATGTCGAAATGAGAACGTGATTTCTTTCTCAAACTTGTGCCAAAGTACTTCAGTATTTTCCTCTAAAACACTTACTACTAAGATGAGTATTCATCTTGATTAGCAGAAGCTGGCAGAGTTATCTGAATCTTCTGATGTGTGCAGTGCAATGTTGCACGCAGTATGGTAGGCTGGCATGTGAGTTACTCTTGTACTATACCCGATGCAGTGGAAATACTACTACTACGTCCCCAGGGACCATGAGAGGTGTTTCTCTGCCACTGCGCTGGGAAGAGCTGACCCACTATTCAAGACAAGGTATAAAGCCACTCCCCACACAAGCACTGAAGCACCAATACCAAATAAATGCACACTGTTGTTTTGCTGTATTTTGCCCTGCTATTTACGTCCCACCTTCTCCCTTGCCCACCATGGAGGAGGATCCCTTGCTTGCTTTCTTGCAAGCCATGCAGAATGGACCAGGATTGCGGTTGATCTTTCCATGGCAAGTGATTCTGATACCCCAGATCCAGGACAAATTGACTTCAGATCATTTTTATCACGATGACTTTCTGTTGCTGGTATCGGGTAGTATTTGGATTAGAATATGGCCCACCAGAAGCTAGGTTGAAAGCTCTATCATACTGCTAGCTGATCTGGATTAGCTAGTTGTCTTAGCTAGTTACTGGATCTCACTTCACGTTGTTTTCTTTCAGATGACATATACCGGGTTGCAGCACATGAATCAAATTATACAGTTCAGACCTAATACATTTTCTTCTTCCCCCATCAATTCTTGCTATAAATCTATAGTATATCTCATTCAGTCTACTCTTATTTTTCGTTGCTTAGGAAGAATATCCAGTTTGCTTTCATAATGATTACTCCCAGTTTTTGTAGGACATGAACCTTAATTACGTTGGACTCGTGATTGAAGCAGAGGAAGCACATAAATATACCACAGAAATCGGAAGGATAATGTTCCAAATACCCCAGGATTTAGGTAACAGGTTAGTACATGAGCATGTTTTTCTTTCCAACCTCATTGCTGCAACTTTCAGTACCACCATACACTTCACTTGTGTGTATAAATGCAATATTTATATCACTGGGCAATAAGTGAGGATGTTGTATCAAAGTACCAAAGGAACAATTTGCATCGTTAATGCTGCAATATTTATATCTCACTGTGCAATAACTGAGGATGGAGTATTAAAGTAGTCAAGGAACTATTTCGATTGTTAATGCTGATAAGCCTGCAAATTTAATGGCAGTATATCCTTTTGGGAGAGTTGAAATACTACCGTTCAGAGTTATGGAGCAACAATTAATTATAATGTGCGAGTGGAAGAAATATGACAATGATGCCTAGAGGATGTTTGAGTTATGACCATAATGTTAGTTGGCATTTAAGTGCCATCTTGATTTAACCTTAACAAGATGGCCTAAAGTCAATTTTCTGCTTCTACTTGAACAAACATTTATTGATCTAATCCTTATAAATACCTCACTCCAAGTCATATTGTTCATCATGATTCATGACTACTCTGTCTTGATACTCTTTAAAGATTGGTATCACTGGCCATCACAACCTATAAATTCTACTCCTGTTGTACAAAGGAACATTCATACACAAAGACAAGTTAATGAACCAACTGAGTAATTTAATTTGAAGAGGCATAGTTAAGTGTTTGAGCCCCTAGAAGGCTAGAAGTGAGACATCATATGAACCATTATGTAATGATACCGGTATCTATTCTCTAGGAGACATGTTACTACTGCAAAAACTCTGTGGTTAGTAGTGGTAGTGGTACCATTGTGCTTTAGAGGAGAGGAGGCTTGCATCACAGAGAATTGAAGTTGGCATTTCCACATCAACCAACACATTAACGCAATGACATGGAGACCCACATGCCCATCTCAATGTCAATGCAGCATTAGTGATGATCCTGACTTGCGTGATTTCGGATGGTGGCGCACGCATGTAGCGCTCCAACATATATGTGCACTTTTTCAAACCAAATTTGATTATGCATGATGAGATGAGAATGAGATCATCAAATGGGTCTTTAGAGTTTAGACACTAGATTTTTACGGCTGTGTATTACACAAGCAAATAGCCTTAACCAAAAAATATAATGAAGTTAATTTTCAAGGTAGTTTTTACAATGTTTACTATTATCCTTTCTTGTCAAAAACACCTAGCGTTTTATACTTTTGATACAAAATAAACGTTAGCCATGGGCTACTGTTTACTTAGCGAAGTACTAATGGGAGAGGTTACGCGTGCATCATTGGAGTTGATAATTCCTATTTGTGGGGCTCACTGTGGCCACGACAGGAGGGGAATACATCCACATGTTTTGCCCTACGCTATTATCAACAACGGAAAAAGATGTGTACCAACAATTTAGGGTTGGATATGCTGCTTGGCATGGGCTACATCCATGTGTTCACCGTATGGAAACCAAGATGCCCTTTGTGCCAATGGGATGCAGAAAGGGACCATGTCTCATCTTCTCTAGAGTTTATATAGGAGTATAGGCCTTCTTCTTCACCATTCAAGAATCCAGTACTTGCAAGGAAGAAAAGTACTTGGAGGGAAGAAAATAATTCACCATCGTTGTCATGCGTGCTTTGTGTACCATATGTTGAACGGCGTCTTACATGGGACGTGTAGTTGTTATACTCTGTAACATTGAATTTATATGATACTAACAAGAGAAAATGCAGATTCAAGGACCAAATAAGTATGATTGTTCCCATAAAAAAATAAGTATGATCAATTGTTTGTCAATGCCCCATGTGCTTGATTAAATTAAACCCCAGAATAGCTTTATGCAAACATATTATGGTCAAAATACATGAAAATTTGAAGGTTGGAGTGCTAATACAGGATTTACATATGTTTAGCTACCCCAGTTATAAAATGTACAACAATACTTTGCTAACGTTGATTATGTATAGTCATGTTAGCTTTGGAATTAATTAAACCTCATAGCAGAAATTTTCAGAGAGTAGACAAGAAATATGTCAAGCACTCGAGGTGTTTGATTCATAACCACAACATGCCACACTTGAGTTAGAAGAGTTTGATTTTAATAGGCTTGTTTGGTTCATTTCCGCACTTGTGACGTGCCACACTTTATTAGCCCTATGTTCCATATGTCATAGACACGTATCCTAGCCATATTTTGCCACACTTGAGGCAGAGATTCTTAGCCACACTTTGCCCCAAAAGATTTGGTAAAGTGAGGCTTCCAACCAAATGCTAAAAAGGATAGCCATACAAATGAAGGGAAAATGGACGTGTATAAATAGCGACTTATCATAAAAGGTTGCATCAAGATGTCAAATCCTAGTAGCTTTACCCTGTACGGGAGGTTAATTACAAATGTTCATCATGCCAAGAAAAAAGAAGGGGTATGCAATTAGTCTGGTATCAATGACTATGCTTTGGCACTTCACTTTGTCAGATAATAGCCTTTGCTTTTGGAAAACAAGAAACCATATGAGGCAGCAGGGGTTCTCAAAACTATTGATATTTGAAGTTTGTCTTGCCAAGTTAACCGGTCAGTAAGTCCTGGGTTAACAAAGTTACACTGTCCTTTACTTCTGGAGAGTCATTTCATTGCATAACTTGTCAAGGGCTAAACTATCCACCAAGTATGTTTTGTAAATAACATTAACATTTAATAACTACACGTTACTCAAAATTCTTGCTGAAAATTTGTAGGATTCTCATGAGAATGGCACAAATACAAGGATCTCCATGCACTATCCAAGGGTCCAAAATGATCTTTGAGATTGGTGCACAATCTTTCTACCGTGTTGTGTACCTGGCTACACGTTTTGTATATGGATGGGTCCCACCACATACATCTCAAGTTCTCAACAAAACCTCGCATCTCTCTCCTCACTCTCATTCTCCCTTACTCTCTCTCACTTCTCCGTCTCCTCCTCACCGGCGAGACGGCGTGCGACCAACGCGGCGACGGCGGCACGGATGCTGGCAACCAGAGAGGGGGCTGCGTCGCGGCGATGGGCAACACGGCGGCAGGGGAGGAGAGGACGGCCGGATCCGACGGATCCGGTCTCGACCCCTCGGTCGTCCGGGTCCGTCGTCCGCTCCAGCTCCGACGGGCCGCACGGCGAATGGCGAGGCAGCGGCAGTGACCGGGCCATCGGCAGCGCCAGATACACCTGCATCGACCCTTTGTAGCCTTTACCGTCTCCAGATCCGCCCTCGCCGACCCTGTCTAGCTCGTTGGCCTCCTCGTCGGATCTGGCGTCACGCGGCCATGGCGGCCGGTGAGAGTGTGCAGCCGGTGGCCATGGCAACGGGGAGCTCGAGGAGGTTGAGGAATTTCTTGTAACTTTTTGTTGCAATTTCTTGAGGGAAATTGATTATTTTACCTTTTATGTGTTTTGATATTTTACCCTCTCTCCCGATGCGATTGGTTTTTTACCTCTTGCCGACGTAATTGGGTTTTTACCTTCTCTTCTCTTAGTCTGTTGCTTGATTAAATAATTTTATTATTATTTTATTAATATCCGACTGTTTTTATAATCACGCAAAAATTCATTCGGCCCTCAGTCGCACCACGTTCCGTTTCCTCCTGAGGTTGATTCTCCTTTCTTCTCCACCGAGATCGCTCCGTTCGCCGGTCCAAAGAGAGGACACCTAGCTTCCCTTATCGGAATCGGCGCAGCTCGACCTGGGCGTCTCTGTTTCCGATTCCACCTCCTGAATCGGCGACACGCGGCCGCGGCCGCACAAATCCAGCAGCTCTGTGGTCTCTGACGGGCGCGGCCGTGGCAGCCGACGGGAGGCGGACCTGACGAACTCGATCCAGAGCAGCGACAGCGAGGCGCCAGTGACCGCCGCGACCAGCCTCTTGCTCCATATCACCATGAACGCGAGCGCCACGGTCCCGCCGAGCGCGAGGAGCTCCGGGCGGATGCTAAAGGCGGTGCCTTTGCGGCGAGGCACATCCTGCCCCGGCGAAAGCTCGAGCGGTGGCTTGGCGGCAGCGACCGATAGTGTGGGAGACGGCGGGGAGGCGCTTCTTGGGCTTCTTGAGGCGGGCGGCCATGGTTCTTGACGACGAGGTCGGCGAGGGAGCTGGGGAAGCCGGTCTGGACGGGGAGGGGCCCTGCGCGGGCAGGCGTGCGAGGGACGCGAGGAGGCAGCTGGGGGACGAGCGCTCCATCGAGCTGGGCATCGCCGACGACGCATAGAAGGTGAGCTTCGAGCGTGCGCGCAGGGAGCGAGAGAGAAGCCGGGAGGAAGAGCAAAACTGAATTGTTTGGAGGTTTCGTTTGGGCCGGACTTGGGAGGAAACGGAACGTGGTGCGATCAAGAATGACTTTTCCTATGGCTATAACGGAAAAATGGTTGGATATTAATAAAATAAAAAAATAGTATTTAATCAAACAACAGATTAATAGGTCGTAAAAAAAATTACGTTGGGAAGAAGAGTAAAATATCAAGACACATCTAAGGGTAAATAATCAATTCTTCTATTCCTTGATGATAAAATCCGAAAATACAACTTCTTGCAATTTCTTGAAGATGAAATCCCAAAGTTTACGCCTAATAATTTTTTCCCTGCATTTTCTTGAAGATGCAATCCGGAAATGTAATGTCTTGAATATTTGAAATTTAACATTACATGAACATTACAAAAACCCGTCCATATGGAAAACCAAAATGGATGGAATTTCTGGATCCGGTTTAGGTGCAACAAAACCGAAATGGATGGAATTTCTTCTAATTTCTTTAAGATGGAAAACCGAAACAAAAATGCAACAAAAATAATGTTACAAAGTCAACAAAACCGAAATGGACGGAATTTCTTCTAGTTTCTTTAAGATGGAAAACCGAAACAAAAATGCAACAAAATAATGTTACAAAGTCCCATATCCCGAGGCGAGAGAGAGAGGAAGTCGGTGGGGGAGAGAGTAGAGAAATACGTACTTGGCCCACAAAATTTTTTAGAATTGTATTTTCCCCTCATGTGCACCGATCTAAAAGCAAAATGTGTAGCATGAATAGTACATGTATGTACATGCAGCTTGGCGTTTCAGGGATTCTCGTATATATATTCTTGATCACATAAAGTAGGCGTCTGCTGAGAACCCAGTCTTGCTTGGGTGGCTAGTGGATGTGGTTGTACCCCCAGCTCACCAGGGTTCAAACCCTAGGTTTGGCCCTGCGTGTCTCATTTAGGAGGATTATCGTTAAGTGGGAGACGATATATCCGTTGCAAGCGAGGCGTCAGTGGTGATTTCGTCATATCTTCATCAAGCTCGTTCATCCAGTCTTCCGTAGACGTAGTGTGTGTGAGTGCATATAATAGTGTGCGTGTGTATAGGCGTCTATATGTTGTATCGGGTGATTCGAAGAAAAAAAAAACAAAGTAGGCGTCTGCTGCCTGCTGGTAGCATTGCCGTTGGGCTTTGTCCTGCAAATTTTGGGCACATAACATTGCTGTGTCGGCGTGGGCTTTTGTTACTGTAACACCCCCCTTTTTCCCCGCCGGACCGGACCCCCCCTCCCGCTTCCCTCTCGTGCGCACCCCGCCGGACCGGACCCCCCCTCCTCCCTTCCTCCCCCTCTCACGTGCTCTGCGACGCCGCTGCGTGCACGCCACCGCCTGGCGCCCTCCCGCACGCCTCCCCGCCGCTATCATCACCTCCGTGCGCAGACGCACCCCGGAGCCGGCCGCACGCCCGTCCTTCTCTCGCCGGACCCCCTCTCTCCCCGAGCTCCTCCCGGCTATAAAGAGCCCGGCGCCTCCTTTCTCTCCGCACCACCCTTCCCCTCCAAGCGAGTGTTGGAGATATGCCCTAGAGGCAATCATATTGATGATGATATTTCATTGTATCCATGATTTAATAAATGTTCCTTGAATATTGCCTTTGTGTTGATTAACAAGTATGTGACTTGTTTGTGAAACTCTTTACTTGTATGGTTATTCTAAAGTTGTCCCTAGTCGGAGTTCATGTGAGGACACACGTGAATGATGGATTAGCACATGTATCGGTTGATGACCATGTTTCACGTGTCATAGACATGGAGATGTCAAACCAATAATGTGGACACATGTTTAGAACATGGGGTTGGACCGACCCAACATGAGACATAGTAATTATTCTTATGGTTCTCTCTACACAATGTGTACGCCTTGTCCTTAGACACGAGATTGTCGTATGTACTTGAGATGTGAATCGACCTACTTAGGGGCTATCAAACGCTACTCGTGAATGGCGGGTAGTTATAAAGGTAGCTTTCGGGTTTGTCATGAAGCATGCTTTGCGAGGCATGGTCGGTCGAGATGGGATTTGCCCCTCTCACCGAGAGATATCTCTGGGCCCTCGAGTGATCGGATCCGAAATGCATGGCCATGCTACTTAAGGTTAAGAGTTAACCTAGTAAGGGATTCCGGATCACGGATCGAGAAAGAGTGGTCACTTGGAGCTCATTGAATATCGTGAGGCAAAGGGATTGGCATGTACATAACGTTGTGATGGTTCGTCCGATATGATCTTTACGTATGTTTAGGAGTTGGCACGTCTTGCTAGAGGCCGCTACCAACTATTGACCAAGTATGTGTACTCGTCATGTCTAAACATATGTGAACCATAGGTCACACACTTAAGAAGTGAAGCCTAATTCGGATTGGATCTAAATTAGATCGGGCATTGAGTCCTAATGGGCCTCTATTCGTAGAAGCCCATTATAAGGACGCCTATAAAAGGAGGGCGGCGCCTACCGGTTGAGGTTGAGTTTTTCGTGACATCCTCAAACCACGCCGCCACCCTCCCACGCCCTAGTCGCCGCGCGGATCTAGTAGTCCGACGTCGTCGCTTCCTCCCGTCACGTGTGGATACCTTTGAGGCGCCGATCACGTGGCGTTGGGACGAACCGCAAGAAAGGAGCCAGACGTGGGACGCCGCGACGAGGACGAGGAAGTAGTACGACTACTGCGCCCCGACGTCATCGCATCAATCGAGCATGCGACTACACCGCCCCGACGTCGTCGCATCAACTTCCGCACTGCGCGTCTAGTGGTAAGACCGTGATCTATAAGCTGCAGTGATCTTGGTTTACGGTAGAATTTTTAATTTGCGCTAGTGTAGCCTACCGTTTCCCAACAGTGGTATCGAGCGGTTCTTTGTCATGTTATAGGTTCGGTGATTTGCATATAGCGATATGTAAATCGGTATGATCGATGTGATCGATTGTATAGTTACGTAATGGATTGATCCGGTTTCCGTGATCATGCTTTGCTAAGGTCGTGAAACAACATACCCCTACGGTCGGATTCGCCATCGGGTAGACAAAGTGACACGTAAAACCGATTGCGGAATGCGAAGATCAATATGATTGATCGAATCGTAACCTAGATTAATAATCGATGTACCGTGATCATGCCGCTAAGGTCGTGAAACAACATACCCCTACCGGTCGGATTCGCCATCGGGGTAGACGGTGACACGTAAAACCGGTTTGCGCATGCGAAGATCGAGTACAAATTGGTCGAATCGAACGATGAGTCGATTTGTGGTAAATATGATTTGCCGATCAAAATCCTATGTAAAAATTGCATAGATTGGATCTGCTTTTACGAATGTCCCGACGCCTGGAGATACTGCGGCGCGCCGCCCTCCGAACCCTGAGGGAAACCCTCGACCCCTTATCCGGTGAGATTGCGATTCTATGCATAACTTGTTTTTGCAGGATGTATGTGACCAAGATGGCCTAATGTGTATGTGATGCATGTTTGTAATATTTGCATGACTGCGTGTGTCGTGGATACGGCACACTACTGAGCCATTGTGTTGTCAAAGTATTGTATTAACGACTGCGTCTTGACTTGTGATGATTCCTAGTATCCATGTATTTTATTACTCGAGGACACATCACTTGGAGGATGGCACACATGAACCATGGAGATGGAGATCATCATGGTGGATGATTCTATGGCGATGGAGATCACCATGAGAAAATGGGCCATCTTGAGTCACAATTGTGTGAATGCTATTCTGTTGTTTTACTCCTATGCATGTTTGAATGGTAGAAGTATAGCGATCCCTCACAAAATGTTAAGTTAAACATATGCCCTCCCAATTAAACTTTGCACCATCTCATGTCTTGTAAATTGATGGTGGGTCTATAAAATTAGGCACCATCAACTTTCCTTGACTAGATGGGTTTTGTATCGGATACTTACATGCATAAGGATTGGTGAACTTAACAAGGTTATCATAAAGGTTATGGGCCTTGGGGCATAAAGGTTGGGCGCCAGGGCATAGAGATGTCACCCAACAACAAGAGTCATATAGAGATATGATTAGCAAGGTGTTGCTTATCGAATTACCTTGTCTCTAGCGGTGATGCAAAAGCTCACTAGTAGACTCGTTAATTGCGGATCTTGAATCGCTAAGAATCAACAGAGGATGTTGATTTTAGTGGGAGTACATTCTATTAAATTTGTTTAATACAATTTACTCTATCATGGTTTTATTTGTCTTAGTATTTTGCATTTCCTATTGTAGATCAATGGCATCTAGCAACCACGCACACCCTTTTGCTTTGCGATCGATTCTTGAGAAAGAGAAATTAAATGGAACAAACTATTCTGATGGTCCGTAACTCGAGAATTGTTCTCGTGGCGGATAAAAAGGAAAACGTTCGACACCCCAATCCCGTAAGAACACGCAAATAATGCGCTCTGCTTCTGTTAAAAATGCCTACAAGAAAGCATGTGATGACTCTCTTGAGATTAGTCGTCTTATGCTTGCATGCATGGAACCCGACCTTCAAAAGCGGTTTGAGGATCGAGAAGCGTATGATATGATCATAGCGCTTAAGGACATGTTCGACACACGTGCCAGACCGAACGGTTCAATGTCTCTAAGGCTTTTCCGAATGCAAGTTAATGTAAGGTGCACCAGAGGCCCACATGTGATCAAAATGGTTGGTTACAATCGGACTTTGGATAAACTTGGTTTTCCAATTGGCCAAGAGTTGGCAATCGATTTCATTTAGCGTCTCTTCCACCTAGCTATGGGCATTTCATTTGAACTACCATATGCATGGGGCGGATAAGGGCCTTAATGAGCTTTGTGGGATGCTCAAAACAAGAGAATGACATTAAGAAGTGTGCGGGGCCTAGCCATGTGATGGTGTGGAGAACAAGTCTAGCTTCAAGAAAAAGGGTAAGCCATGGCCAAAGAATAAGGGTAAGGTTAAAGATATGATCTCAAGCCAACGCCTAAGCCCGATCTTTGGACTGGAGTCGAGACAAGATGCTTCTATTGTAAAGAAACTGCCACCGGAAGAGAAACCGCAAGAAGTACATGGATTCCGATGAATGCAAGAAGAAGGTGAAGTAAGACTTCCACCCATGGTACACTTGTCATAAATGTTTTATACATTTTCTCGCAGATTCTCCTATTAACTCTTGGGTATTTGATACCGGATCGCTTGCTCACATTTGCAACTCGATGCGGGGCTAATAAGAAGTAGAGGAGTCACAAGAGGTGAAGTTGATTTTCGTCGGGAATAAAGCAAGGGTTCTTTGCGTTGACCGTCGGCACCATGCAACTTCACTTCCTTCAAGATTTATTATGGAATTGAATAATTGTTATTATGTTCCTAGTATGAGTCGAAACATTTTATCCCCTCATGTTTGATGAGAGATGGTTATTCATTTGCAAGTAAAGACAATGGTTGTTTGATCTCTAAAAATGGAATGTTTATGGCTTTTTGCGCCCATTGTGAATGGGTTATTTATTTTAAATCTTGATGATGCGCCTATCTTTAACATAAATGCTAAAAGACTTCGACCTAATGATTTGAATCCCACCTCGTTTGGCATTGTCGTTTGGGTCACATATGAAAAGCGCATGAAGAAGCTCCATGTCGATGGTCTTCTAACTTCGTTTGATTTTGAATCATACGAGACATGTGAAGCTTGTTTGCTTGGTAAGATGACCAAATCACCTTTCAAAGGTTCTTTTGAGAGGCGTCGACTTGTTGGAAATCATACATACCGATGTATGTGGACCAATGAGCACGATCGCTAGAGGTGGATTTCATTACTTCATAACTTTCATCGATGATTTTAGTAGATATGGCTATGTCTACTTAATGAAGCATAAGTCCAAACTTTTGAAAAGTTCAAAGAGTTCCGAATGAGGTTGAAAATCAACGTGCCAAGAAAATTAAGGCTCGCGATCCGATCGTGGTGGCGAGTATTTGAGTCATGAATTTAGCAATCATCCAAGAGTTGTGGAATTGTTCCACGCCTAACACCGCCTAACGCCTCAAAGAAACGGTATCCGAGCGCATGTCGGACCTTGTTGGACATGGTTCGATCGATGATGAGCCATCGATTTACCATTATCCTTTGGGGTTACGCTCTAGAAACGGCAGCTTTCACACTTAATAGGTACCGTCTAAATCCGTAGTTAAGACACCATATGAGATATGGACCGGGAAGAGTCACGCTTTGTCTTTTCTAAAGATTTGGGGATGTGAGGCGTTTGTCAGCGACTCTGATCGGACAAGCTCACACCCAAGTCGGATAAATGCATTTTCGTGGGATATCCAAGGAAACCTTTGGATATTACTTCTACAACCGACTAGAGGGCAAAGTGTTTGTCGCTCAAGTGGTGTTTTCCTAGAGAAAGAGTTTCTCAACAGGAGACAAGTGGAAGAACTGCGGCTTGAAGAAGTTCAAGATGAACCAATCGGGAAGACTCGACGAATGATGCCCATGTGGCGTAACAAGTTGAGGAACCCATGGCAAAGGAAGCACCACCACCACAAGGTCGGAAGGCTCCAATGCGCGAGATATATTATTGTTAGACAATGATGAGCCTACGACCTATGCGGAAGCAATGATGGACCTGACTACGAGAAATGGCATAGTGCCATGAGATCCGAGATAGCATCCATGGGAGACAATCAAGTTTGGAATTTGGTTGACCCTTTGATGGTGTTAAAACCATAGAGTGCAAATGGATCTATAAAGGAAGATTGATATGGATGGAAATGTTCATATCCATAAAGCTCGACTTGTCGCAAAGGTTTTCGCAAGTTCAAGGAGTTGACTACGATGAGACTTTCTCACCAGTAGCGATGCTTAAATCAATACGGATCATTCTAGCTATTGTCGCATATTTCGACTATGAGATATGGCGATGGATGTCAAAACGGCTTTCCTTAATGGAAATTTAACCGAGGACGTGTATATGATACACCCGAGGGTTTTGTCGATCCAAACAATGCTAGAAAAGTATGCAAACTTCAAAAATCCATTTATGGATTGAAGCAAGCATCTCGGAGTTGGAACATTCGTTTTGATGAAGTGGTCAAAGGGTTTGACTTCATCAAAACGAAGAAGAATCTTGTGTTTACAAGAAGACAAGTGGAGCTCACTCGTATTTCTAATCTTATATGTAGATGACATATTACGATTGGAAATGATATTCCTATGCTCGAGTCCGTTAAGACCTCACCAAAAATAGTTTCTCAATGAAGGACTTAGGGGAAGCGGCATATATTTTGGGTATTAAGATCTATAGAGATAGATCAAAAAGGCTAATAGGATTAAGCCAGAGTACTTACATTGACAAAGTGTTGAAACGGTTCAACATGGAGGAGGCAAAGAAAGGGTTCTTGCCCATGTCTCATGGCATAAATCTTAGCAAGACTCAGTGTCCTTCGACAACTGATGAGCGAGATCGCATGAGTAAGATTCCATATGCTTCGGCCATTGGATCTATCATGTATGCTATGATGTGTACTCGCAAGATGTTTCCTATGCTCTAAGTGTTACGAGCAGATACCAGGCTGATCCAGGTGAGAGTCACTGGACAGCAGTTAAAAACATCCTCAAGTATTTGAGAAGAACTAAGGATGTGTTCCTAGTCTACGGAGGTGAGGAAGAGCTCGTTGTAAATGGTTACACCGATGCAAGCTTCCAAACCGACAAAGATGATTACAAATCGCAATCGGGTTTTGTGTTCCTTTGAACGGTGGTGCGGTAAGTTGGAAGAGTTCCAAGCAGAGATCATTGTCGACTCTACAACGAGGTCGAGTACATTGCGCTTCAAGCAAAGAAAGGAAGGTGTTTGGATAAGGAAGTTCATAATCGAACTAGGTGTGGTTCCTAGTGCGTGCGATCCTGGGATCTTTCTTTGTGATAACAGTGGGCCATTGCGCAAGCCAAGGAGCCGAGGAATCACCAAAAGAACAAACACATCTGCGGCGGTTTCATCTCATTCGAGAGATCCTTAATCGAGGAGATTTAAAGATATGCAAAATACACACTGATTTGAATATTTGAGATCCTTTGACGGCCTCTCCCACAGCCTAAGCATGAGGCGCACACAAGAGCTATGGGTATTAGATATCTTCTAGATTGACTCTAGTGCAAGTGGGAGACTGTTGGAGATATGCCCTAGAGGCAATCATATTGATGATGACATTTCATTGTATCCATGATTTAATAAATGTTCCTTGAATATTGCCTTTGTGTTGATTAACAAGTATGTGACTTGTTTGTGAAACTCTTTACTTGTATGGTTATTCTAAAGTTGTCCCTAGTCGGAGTTCATGTGAGGACACACGTGAATGATGGATTAGCACATGTATCGGTTGATGACCATGTTTCACGTGTCATAGACATGGAGATGTCAAACCAATAATGTGGACACATGTTTAGAACATGGGGTTGGACCGACCCAACATGAGACATAGTAATTATTCTTATGGTTCTCTCTACACAATGTGTACGCCTTGTCCTTAAACCTGATATTGTCGTATGTACTTGAGATGTGAATCGACCTACTTAGGGGCTATCAAACGCTACTCCGTGAATGGGTAGTTATAAAGGTAGCTTCGGGTTTGTCATGAAGCATGTCGAGGCATGGTCGGTCGAGATGGGATTTGCCCTCTCACCGAGAGATATCTGGGCCTCGAGTGATCGGATCCAGAAATGCATGGCCATGCTACTTAAGGTTAAGAGTTAACCTAGTAAGGGATTCGGATCACGTGATCGAGAAAGAGTGGTCACTTGGAGCTCGATGAATATCGTGAGGCAAAGGATTGGCATGTACATAACGTTGTGATGGTTCGTCCGATATGATCTTTACGTATGTTTAGGAGTTGGCACGCCTTGCTAGAGGCCGCTACCAACTATTGACCAAGTATGTGTACTCACGTCATGTCTAAACATATGTGAACCATAGGGTCACACACTTAAGGGGTCAAGCCTAATTCGGATTGGATCTAAATTAGATCGGGCATTGAGTCCTAATGGGCCTCTATTCGTAGAAGCCCATTATAAGGACGTCTATAAAAGGAGGGCAGGCGCTGGTTGAGGGTTGAGTTTTTCGTGACATCCTCAAACCCCGCCGCCACCCTCCCACGCCCTAGTCGCCGCGCGATCTAGTAGTCCGGCGGCGTCGCTCTCCCGCACGTGTGGATACCTTTGAGGCGCCGCATCCGTGGCGTTGGGACGAACCGCAAGAAAGGAGTCATGCGTGGGACGCCGCGACGAGGACGAGGAAGTAGTACGACTACTCGCCTGACGCATCGCATCAATCGAGTACGACTACACCGCCTGACGTCTGCATCAACTTCGCACTGCGCGCCTAGTGGTAAGACCGTGATCTATAATCGCAGTGATCTTGGTTTACTGGTAGAATTTTTAATTTGCGCTAGTGTAGCCTACCTGTTTCCCAACAATGAGAACCCGAGGAAGAAAGAAGAAAGAAGAAAGAAGAAGAAGAAGGCCAAGAGACTTACCTCCTCCGGCCGCCGCCGCCGCTCGCCTCCTCGCCGCGGGTGAGCTTTGGTCACCGCCACCTCCTCGAGCCTCGCTGCGTCGCGCCCCAGCCACGCCTCTCTCCGCCGCTCTGCGCCGCCGCCCGAGCTCCTCCCCTTCCGCGTGTCGCCGCCGCCGCCGGACCCTCTTCCCCCGCACCGCCGAGCGCCGCCCCCCCCGTTCTTTTCTTTAGGGCAGGCGCCGCCTGGGCCGCTCCTCTCCCGTGGGCCGAGCTGTGCGCTCGGTTTCGGCCGAGCTGGGCCGGGCCGAATCTCGCGCCGTGGGCCGCCGGCCTTTTTCTATTTTGTTGGATTTTCTTTCCTTTTTCTATTTTAATTCAAAAGTGAGATTTCAAAAATTAATAACTCCCCCATTTCAACTCCAAAAATTGTAAATTAAATTTCTAAAAATTTGTTAATTCAAGATCTTGCTAATGGCATAGGTCTTGTTCAATTTGGAGTTTATTTGTTGTTCTTTTGTATTTAATTGCTCGTTTTGCTTGTCTGTGCCTTTTTCCGGTACGTTCGTCCGACTAGGTTTTGAAGACGCCGGAGATCCCCAAGTTGATCAAGTCCAATATTATCAAGATCCTCTTACTTATATCCCAGGCGAGTCAATACTTTGATCATATTGAGCCTACATTTCATGTAAATTATATTCTTTTAAAATAGCAAATTGCATGCTTTAATTCTTTAATCAAATGTATGTTAAACCTTAAGGTAGTTAATACCCATTTGATGATTAATTAATTATTACGCCATTCTTGACAATTCGAATCCCTTAATCTTTGTCACCCTAGTAACTATGTGGTAATACTAGCTATAGGTTGTACTTAAGCGACATGCTAGTCTTGCTTAAGTACCGGACATTAAAATGTTCCAATCATCATCTCTTTAAACATAAAAATGATTTGGGCGTCATTGGTGGTCCATGGTCGAGATAAATGTGGTGATTTGGTTTTACTCCTCAAAACCCTAATATTCTTATACTGTCAGGCTGACCGTGTGATGAAGAGTATGTTGATGGGTGCTAATGCAGCCCAAAGAATATTGATGTGTGAAATGATCCGCCTAGACAACCCTAAGGACTTAATCTTGTCATGACCTCCGTGTAAAACAAGTACAACCACAAGTCGCAAACCGCAACTTGGCTTAGTAGATTTATTGAACCTTGAAAGTCGGTCTCACTAAGGAACAAGAAAGGGTGCAAGTGTGAGCTTGATCACGTTTGAATGGGACACCGATGGTGAAGTGCCTTCTACAAAGAAGATGTAGAGGGTGACATCCCGCACCAACATATGGGCGTAACCCCATATAGGTGAGATGACGGAAGGGCGAGATATTTTGAAAGGTTACCGTGATTGTCGCTCAACTACATGACTAAGGAATCATGTGGGGTAACGAGTATGACTATCTCTTGTGGGTAAAGTGTACAACCTCCGCAGAGTCTAAATCTGTTTAAACAAACGCGCCTACGGTCAAAGGCGGACATGGGAATCTTTACTCGAGTTAGTTCTATTTCAAAACCTTGTGGTTGGGATGAAAATGTGGTGGGCTCACCTAGCCCCGAGATTGGATTTTGCCTGAGTGCTTGAACTCGTGATGTTGGCAATTGAGGACGGACCCAATCAAAAATAAGCATAAGGTAGAGTTTCCGACTGAGGAACCTCTGTTGCTATAAATTATTGCACAATTACTCTATTTAACAAAAATTCAATTTATTAAAAATGCTAAGTAATAGGACTTTGTATTTATGATAATTGAAAATATTGCTTTAGCAAATAAAAGAACCCGAGCCATCCTTGTTAAGCCTTGCATGTATATTATTGCATTGTGTATTGGCTCATGAGCACGGAAGTTGTGCTCATCCTCGCTCTCTCCCCAAAACCCTCAGAGCAGGAACTCCGGAGATTACGACTATTACGAGGATCCGAAGTTGGAGGCCCAGAGATAATGAAGCATAGTGTAGTCTTTAGATGTTCTAGTCTCGCCTCATCCGCTTGACTCGCTTGGTATTTCATGCGCATCCAATATTACCTAAGCCATGGTTATACTCCCGACACGGGTTTCCCGGCCGCTTGTCTGTGGAGAGATGAGCTCTCACCCTCTTGCTTCCGCTGTCGCCCGCTTTGTAATGTAATCAATTTGGCCGATCGCCCTCGTTGTAAAACTCGACCCGACGTGGTCTATGTCACTCGCTGATTGTAATAATGATACTTTAGTTCACGCCATGTATGAATGATTCAGCAAGGTATCCGTGAGTGTTATCTCATCGATCCAGGAATAGCACGTATTTTCACAGAGGATTCGGTCGAAAATCCGGTCCGAAGAGTGTATCAGAGCATACGATCGTAGGAGCCTTATCTAGACTGGTCGAGCCTAAGGACTTGAGTGTTATTTTCAAAAACTAAGAAAAGCTTTGACAAAATATAGCTTATTTATTACTCTTACTCATCTATCTTAGTTCTTTACTTACCTCCTTTTGTGAGCCTACTCCGTCGCTGGCTCTTTCATTTGTTTTAAAAAAAAATTTATTACCGTATCGTCGTCCGATGGCCCGTGGGATTTCTTTCCTCATGGAGAGAACGACGACAAGTTTGTCGGTATCCCCGTCAAACTCAAACAAGACCTTGGTTCGCCACCGCCCATCTTCGAGAGGTCGAAGACCTAAGTTCGGATCGAGTCTCGCTCTTGGAGGTTGAGTTCATCGCCACACCTTCCAATCGAGCATTCCAGAGCCGCTGCTCGCTCGTTCGTAACATAGCGCCCGCCGACTCACCTTGTACCGCGCGCACAAGGATCTCTTTTGAGGTCACCTTTGCTGTCCCTTTCCGCTCTCCGGGAGAGAACGCTACCCAAGATCTTCGACATCAAGAACACCGTTGTTACAATGAGCCGCGCGGCACGCCCCAGCTCCTCCTCGTACTCACCGCCATCATCAACAACCGGCGTCAACTCAACGCCTTGGACCCCGCACCAGATCGCCGCACGTAAGAGCATGCGACATCCGATCCACCGCCGCCATCAACGTTGAAGATTCCAATTGAGGACGCAACCTTTCGTTCGCTCTTATTCCCGGCTGCTCGACCTCGGTCACAACCGCTCCCGCCTCGCTCCTCGGCAATCGCACCGCTTGGGGTGGTCAACACCGTTAGAGGAGTAGTTAGCTTAGGTTAGCTAGCGATGCTTGCTAGGCACTCCTTTTGGTCGCAAGCATCTTTTCTTTCTTCTACCCCATCGATGAGACGTTGTATTTGTACCTTGTGTCATGGCTTAGCCTAGCCTATACGCTATGCTTCAGAGTCATGTAACACCTAACCTCCTCCTTAATTTAATGTAGCTGTTCTAGGCTTTGTATTGTGTTTGTTTCTTTTTCTTCGTTGGTTTGAAGTTCTTCACAGCTCTAGAGGCCGAAAACCTCATATAAACCCCTACCCTCCTCGTTCTAAGGCAGCAGTGTCTTGAGATGCCGCCAAGAAGAGCCACCGCCCACCGTAGTGCCTTTGCACCGCCGAGGAAGAGGTCGTGGCACCGGCCGTGGTCGTGGACGCGACAAGGACAAGGTCTACCTCCTCCACCACCAAAGAAGCCCAACAATGACTCAAGTCATGTTCCAAAGAAACTCGATTCTTCAAGCCTTGTTAACCAATCGCCAGATCGACCACCTGGCCGCCACTCCAAGCTTGCGACTTCCTCGTGACAAAGACCCTCACCGCCGCACTGATGAACCCCTTGAAGTCAAGACTGCTCGAGATATGGAAAGAAGCTCCGCCTTGCCCGCCGCTCAAACGAAGACAAGGTGGATTTTGCCACCCATCGCCTAAAAGGAGCCGCCGCTGGTGGGAAAACTACCTCGCGCCGAGGTGGTGACACCTGCACAAAGAAGAAGAGGCGTATAATGGCCGTAGCATCTACGATTGGAGCCCCACAAGAGCCTACTGCCGCCATAGAAGAAGTTGTCAAGCACAACTAAGAAATCGAATCGCATGGCGCCAATTCCTTGGCGAATTCAAAGTCGCCAGAACCAACTTCGCATCACCTTGGCGGTTACCATGAGATTGAAGAAGAACGAGTTCGAGCTCTCAAGCAGGTCGATGTCACCAATGAATATCTAACCCGATTCAACGACTTGCCCGCTACGCCCCCAATGACGTAGCTGATGAAGAAGAAAAGATCGACCGCTTTGTGGAAGGAATGCGTGAAGATATGAGAGGACAGCTCATCCTCCACGATTACTCCAGCTTTCAACAGTTGGTCAATAAAGCCCTCATCTGTGAAAATGAGAACAAAACTGTGGAGGTTATCCGCAAAAGGAAGATGGTATTTCAAGGACCGCACCACAGCTTTCCGCAGAAGTCAGCTTTTCAGGGCAGCCCGTCTTACCGGCAGTTAGCCGCCCCATCACCAAGGATTCCAGTTCCAACTCCAACCTCCACTCTAGTCACAACCCCGCATTCCAGTGGGAATGTTTCCCGCGCTTCTCACTCCACTGGACAGCCTACAACGGTCAACCCGATAGCACATCTTCGTTGTTTCAATTGTGGGGAAAACGAACACTTTGCTAGAAGGTGCCCTCAACCAGTCACTCCGAGGGAGTACAGCTTAAGAACCACACCAGCTCGAGGCCAGACGTCAGCTGCAAGCAAAAGTTATCAAGTCTCGCAGGCATCCAGAGCCGCTTCCACTCCAAGCCAAGGCCATGTCCACCATGTCGCCGCAGAAGCCCAAGCCGCTTCAGGAGTAATAAGAGGTACGTTCTCTGTCTAATCTGAGTAGCTCGAATCTCGGGGTCGATTCGCTTAAGGTGGGTAGGATTTGTAACACCCCTTTTTCCCGCCGGACCGACCCTCCCGCTTCCTCCCGCGCACTCACCGACCGACCCCCTCCTCCCTTCCTCCCCCTCTCACGTGCTCTGCGACGCCGCTGCGTGCACGCCACCGCCTGGCGCCCTCCCGCACGCCTCCCCGCCGCCATCATCCTCCGTGCGCGCACACGCACCCGAGTCGGCCGCACGCCCGCCCTTCTCCTCGCCCGACCCCCTTTCTCCCGAGCTCCTCCCGGCTATAAAGAGCCCCGCGCCTCCTTTCTCTCCCGCACCACCCTTCCTCCAAGCGAGAACCCGAGGAAGAAAGAAGAAAGAAGAAAGAAGAAGAAGAAGGCCAAGAGACTTACCTCTCCGGCCGCCGCCGCCGGTGCCCTCCTCGCCGCCCGGTGAGCTTCCGGCCACCGCCACCTCGAGCCTCGCTGCGCGCGCCTAGCCACGCCTCTCTCGTCGCCGCCTTCGCCGCCCCGAAGCCCTCCCTTCCGCGTGTCGCCGCCGCGCCGGACCTCTTTCCTTCTCGCGCCCGAGCGCCGCCCACCGTTCTTTTTTTAGGGCGCGCCGCTGGGCCTCCTCTCCGTGGCCGAGCCAGGCGCTGGTTCCGCCAGCTGGCGGGCCGAATCTCGCATAAGTGGGCCGCCCTTTTCTATTTTGTTGGATTTTCTTTCCTTTTCCATTTTAATTCAAAAGTGAGATTTCAAAAATTAATAACTCCCCCATTTCAACTCCAAAAATTGTAAATTAAATTTCTAAAAATTTGTTAATTCAAGATCTTGCTAATGGCATAGGTCTTGTTCAATTTGGAGTTTATTTGTTGTTCTTTTGTATTTAATTGCTCGTTTTGCTTGTCTGTGCCTTTTTCCGGTACGTTCGTCCGACTAGGTTTTGAAGACGCCGGAGATCCCCAAGTTGATCAAGTCCAATATTATCAAGATCCTCTTACTTATATCCCAGGCGAGTCAATACTTTGATCATATTGAGCCTACATTTCATGTAAATTATATTCTTTTAAAATAGCAAATTGCATGCTTTAATTCTTTAATCAAATGTATGTTAAACCTTAAGGTAGTTAATACACATTTGATGATTAATTAATTATTACGCCATCCTTGACAATTCGAATCCCTTAATCTTTGTCACCCTAGTAACTATGTGGTAATACTAGCTATAGGTTGTACTTAAGCGACATGCTAGTCTTGCTTAAGTACTGGGACATTAAAATGTTCCAATCATCATCTCTTTAAACATAAAAATGATTTGGGCAGTCATTGGTGGTCCATGACTGAGATAAATGTGGTGATTTGGTTTTACTCCTCAAAACCCTAATATTGTTTATTCTTCGTCATGACTGTGTGATGAAGAGTATGTTGATGGGTGCTAATGCAGCCCAAAGAATATTGATGTGTGAAATGATCCGCCTAGACAACCCTAAGGACTTAATCTTGTCATGACCTCCCGTAAAACAAGTACAACCACAAGTCCGCAAACCGCAACTTGGCTTAGTAGATTTATTGAACCTTGAAAGTCGGTCTCACGGAAGGAACAAGAAAGGGTGCAAGTGTGAGCTTGATCACGTTTGAATGGGACACCGATGGTGAAGTGCCTTCTACAAAGAAGATGTAGAGGTGACATCTCGCACCAACATATGGGCGTAACCCCATATAGGTGAGATGACGGAAGGGGCGAGATATTTTGAAAGGTTATTGTGATTCCGCTCAACTACATGACTAAGGAATCATGTGGGTAACGAGTATGACTATCTCTTGTGGGTAAAGTGTACAACCTCTGCAGAGTCTAAATCGTTTAAACAGTACCGCCTACGGTCAAAGGCGGACATGGGAATCTTTACTCGAGTTAGTTCTATTTCAAAAACCTTGTGGTTGGGATGAAAAATGTGGTGGGCTCACCTAGCCCTGAGATTGGATTTTGCCTGAGTGCTTGAACTCAGTGATGTTGGCAATTGAGGACGGACCCAATCAAAAATAAGCATAAGGTAGAGTTTCCGACGGAGGGAACCTCTGCTGTTATAAATTATTGCACAATTACTCTATTTAACAAAAATTCAATTTATTAAAAATGCTAAGTAATAGGACTTTGTATTTATGATAATTGAAAATATTGCTTTAGCAAATAAAAGAACCCGAGCCATCCTTGTTAAGCCTTGCATGTATATTATTGCATTGTGTATTGGCTCGCGAGCACGGAAGTTGTGCTCATCCTCGCTCTCTCCCCCAAAACCCTCAGGAGCAGGAACTCCTGGAGATTACGACTATTACGAGGATCCAGAAGTTGGAGGCCCAGGAGATAATGAAGCATAGTGTAGTCTTTAGATGTTCTAGTCTCGCCTCAGTCCAGTTGACTCCGTCGGTACTTGCGTGCATCCAATATTACCCAAGCCATGGTTAATATCGTCGACACGGTTTCCCGGCCGCTTGTTGTGGAGAGATGAGCTCTCACCCCTCTTGCTTCCGTTGTCGCTTCCGCTTTTGTAATGTAATCAATTTGGCCTGATCGGCCCCTGTTGTAAAACTCGACCCGACGTGGTCTATGTCACTCTGTTGATTGTAATAATGATACTTTAGTTCACGCCATGTATGAATGATTCAGCAAGGTATCTGTGAGTGCTATCTACTGATCCAGGGAATAGCATGGTATTTTCACAGAGGATTCGGGTCAGAAAATCCGAGTCCGACAGTTACTCACTCACTCTCAGTTTTTAGTAAGGCTTATAATTTAATATGTTCCCTTTGATGATGCTCGTCATTCTTTTGTGCTAGTTTTGCTTAGTTAATTTCTTAGTTTTTTTTGTTCGTTTGTGAGTATGTCATGACCATCCGTGCAAGGATCACATAACCGTACGGAGGGATTCCGGAGAAGGAACGGCGAACGTGCGGTACTGTTACTTGGAAAAATCAGAAAAATTTCAGATGAATTTCGCATGAATTTACTTAAAAACCACCCGAATTTCAAAAATTAAAATTCAAACTTGCAAAACTCGGAAAACCCGACCGGGATTTTGAATCCCGAACCCCCACCAGTAAACACGGTTACCGGCCGGGGTTTTTTTTGCCCTGCATGCATCTAGGCACATACGAAGGTGTGCAATCATACAGCATATGCAGCATATGGGGAACCTATGCATGTATGTCTTTTTATTTCTTCTAGTTGATTGGCCTCATGCCTCATGGCAAATTATCTGTAGGAGTGGTTGCTATTTGTACAAAGTTTTTTGGGTGTACGAAGTTCTTGGCATATTAGCAACTGTAACTAGTGCTGTAGTTTAAATGCAATTAGTTTTGACATGTTTCCAGACACTGAAGCATGTCGCCTTGGTGTTTTAGGTGCGTGCCTAACAATATGGCTAAGTTCAGTTTGCACTTCCTCACAAAGAAGAAAAAGAAGAGTATCGAAGGAAGAGCAAGAAGTTTATTACGGTTTGTACTCATTTCTGGCTACTATCCAGAGATGAAGGTCATTTAGGGCATATGGTTGAATTGCGTCCTGGCGCGTCTGCCTGGCCGGAAGGTTGCCGCATGCTTGTTTGGTTGACGACCGCCTCACTCCCCGACCCCAGACCCAGGCGAGCAAAACGAGCGTCTGGCAGGCTACTCCATCTACTGTCTCAGTCTAAAATCCACCGTTCCTGCTTTCATCAATCAGTCTCAGACACAAAAGGCATTTACTTTCTAAGCTATCTTTAGATACTATTTTTTTCAGACATAAAACCCAGGGCACCAATCAAATGGATCTGAATCCTCTACAGTAAACGCAGAGGACACTGTGCGAACAGTTTTTGCGTTATGTGGACAGTGCTCTGCCATAATACTATAGCGAAACATTGTAGTAACGGGTGAGATAATACTGTAGCAAAACATTTTAGCGGTTGACCTTGGCCTTCGCTTTTCGGTTGGACGGTGGAGATCGCTCTTAATTCTCGTGCATATAGCATCTCTGCATTGAGAGCACTGATGCAAAGGATCCCTCTCCCAACCAAACAAGTCCTTATTCCCTGGAGCTCCCCTAGGAATATGACAAGAATCAGAAAGGCTACATGCTGAAGAACTGCATAACTTTTGTACTAAGGAATTTTTGTGTGCGTCTTCGTGATATTTTAAATACAATTGATGGGAATTTTGTGTGTCTTTGCGATATTTTGGATGTGCCAACTATATTTCCCTAACATACAACATAATGGAATTTTGTGTTTATTTCGCTGGAAGGATACATATATGAGATCCGACTATATATTTCCCCATTGCAGTACATCGAGTAATCTTCAATTGCTGCATCAGTTACACAACTGAAGCACTCTCCAAAAATAAAATAAAAACTGAAGCTAGCATGCAAATCCTGCACACATGTCCGTATTTTCTTGAATGCATTTATGAGAGTCCAAGTAAACCGTACTACTCCGACCTAAGATCATCCAACTGTGCGAAATTGGCCTGTTCCGAGCAGATAATAAATTCAAGTCCAACATAAAGCTAGTCTTGCAAGCATTAGACCACCTCAAAGTTCAAAAAGTTATATCTTTGAGCAAGTCAGAAGAGAGAAGCCAGCAAAGACCATGTTAGTATCAGAAGTTGACATGCAGTAATGGCTATATAAATGCAATGCTAGTTAACTGGAAATTTGTATGGAGAGTCAACAGAGACAAATACTAGTAATGGTTGTTAGTTACTGCAGGTCCCATGCGTGGCATTGACCAGGTTGATTATGTAGCAACATATATTCATATACTTTGTATATATCTTGAATTTAGGGTGTGCAATATATACTGATAAAGATACACTCAAATACAAGTGGGAACTTAAAGTCAAAGATACAAGCAAAAAAATTAGCTGCACACAATGGAAAAAAGAACGGACAAGCTGCAAAGTTTGGATTTTAGTTATTCCAGTCTCTAGCTTCATAAATATTGTCACCCACCAAACCGATGGTCATACCCGATCTTTGAGTTGGGCGAGCATCCCATGATGATGAAATAGATCGATCTTGCATTAATTAAATTGGCACCGTGTGTTTCACCACACTCATACGTACTGTGTAACACTCTAGCTTAAAATCCACTTAATGTCTAGCCCACTATAGAATGGATTCATGCACACATAACACCTCACGTACACTTCACATAGCACCTCACTTACACTTCCAACCTCGTTTCGTGTAAAAGAGTTAACCCAGATATACTGTATTTGGACCCAACACATATTTTATACTGTTACAACTCACTTTAGACAAGTAGTGTGGGACTAATTAATCCCACACATAACTCTACATGGGTCACATGGGCCGCACCACAAGCAGACTGGGATATTACATATTTACATTTACCCCCATTAAGGGCTGACTCCCTCGGCAGCATACTGCATACACGGCAAATGTCCAAAACTACATCTCGGTACACGTCCGTGCATCCAGTGCTGGTACATATGTCATGCCGTGTATCCACTCCGAGCCCACATGTGGCACACACCATAAGCCCGTGCTGTTGTCCCACACACGCTCGTGCAGCGAAGGTTGATGCTCTGATACCATCTGTAACACCCTGACTCAAAATCCGCTCAATACCCAGCTCACCGTGGAGCGGATCCACGCACACATAGCATCTCAGTTACATTTTTGTCCTCGTTTTGTGTAAAAGGGTTAACTCAGAGGTGCTACATTTGGACCAACAGATATTATATACTACTACAACTCACTTTAGACAAGTTATGTGGTACTAATCCCACCACACAACTCTACATGGCCTATATGTGGGCTGCACTACGAGCAGACTGAGGTATTACATACTGTAGCACACAGCAGCAACTCATGCTGCCATGATTTTAAATATGGAAAACATAATGAATCGTCTAGTGCTCTAATAGTAACAAGGTTATGGTGTTGGAAAATCATTGACCATGTTACAAAATTCGCTAATATTGTGCAAGTTCAATTTCGTTTTTTCTAACTGGCCGGTGTGGCATCTGGTGTATCCGCTTATCCTAACCTTATGGCAAATTTGGAAAGAAAGAAATAAAAGAATTTTTCAGCATCAGCGAATCGACGTCATCGGGCTGGTTGCGATCATCAAGGAAGAGGCCAGGGCCTGGATAATCAGCGGGGCAAAGAATTTGGCGGCCTTTTTACCGGCGGGAGATTTGGCAATTTCGTGAGAATCAGTGTTTCGTTGTTGTTTTCTGTTTTTTTGCTTCCGCTCTTTTGCCTTGCTTCCTTGTTAGTTTTTCTGTTTTCGTGTCCTCTCTTTAGTTTTTGCTCTTTTTCTGTCTCTGTCGTAGTCGCTCGGCTACTTTGTTTGTCTTCACTGTGCTTCTCCTTATTTAATGTAAAGATGACAATGCTTTTGCCATTTTCCTCAACAAAAAAAAAAAAAAACGGAGTCAACTAGGTGTACTATGGGCACTTGGTAAATAAGGTCTAGATATTATCATCTGGTAATGAAAATGCAAGAAATTGATGTTTTTCATCTTTGTGCAGGATTAAGCCATATGCATGAATGCACACACAACATGAGTTACGTATCAGGTTTCAAATGCTTCCATTTTAGCTTCTACGGCAGGCAGCAGGTAGCTATATAGCAGTGCATACATATAACACAAAACTTAATCAAGTTCAATAGAAAAATAGATCATACGTGTACTTAGTCTTGTATACCTTTCAGTCTTTCACCGTATACGTTTCTTGTGGGAAATGTTAACCCCTCTCTCCCTGTCTGAGCAATAACGCTGCACCCTCACTCAATAAATGCGATTGCATCCGCTCAACACTCCCCAGCAATAACTCCTCCCCATCTCCACATTCTCTCCCTCCCCCTCTTCCTCTTCCTCTTCTTCTTCATTTTCCTCCTCCCATGGCTTCTTCTTCCTCCCCCCAAAGATCTCTGCATCTTGCCGCTTCTTGTTAGCTAGCTACACACTCCCTGCAACTTCTTGCATGCAATATCACGCTTCTTGGGATCAACAAGTAGCTAGCACTACACACAGATCAGAGATATATAGATCACTTGTCTGAGATCTCGCAACATACCTTGCTGCTCCTTGCAAAGTTATTGGCTTGACAGCTCTTGCATGTGCTTGCCCTAGATCTGCTGCTACTTGTGTTGTTACGTGGCGTGCAAGCCAGTTCTGTGCACATATAGGCTGGCTACTACTTCTTTCCTCTGGTTGGAGTACTCGTGATGCATACAAATGGCAGGAGCTAGAGGGCAGGAAGTAGGGTTCGGGAGGCACTAGCTAGCTAGCGCGACCTGGTACGGCGACCATGATGCCGGCAAGGCGCATGCCGTCGATGATCGGCCGGAACGGCGTGGCGTATGCATCGCCGTCCGCGCTGTCCCTAAGCCAGGTATAGTTCAGAAGGAAACTTGAGATGAACAAATTCAGCGTCGACTGAGTAGTTTTGGAAAGGGCAAATAAAACAAAGTTTGTGTTTTGTTGTTGCAGTTTTACTTTTGCCTTTTGTTTTTGTTCTTGTTTGTGCATCTACTATATCTTTTTTTTTATTAATTGTGGTGTGAAACAGTAGCCTGTTCATATATGCATGTATTAATTGGGCGAGCTACTCGAGGATACTGACCAATTAATTTGATATTTAATGGGAAATGAGCAGTACAGGCAGGAGATACAGGGAGGAAAAAAAACACAAGTTGATCTCTTGTGAGTAGCCACGGTCCATACATGGATCAAGAAACAACTATATGTAGATCACATCCTAAACGTATGTAGGAGCCCATAAGAAATTCAGCAAGGATCTTATTGGCCTTCTCTAGTTCTTGATCTTGCACGCTCTTCATTTCACGAAAGATTTTACACACAGAGATAGGTAGCTAGAGAGGATTGTGTGTGCTTTCCATGGCCCTTTATTTTTAGCATATTACTAAAAAGCAAGCTACCTTTTTTTGACAAGCATCTCCCACAAATACACAGCACAACAATGAATAAGAAGAGAAGGTTGTTGCTTTACTTCACCTTTTTGTATATGCACCACCCTTATTACTTAGAAGGAGCAACTGCCCCTTTTGTTCCCAAAGTAACCACTCTTCAGAAAACCTTTTCTTTTTAAGTAAAGATTTCCATTTTATTTTGTCCCTACAACTTCTAGTCCTCGTATATCGTATTATCGTTCTTGCTTTCTGACTCGTAGTTGAGCAAATTTGTACTCCAAAACGTAAGTAATTTAAGGCACTTATCTGAGTCGAGCTATTCATATTTATGTAATGAGATCTTAATTTCTTTCTCTTACGTCGACTGAAATTGCAGGCTGACTTGCTAGACAGCCAGCATCTGCAGTAAGCATTCCAGCAGCAACTCTTTGATCAGATCCCGGCGACGGCGACAACATGATCCACGGCCGGGCTGATGGGCTGGTGGACGAGTTCGAGAGCAAGTCGTGCAGCGAGAACGTGGACGCCGACGGCGTCTCCGGCGACGACCAGGACCCCAACCAGCGGCCGCGCAAGAAGCGGTACCACCGCCACACCCAGCACCAGATCCAAGAGATGGAATCGTAAGACTTCCGTGAACACATAAAATTTTCTTTCCTGGTATTCATGTAAATTCGTGTGTAAATGTTTTGTGAATTTTGACCAGTTTCTTCAAGGAGTGCCCGCACCCGGACGACAAGCAGCGCAAGGAACTGAGCCGGGAGCTCGACCTGGAGCCGCTGCAAGTCAAGTTTTGGTTTCAGAACAAGCGCACACAGCTGAAGGTGAGTACTACTGTACTAGTAGTAGTACTAGCTAGATAGAGTGTTCTTGGTGCCCTCCCTCAAATTAATATGCTTGGAAAAGATTGAAAAATACTTGGTTAAATTGTAATGCCAATGCTTAATTCCCCCAAATTTGGCGCCTCATAAGCAGGGTTTTGAATCCTGCTCACCGGTCACAACCTCTTCACAAATTAACACGCTGCATTCATGGTCAGTTACTACTACTATACATGACTATTGACCACACAAGCTAGTTATTTGCCAACAAACAATGGCATGTTAGCTTTATGCTCGCTAGTATACTCCTTCAGTCACAAAAGAGCCATGGTTTTTAACTTTTCAAAGTCAATAGATGTCATTTTGATCAATGAGTTTTATTAGCGTATATTCAAAAAAGTTACAAAAGCGAAATATTATAAAAGTGTTTTTATGACAAATTCACTCGAAACATTTTTCACGTATCTGAATTTCACATGCTTTGCATGTTGTCAGTTACCACTACTATACATGACTATTGACCACACAAGCTACACTATTGGAATCAGGCGCTTTGCCGAGTGTCCTAGGCACTCGGCAAATCCCCAAATGCACTCGGCAAAGGCTTTGCCGAGTGCCACACTCGGCAGACAACACTCACCAAAGAAACTGTCGGCAAAGCCTTCTTTGTCGAGTGTCTTTTTTCAGACACTCGGAAAAGCCTTTGCCGAGTGCCGCACCGACCCTCGGCAAAGAAAAGTCGCCGTGACGGCGAGGGCAACGGTGACGGCAGATTTGCCGAGTGTAAAGTGAAGACACTCGGCAAAACCCCGTCCTTTGCCGAGTGTCGAAGTCATCGACACTCGGCAAATACGTGAACTTTGCCGAGTGTCATGGTCATAACACTCGGCAAAGTTTTGGTCACTTTGCCGAGTGTTATTACCATGACACTCGGCAAAGTTTTGACACTCGGTAAATTTGGTTACTTTGCCGAGTGCCTTGGTCATGACACTCGGCAAAGTGACCAAAAACAGCACATTTTATTTATTTATTACTTTCCAACCAAACAATCATCACATTTATATCACAAACATCACCAACATCACATATATATCACAAACATCACCAACATCACATATATATCACAAACATCACATGTGTCACAATATATCACAATAAGTTCACAAGTAATCCATCATTCACAACCACAAGTGCTGAGTGCGACAAATGAAACCACAAGTAATCCACAAATAACAAAGAAACTGTTCATGGCGACTGTCGGGGGTGATGAGGCCCAAGATTCGATCCCGGCGACTCTCCGAGGTGACGAGGCACATCATTCGATGCCACCGATTGATTCTGCACAAAGGAGAAGAGATTGCATGTGTGAGACAAGATAAATATATACCATACATGACTAAAACATTCATACTCCACTAGGTTCCAAGTAGTGTTATGGTTTGATCCTAAGCATGAACATACAAACTAAAACATTCATACTCACAGGAGTAGTTGCATGAGGAGGTGGAGGTGGAGCGAATAGCCAGTGGCGAGGTACACCCAGAAGGCGCCAAGACTTTGCATGTATTGAAACATCTCCGCCCTCCACTGCTCGGCCTCCCGCTCGCCGCCATCCTCTCGCGGTCGGCCTCCATCCTCACTTCCATCTCCTCCCGTAGCCTCCTCTCTTCTTGCACTGGGCCTACTATATTTCACCCGTATGTTACAATAATGCAAAGTTAAGGTATGTAAAAATCAATTAACGACGAATAAAACAGAATAACTGGAGTGCCTCCATCCAGGTAGTGTGCGTGTCCGTGGTGGGCGTATGGTCGGCTCGAGCCGTGCTCCTTGCTCGAATCTGTGAGAGAGTGGGAGTATCGGACGTGTCGAGCAGCGCCATCGCCAAGCCGCATCGCCCATGCTTCTTGCCTCCTCCCACCCTCATGACGACTTCTCCATCAAGGTCCGGGTGCTCGGATCGTATCGTCCCATGGACCGACCTTGCCATCGACGTGTACTCACCGAGGCGGCCGACGGTCGCCTTCTCAGACGCCTCGGGCGGGTCCTGCAGGTTGTAGTCGACGTCGGACGTCGCTTGCCCTTGTGGGCCAAAGCAAATGCCTTGAACTGGGAGCAAGGTGGCCACCATGGTGTGACGATCTGCGAAAAAGCGAGAAGATGATTAGAAATCATGTAGAATTGAGCGTTAGAATAAATAAATGAATTCGCGCATCCATCTTTGTGCGTATCCGTCGAGGCTAAGGTCGCCTTGATGGTGTGGTATATCTGGCATCATCAAACGCCGCTCGGCAAAGCGTTGCGTCTCCTCCCACTCGGGCCGCACCACTTGTCCACCATCTGCATCCAAGATCGGGGATGCCGAACGCACCACCACGGAATCGCCTACACGCCATCAAGCATATGGCATATAAGAAGATCAAATTAAGCCTACTTAATCTCAAAAGAAATCGTATAATGTCCTATATTTACCTACTTAGGTATCGTTGTCGTCAGTCATGCTTCTTGCGTCGGCTTTGGTGACCTTCCTTCCAAGGAAGCTTATGCGTTGTAAGTTACGATGGCACTGACGCGCGCCGTGAATGCATGTCCTTCACGAGTTTTTACAAACTTTGTTAGCCACCAAAGCGCCTGTCTCAAATCCTCCTCGCATCTCAAGAAATCCGCATATAGACGCCGATGTATCCAATCATTATTTCAAGAATGTCCAATGAATGCGATGTATTGAGCAATGTATTGGGAGGAAGACTTACCTACTCGCCTTCACCCGCTCGCCTACGCATCCATGGTCTGTCCAAAAACGTGGATAATTGAAATGACATCGGTTATAGATATGCAAAGATCGCATATTTCCAACCGTATCTCTTTCAACAGAGACACCTAATCGTTACGTGATCTACGAACATGATACAAAAAGGGGTTCTACCTTGGGTGGCGGTGGAGTCAAGCTAGCGGGCCGTGGCGAGACGGCGCGATGGCGAGGCGACGCGGTGCAGCATCGGTATCGGCCGGCCCGACGGTGTCTTCTCTCGCAAAAAGGAACAGAATCATCAATTGAAAATTTCGTCAAGACTTCCAGATGCGCGAGGTTTCCAAAACTGCAAGAAACCAACGCACGATGGCCGACAACCACATATATATCAACTCCTCATCCCACTCGCCGCCACAACCACCACCGCCACCACCACCGCGCGCCACCACCACCACCGCGTCGCCACAACCACCACCGCCACCACCACCGCCGCCACCACCACCGCCGCCGCCGCCACCACCATTCCACAGCAGAAGTGAGGAGGGAAGGGAAGGCCATACCTAGTGAACGCCGGGGAGCGCCGCGGCCGCGACGGGGCGCCGGGCGGTCGCGGGCGACGTGGCACCGGCGAGGGCCGGCCGGCAGGGCGTCGGGGCCTCCTCCTCCTCCTCCTCCTCCTCCTCCTCCTCCGGCCTCCTCCTCCTCCTCCTCCTCCTCCGGCCGGGCGGATGCGCGGGCGCTGGTGGAGCGGCTGCAGCAGCAACATGCGCGGCGGCGCGGCGCTGTGTGCGTCTGTGGTGATTGTTTCATATTTAACTTCTTTGCCGAGTGCCCGACCGCACTCGCAAAGAGGCTCTTACCGAGTGTCCGCGATCGCACTCGGCAAAGAGGTTCTTTGCCTAAACCCTAAACCGAACGGCTTTTGTCGAGTGCGCGATCGACACTCGGCAAATAGGTTCTTTGCCGAGTGTCCGCGATCCGCACTCGACAAAGAGGTTATTTTCCCCTAAACCGAACGGCTTCTTTCTTGAGTGCATTATGTTGGGCACTCAAGAAATATATCTAACAGAGTGTATAAAATAAAACACTTACGAATAACACTTTCGGCCAGGTAGCTCTTTGCGAGTGTTTCTAGCTTTGGCAAATTTATTTTTATTTTTTTTCCTTCCTTGCTCCAAACTTTTTCTACTGCCTTTATACAGTTTCTGGAACTACATGTTCAAATTTGGCACATTTCTCGATGTGTTTGCTATATTTAGTTAATTTATTTCATTTAATTGAATTTTTTGGGATAAGTCAAATTTGAACTGCAAGTCATTCGAATAATGGAAAAAAATGAATGGAAAAATGATATTCATGTTACTGAGGTTAGAATAATATTGAAATCCGGTCAATGAAAGGAAATTTCGAACATCTTGTTCACGAAACATGACCACGAACTTGTGGGCGAATTGTTTTTAAATTCTATAAAAAGCAAACGAAGTCAGAAAATCATGAAATTTGTCAAGATGTCATGATATCATACGTGGATGCTGTGGTAAAACATTTAAAAGGTTTCGCACAAGTTATCACGGCTGCTGCTTCCAAATCAAAGCATCTCCAAAGAAGATTCATAGAGTTGAGAAGGATCCAGTGAGATTTGAAAGCAGCTGTCGTGACAACTTGTGCGAAACTTTTTAAATTTTTTACCACAGCCTCCACGTATGATATCATGACATCTTGACAAATTTCATGATTTTCCGACTTCGTTTGCTTTTTATAGAATTTAAAAACAATTCGCCCACAAGTTCGTGGTCATGTTTCGTGAACAAGATGTTCGAAATTTCCTTTCATTGCGGATTTCAATATTATTCTAACCTCGTGAACATGAATATCATTTTTCCATTCATTTTTTCCATTATTCAATGACTTGCGCTCAAATTTGACTTATCCTAAAAATTCAATTAAATGAAATAAATTAACTAAATATAGCAAACACATCGAGAAATGTGCCAAATTTGAACATGTAGTTCCGTAAACCTATAAAGCGAGAAAAAGTTTGGAGCAAGGAAGGAAAAAATAAAATAAATTTGCCGAGTGCCACCAAGAAACACTCGGCAAAGAGCTACCTTTGCCGAGTGTCGGGATAGGACACTCGGCAAAGACCTGATTTGCCGAGTGTCGGATAACCACACTCGGCAAAAGACTAACGCCGGCTGGCCACCGTTAGCTGCTGCGGTCATTTGCCGAGTGGTGACGTTTGACACTCGGCAAATACGGTCTTTGCCGAGTGTCTTCTCCTGAGACTCGGCAAAGAGCTACCTTTGCCGAGTGTCGGTTATTCGCCGAGTGTTTTATTTTATACACTCGGTAAAAAGTATATTTGCCGAGTGCCCGACGTAATGCACTCGGCAAACTTGAGGGCACTCGGCAAAGGAGCCATTTCCGGTAGTGCTAGTTAATTGCAAACAAACAATGGCATGTTAGCTTTATGCTAGCTGGCATACTCCTTTAGTCACAAAAGAGCAACGGTTTTAAATTTTTCAAAATCAATAGGATGTCATTTTGATCATTAAGTTTTATTAGCGTATATTAAAAAAAATTACAAAAGTGAAATATTATAAAAGTGTTTTTATGACAAATTCACTCGACACATTTTTCACGTATCTGAACATCACATGCTTTTCATGTTGATGTGGTATTTGTGGTGTGCAGAACCAGCACGAGAGGCAGGAGAACGCGCAGCTTCGCGCGGAGAGCGACAAGCTGCGCGCCGAGAACATGCGCTACAAGGAGGCGCTCAGCAGCGCGTCCTGCCCCAACTGCGGCGGCCCCGCCGCCCTCGGCGAGATGTCCTTCGACGAGCACCACCTCAGGGTCGAGAACGCTCGTCTCCGGGAAGAGGCAAATCACATCTCACAATCACATGCATATATGAATCTTGCTAATTACATGTGCATCATGGTAGATGCTGATCTTCTTAATGCAATTCCAGATCGACAGGATATCGGGGATAGCAGCCAAGCACGTCGGGAAGCCGATGGTGTCCTTCCCGGTGCTCTCCAGCCCGCTGGCCGTCGCCGCCGCCCGCTCCCCGCTGGACCTTGCCGCTGCCTACGGTGTGCAGCCAAGTCTCGGTGCCGACATGTTCGGCGCCGGGGACCTCCTGAGTAGCCTGTCAGGCGGCCAGCTCGACGTCGACAAGCCCATGATCATCGAGCTGGCCGTCGCTGCCATGGACGAGCTCATCCAGATGGCGCAGCTCGACGAGCCGCTGTGGGGGGCGCCCGAGCTTGTCGACGGCCCGACGGAGGTGCTGAACGAGGAGGAGTATGGCCGGATGTTCCCGAGGGGGCTCGGGCCCAAGCAGTACGGGCTCAAGTCGGAGGCGTCCCGCAACAGCGCCGTCGTGATCATGACGCACGACAACCTTGTCGAGATCGTCATGGATGTGGTCAGTAATAATATCAGCGCTGATGCTGCCAGTATTAGTTGAGTTTTGATTGATCTGCTGATCTTTGTGAATAATATATTTGTGCGTGCAGAATCAATTCGCGGCGGTGTTCTCAAGCATCGTGTCGAGAGCTTCGACGCACGAGGTTTTGTCGACCGGCGTGGCAGGGAACTACGATGGTGCATTGCAAGTGGTGTGTGTCCATGGCTCAATCCTATCTATGATTCCTCTTCTTCTTTTACCTAGTTCATTATTCCTTGTTTCAATAGCACCAGAGCATATAAGACTTCATCTATAATGCACTCAAAAATTCATAAATCAGATCATGTAGACCGTACAACTGCAATGCTGCTTGACTTGCAGATGTCAATGGAATTTCAAGTGCCGTCGCCGCTGGTGCCGACACGGGAGAGCTATTTCGTGAGGTACTGCAAGCACAATTCTGACGGGGCATGGGCCGTCGTCGATGTCTCGCTGGACAGCCTCCGCCCTAGCCCCGTCTTGAAGTGCCGGCGCAGGCCGTCCGGCTGCCTTATCCAAGAAATGCCCAACGGCTACTCAAAGGTTAATTCCTTAGGAAAATTTCTTGATCAATTTACTGTACCAGGAAGTAGCGATTTTACCGACAACAAAATCAACATGCAAAAGTCGTGTTGATGGCAGTGTGCTGTCAGCAAAGTTCTACATGTCTGAGTTCTTGTGCATGTAGGTGACCTGGGTGGAGCATGTCGAGGTGGACGACAGGTCGGTGCACAACATCTACAAGCCGTTGGTGAACTCCGGCCTCGCCTTCGGCGCGAAACGGTGGGTCGGCACGTTGGACCGGCAGTGCGAGCGCTTCGCGAGCGCCATGGCCAGCAACATCCCCAACGGCGACCTCGGCGGTAATAACTCCTACGCAACCCAGCACAGTTGAACTCAATTATTAACACAACACATATATGATTAGTATCTGACTGTATGGATCCATGAACGATGATGTTGACCGCAGTGATCACAAGCGTGGAGGGGAGGAAGAGCATGCTGAAGCTGGCGGAGCGGATGGTGACGAGCTTCTGCGGCGGCGTGACGGCGTCCGTTGCGCACCAGTGGACGACGCTGTCGGGCAGCGGCGCGGAGGACGTGCGCGTCATGACGAGGAAGAGCGTCGACGACCCCGGAAGGCCGCCGGGCATCGTCCTCAACGCCGCCACCTCCTTCTGGCTCCCCGTCCCGCCCATGAGGGTCTTCGACTTCCTCCGCGACGAGAGCTCTCGCAGCGTGGTATGTATACATCGCATTGCCGACGGCTCTAGCTGCCACTTTCTACCTAGGGAAAACATACATGCCATTGCTGAGCGAAGATTTTGCTTGAAAATTTTTGAACTTTCAGTGGGACATTCTGTCCAACGGTGGCGTCGTCCAAGAAATGGCTCACATCGCCAACGGCCGCGACCATGGCAACTGTGTCTCGCTTCTTCGTGTCAATGTAAGTGTTCCTCGTGAATCTGATAATGCATCGTTAATTATTCATCATTTTTCCATTAGATATATGCATCTTTCAAAAAAAAAATATTACGAATAAATTGTTTGTAACTAATGGTATATATGCAGAGTGCAAACTCCAACCAGAGCAACATGCTGATCCTGCAAGAGAGCTGCACCGACGCGTCGGGCTCCTACGTCGTATACGCGCCGGTGGACATCGTGGCGATGAACGTGGTGCTCAACGGCGGCGACCCCGACTACGTGGCCCTCCTGCCGTCGGGCTTCGCCATCCTCCCGACGGGCCGTCGGGCAGCGTGCAAGGGGGAGGAGGAGGAGGGTGCACTGGGGAAAACGCCTGCTCCGGCGGGTCCCTCCTGACGGTGGCGTTCCAGATACTGGTCGACTCTGTCCCGACGGCTAAGCTCTCGCTGGGCTCCGTCGCGACGGTGAACAGCCTCATCGCCTGCACCGTGGAGCGCATCAAGGCCGCCGTCTGCAGGGAAAGCAATCCGCAGTAGCCCTTGAACAAGAGATGTTCATTCGTATGCTTGCAAGGTACATGTCTATCTAGAGTCTCAATAATGCAGCCTATAGTTAGTACTCCATCCAGTCACAAATTTCGTTTTGGACATCCAAAAACGCAACTTTAACCACTAATTTATATAAAACCTAATAAAATTATGATATTATGAAAGTACTTTTCGAAACAAATCTATACATATGGTTTCCATGTATCCAATCTAAATATTTAAAAGCTTATAGATAGCTAAAGTTTTGAAATTAGTTTAACTGCACACATCCCAAAACGACATGCATTTGTGAAAGGGTACTTAGTACCAAGGATAAAAAATTTATTTTGAAATTTTAGCGGACGTAGGCAGGATGGTAAGTTGGTAACCGGCCGGTTTTTGGTATATTTCGGTTTGCTACATACTTTTGTTTATCGGTCTTGCTAGTTTTAAGTTGCTTGAAATTTTCTTAAGTTTAAGTCACTTGTTGTGACCATTAGATTTATGTAGAGATTGGTGTGTCATATGATTGTATATTGATCCAACGGATGTCATATGATTGTATATTGATCTAATGGTCACAATAAATGACTTAAACTTAAGAAAATTTTAGACAACTTATGAATAGACAGTATCTTTGTTTATATATGAATTTTCACTCAAAAGTATTTTGTTTGTTTGGTCTTCCATAAGCATTTATATCAAGATCTCCTTAAAATAGTGCGAAAAAGCACATCTTTCCAGCCAGTATAGAACCTACTGGTCCGAGCCAGTAGGATCAGCATTACAGGAACTTGCTGATTATCGCAGGGTTTTCTCTCCCTCTTTTTTAAGGGAAAGCAGGGTTTTCTTTTAATCCTCCCTAGCTAGTGCTGCGCGAATTTTAAAGCATTTCATTGATGTGCTGCTGCTTTTGATTGACATGCTGTGACACTAGCTGTATGTTTGAAGTTTCTGCAGGAGCAGCAAAATTTTGGAGCTTTCATCAGCTGGGAGTCAAGAACGCACCTCAGACTCTCCTTGCCGTGTGGTGCTCATATCATACTAGTGAAGATTTCGCGAGTAACTCAGAGCTTGCGAAAACAATGTCGCGGGGAAAAAAATGCGTCACCACTATGCAAGGGGGGGATGGTTCGGGCATTGACTTCCACCTTCGATATATGTCACATCATGACTGGATGCTGCTATGATCATGTTGTTCTGAATTCTCTTTGGTTGGGCTCCTTAATTTCTCTCTTCTAGGGGTATAAAGCCTCGATTTGATCTGTACTTTGCGATGTGTGTGTACTGTTGTTCAGACTTCAGGTGCCTGCCTGGCTAGTAGTGGTTGGACGATAGAGATCTGTGCCTCTTTTTGGATTTACAAAGATCTGTAGCCTTTTGGTGTTTGATCATCACTATCTCAGTCTCAAATGTGCCTGCTGTGCTGGTAGTTTTTGCTACTTCAATGGTGCAGCTTTAATTTCTCAGCTTCCGTTTGTTAAATGAACAGCTGAATTCCTGTCTGTCAGACGGTTGTTTCCGTGTCAAAACAAAATTATGTAGTGTGAAGAACACTTCATGTACGAGCTCAGCATCTCAAACACGGTACAAAACCTAGAAGCCGTGACAGGGCAACTCTCATCAACTCAGCGAACGTCAACAGGACAGAATGCATTTCGTGATTGTGTTCAATGAACAATGTTAATTAGGATAGTCAATCATGGACCCCCCCAAAAAAAAAACTTTTGCTTGCCATCAGAATCTCAGATTCGATGCTTGCCCTTGGATGGACCTCAAGTCGCAGCTAGCAAGCTTTGCCACTGATCACCGGCTCACTGAAGAGCAGAGGAGATATACCGAGTCAATGATCTGATTCATCACACTTGGATGAACAATCCAACATGACTCAAGATTCCTTTGCGCAATAATAAGTTAGCATCGATCCCTCCACTCCAGCTTACACATCTGAGAATGCACATGAACACAATAAACTGGTAGTGATCACTGATCACCATTACATCTAACTTTGTTAGCGTCATGCTGAAACGTCAGTTCTTGGCAGTTCCCATGTTGCGTCGGGATAGAATGCAGGAAAAAATGATAACAATGTACAACATTGGAGTTTCACAGATCAATTTGTAACAGCAGAACTTCCAAAACGAAGAATGGGGTTCAAGAAGCAATCTCATCTGAATTTGGCATATGCACAAATATATCCAGCACGGTGGAATCATACAAACGACCAAGAGTAATTGTCAGAATACTGTTACAATGCTCACACCTTACAAGAAAAGAAAGTATTGATGAAAAAAATAATGGCATCTAGATCCTCCATCAACACTTTGAAAGCTGTTGACTGATGCCTTCATTCTTGGTTGTTTTGCATGATCCTTGCTATTTAACTTACCAGCCAACTAGCAGACTGAGATCCTGCATAAGAGATAGGGAGGAAGGAAACAAGAAAGAAAGATATTTTTTTGCATGTTCAGTGAAGTGATAGTACATATATGTCCGTCAAGAACTGTGCAGCCTGTCACCCTAGACACGAGACTTCGATATAGATTATAGTAATGCAAAAGCAGCACTCCAACTGTGAAAGAGATGAAATCACGAAATAATAAAACACGCTCCAACAGTGACTTTAGAGAAAATAACTCATGCTCAATCACTAGATTACACAAAGTACATGTACAGTTTTCCACTATTGTCACATTAACATTCTATGAAAACCGTGGCCGTTAGAAGAGGGTAAAAGCTAAGCATACCAAAATCTGATTTCTCCAGTGGTTTACAGGTCGTGTCTAGAGTCGCAACCAAAGAAATTGAAACAAATGAGGCAAGAGCTCCTGCAATTGAGTTGAAAAAGAGTTAATTTCATGCGACAAAATCAACATAGTTATCTTGTTGAATGATGCACTTCTAAGAGAATTTTATTAAGCAATAAGCATTACATGATGCCAAGCTTCGCACTATCTGTTAGAATAAATTCTTGAAGGGATATAAAGAAGATGAGTCCCCCCACCCCTCGAAAAAAAAGCACAATCATTCTTTTAAGGTAGTAGAACTTTCCACATAACATTGACATTGCTAACGATTAGTTTAAAAGGTAAGGTGACTAAAGTTGAAACCATCGCATTCTGTTGATATTAACACCAAAATACACCCTGATTTTTCCCATCATACACCATTGTGTGTTTTTGTGTGTGTGTGTGGAGTGGGGGGGGGGGCAAGACTTTGCGACGCCTTTTTAAAAGGACTTCAACTTTCCATGGCACAGCAATGACAAATAGACGATAGATAGATCTCAATTTCACAATATTACCAATTACTTACTGATCTTCTGATTTAGAATTACTATATTTTAACACAAACAGAAATAGAAGTCTTTAGTGTCACGAGAAGTGCAATCCATCTTCCAAATAGCAGTAAGCGAACAGTTGCCCCACCACTCAGCGCTTACATGGTATGTGGTTTAACTACTTCATGAACAGACAATTGCAAATACAATATTGGCATATAGGCCAAATGTTAACATGAAACAACAAAAGGAAGACTTTGAGCACTAAAATATTACCTATACATCAGTATTACCTATACATCAGTAAATAACAAAGTGAGCAATGGAGCATGTAGTAGTGTCATGCTGCAAAACTAAGTGCTATATTTCCAGCAGGACCAACACATAAGAGACCGAGACCAACCAGTATAGCAAAGCGATAGACTCACTGCTAATACTCATGAGTGGCCTTGATTCAAAACAGTGTTCTGACATGATGCTATCCATTTAGTGTACTACTACCAATCTACCATACATCCTGAAGCAACTTTGTCTTTCATAACACTACTAAAAGAGCCAAGCAAACGTAGATTGTCAAGTCCAATCTTGCTTGAGGAATGAAGCAACTTTGTCTTTCATAACACTACTAAAAGAGCCAAGCAAACATAGATTGTCAAGTCCAATCTTGCTTGAGGAATAAGTGATCCATAACCATGTGTGATGTGTTTAAATGCAGGGAATATTCACCATGGAGGTGACACAAGTCACATAATCTCTATTTGTTGGGCCTAGAAGTAGGTATTTTGTGCCACGAAGCATTTAGGAATATGGCATTATAAAACAGAAATGTAGTGGTACAATTGACAACTCATTTAATTTGATGTCCCTTTGAAAGAAGGCATTGGAACAGTGTTGTTAGCAGCGGCACTTTGCAAAATAACAAATATTCTTTCTATGATGGGCAGACATGACAGTTGCACAGATTAGTGGGGCCGTAACAGCATTGTATAGTGAATCACAAATACACATGCACCACGGTAGACCGAATTAACCCCTAAATTATACAAACTAGACCAAAGCCTGCCCAAGGTTCTGTCCACCCGGGAAAACCGCCGAACCGCTGGTAATCGGTTACCGGTGAGAGTCCGGGACATGCTTATTAAGTCGTCGACTAGTCGACAAGTCGGCGGCGAAGAGACGACTGGAGCTGGCGACTCGACTTGCGCCAGCCGGCCTTTGTCGCCGTCGCCGTCGCCCTTCGTCGCAGCTGCCATCGCAGCTCCCTAAGCGCGCCACGAGGCCTGCCGCTTTGCCGCCGCCGCGGCGACGTTGGAGAGCCAGACCGGGCGGAGGCGGAGCAGAGGAGGCCCTGCACCGATCCGGGAGAGAAAAATGCACCGCCGCCGGGGGAGGAGAAGAGGCGGAGGAGAAGAGGATGCGCCGCCGCCGGGGGAGGGAGGAGAAGAGGCGGAGGAGAAGAGGATGCGCCGCCGCCGGAGAGAAGAGGATGCGGCCGCGTGGAGAGAAGAGGATGCGCCGCCACGAGAGGAGAAGAGGATGCGCGGCCGGGAGGAGAGAGGATGCGCCGCAGGATCGGCGGAAGGGGGAGGAGAAGAGGACGCAGGATGCTTGCGGCGCTTGCGGCGGAAGGGAGATGAGAAGAGACGCAGGATGCGATAGGGTTGAGAAGGGAGGGAGAGGAGAAGTGGTGGGCTTGGGCCTTTATTTCTGATGGGCCGATCGGGTGGGATCGAAGGCGGGACAGTGGAGGTCCGGAGGTCGGGAGGAATCAAGGATTTCCTGTAAACAGTGCATATCGACTAGTCGGCGACTAGTCGACTAGTCGGCAAGTCGGTCACTACGAGAGTAGTGTCGACTTGCCGACTTAATAACCATGGTCCGGGATTCAAAATCCCGGCCAGTTTTTCCGGGTTTTGCAAGTTCAAATTCTAGTTTTCAAATTTTTGATGGCTTTTAATCAAATTCGACCGAATTTCATCCTAATTTTTCCCGGGAAAACCGGTCACCGGGATTCCATCCGGGAACGGGTTTTGGATCCCTGGTCCACCCTAGATACAAAAAGGTCAGAAATCTTAGAAGCGTAGTCAACTAGTCATTTTAGCGCACATTACCATCTATGCAAACAACCGACACATGAAATGATGTATGCTAAAATTTTGTTACAATACTACTACAGCAAGCACATGCTCACATTTCCATTCTAAATGGACCTGACGAATCTTTTAAATGGATAGCTGACCACTCAATATGAGCATCAAGTACACCAGTAGAATTGGAAATTTTGAAAATTCTACTGATAGGTTTTATTAAATGGTTCAGTATGACTTTAAAATCAGGCACCGAAGAGAATGTCCCCCCAAAATACTAACAAAGAACCATAAACAGTAACATACAGTGATACAACGAAAGGGGTGTCTCCAACCAATAGAGAACACTGCTCCATGAACTAATATTACCATGATCATGGAAATTGCATGTTTCCTTATATCAACTTAAAGAAGTTAATATCACATCCAGCATTATAATATAGTCAGATAATATTAATATCATAACAAAATGAATTTTAAGACGTATTAAAAACGTAAGAGGCAGAGGTCGACCAAAACTGATGTGGGAGTAACAGTTAAAAGAGATTTGAGGGATTGGAATATAGCTAAAGAATTAGCTTTGGATATGGGCACATGGAAGTTAGCGATCCACGTACCGGAACCATAAGAAGGTTTAGGGGCGGTATTTTAGGCTCTTGGCTCAGATGGCAGGTTGTACGGCTTAGAGTTTTAGCTTTAGCTTTATTATTATTACAAGGTTCTCGTCTCTTTGACTTTGAGGAGGTTTCATTCCTAGCCTACCCTAACTTGTTTGGGACCAAAGGCTTTGTTGTTGTTGTTGTTGTTGTAATATTAATATCATAACAAAATATAACCACAGCTGAACACATGTTAGGCTAGCATACAGCCATTAGCCATACACTAGAAACAAACTATACTCTCAATTGTAGTGAGGTTCTCGAGGCATAATGTCTTCTCCAAGTTAAATTTTGCACATTTTCTTTGTTGCAAAATGAAATGCACAGATACTCACCAGCTAGGGGCCCGCCTAAGAAGTATTGTTGGGCCCAGATCGACATTTAGCATGGACAATAGGTCCCAACTGCGACTTTTCCAGACCATCAATATTACCATCTGGCGCATTCATGTAAACCGCACCTTTGTACATCCACTCTTCAGTTTCATCACTGTAGAAATCCTCAAATGGCTCTTGACATAAAGCACAAGCCGTTTGGTCCTCATCTGCAGAAACAGCCATTTCTTTCTCTTCCTTTCTGTCTGAGACTGGTTCCGTGGGCTCAAAAGAAGGAACTCCATCATTTCCTACTGTTTCTGCTGCTCTTAACCATTCCCCCACAGTGACAAAATATTTACGTGAAGACTGCTTACGATTCTTTGAATTTCTGTTTTTTGTAACATGCCAATCCATGTGAACACGGTGCTCTTCTTGGCATTTAAAACGAAGGCCACAAGTTTTGCATTGCCTCGGAAGATCCTCATACAGAGCATTAATGACAGACTCGTTTCGTACTTTGAGGTCTACATTGAAGTCAACTCCAACAGAGTCCTAACAGAACAGATTTACATGTATAATGAAAACCATTGAATTAACTGCATACATTTTAACAGAATAATATTAGATACCGGCAATGAGGTGCACACACGCATGAGAAGTACCTGAGGTTGGCTAGGTGGTTCCAGTGAAATTACACCCTGCTGCATAAGGTTACTTAACAGTCCAGAGAAAAATGTTGTAGGGCCACCAACTTGTGATGATGATGGACCCATCTGCAATGAAGCAGGTGGTGGTCCAGGGGGTAATGGTGGCAGAGCAAAACTGGGCATCGACGGTACGCCGTACGGTGGCACAGCAGGTGGTACAGAAAAACAGTTCGGCAGAAGTGGAACTGGTTGCATTGTTGCATTACTTCCTTGTCCTTGGAATAGATGTTGGGGCGGAGCTACAGACATGCTGGGCGCAAAGCTTCTAAATGACTCCTGAAGGTGAGGATGGGGATGAAACTGCGGCGGATGATGAGGCTGAGATTGGTTTCCCAAAATTGTACCTTGATTCTGTTGACTCAATGACAACAAATCTGGGTGTTGATATGGTGGTTGAGCTAAGTTATCGGTACTTATTGTTTTCCGATCCAAGGCATCATATTGATGCTGTGGAACAAATACAGATGAATTGGCTCCTTGGCTAATAAATGGCCTAATTTCTAGACTATCTGCTGTATTTATAACATGTTTTGTATCAGGTGGAATTGGTGGAGTATGATGAAGAGGAGGCCATTCTATCGGAGCAGGAGCAGGTGAGGACCTGTGCTTCTCCACCAAGGGTATATCTACATTCAAAGCATCATATGTACCACCAGAGGCCAACCTCTTCGCTGGTATTTCACTATCAGTAAGCAGTGGTATTCTATTCAGTGTTGAGGCAGGTCGAGGTGCTTGTACTGCATTGGCAGACCAATAGTCTGCTGCCAAGGTGGAGCTGACATGGTAGGAATTCTCCCAGGATCAAGGGTATGTTCAGAACTCTGGTACTCTGGAAAAGCTCCATTCTGAGCACCAAAATTGCCTGGATATCTCCTACTAGTGGCCATGTCAACAGGCTGCAAAAAAAAGGCAATGCTATGTCAACAGTAATTAAAGTATATTCATATTGATACATCATTGCAAGTTGTTTTAAGTTAAACTGCATATGTATTTCATTCGGTGCAAGGATAATAAAATGTTGAAAAGTTGCAGTTAGACGTTATGGCAATGACGTGGTGAAAGAATAAGTGTATAATCTTCAGAGTTCAAACTTTAAGGCTACTGGGGAATCATGTGCTAGTCCAACGCAAGGTATATGCACTCTTGAAAATTATTGAAACCTCTTGGTAAAAGAGAGCATACATTCCGTAGCATCCAAGTTCCGAAACCGAAAGAAATACAGTGCTAAAACACTGTTGTGTTGAAATGCCTCCTCCTAACAGTATATGTAGGTAATGAAACGAAATGTGAGTTTCTACCAGAACAGCTTTGGACAAATATGTAGCTGTAAAAAGGATGAGTGTCACCACACAAAAAAAAATATAGGCGAAGACAACATAGTTACTCCTTTTGGTCACAAAGAACTGTTGCCATAGGATGCATGTGATCAAATCTTTTAAACTATTACCAACAATATCATTGTAATAGACTGGTTGCCTGAAATCTATGAGTATATTTGCAGCAAAGAATACTTTCCTAACAGTATAATTTTATTACATTTTACAAATATATTACAGTAAAAGCAGTGATCAAAGTTGTATATTGGAGACCGTGAGAAAGTACAAAGAAACAACACATTTCTGTGAAAGCAAGGAGTAAAAGATTAACAGAAATTATTTCGCAGAATTGTGAAAGGAGTGATAAAAGGCGCAGGAAGTGTTATATTACTATTTATCATAATTAAAGAAAGATCAGACAAACATACACCAGTAGCAGTAATCCTGTCTTCGAGATTTAATGCTGGCCCATCAACTGCTGGCCGAGGAGCTTGGGCTGGCCAACTGTGCCTCCCAATATCAGATTCCAATAGTACAGTGTTTGGCCCAGGAAATCCAGTTCTAAGAGTTCCAGCGGGAGGTAAAGAAGGCATGCTGCTTCTGTTACGGTCACTCAAAGTTGGACTCATATCCTCCCAAACATACTCCTCTTCATCTGAAGTAAGCCATTTTTGTGCACTAGATTTGCTTGCCATGCCATTTGAGTCTAGGCGTTGCATCTTGGTAAGCCTTTCATCAGCATCTTTGCCTTGAGAATTTCCATAAGCATCGATAAGTTCTCTTGCACTTTGCTTCCTATATTCTTCATCAAGCATGCTCATCGAAGGGCGCTGTGCACCATCATCAAAAGCCCATTTCCTTTCAAACCAACCATTTCGACCAAGCAGTCTTCTAGAGTCATGTCCCAATACAGAATGTGATGGTGGTGGCCTCTCCAGTGGTCTCTTGGGGGGTGCATTCCTAGGGAGCACATCAAGAGGTGGCGATCTGGACAGGTTTCTTCTTGAATTGGCTAATGGCCCTTCTGGATTAAGAATGGAGGGATGTGTGCTCAAAAGATGTGGTGAACTTGCCCTTGTCCTTCCAGTACGTGATCGAAATGTCTCTTGTTGATCCGGATCATCAGCATACAGTATTGTAGATTTCTGCCCGTATGATTCCAAAACAGATTATAAGTAACACTTAAGTAAAAACCACAAGTAGCAACAGAATTTCAACACTTGAATAAAAATAAAAATAAATTACTGAAAGGAGCAGTTCTTTTTGAAATAAATAAATGGATTCCATTTCACCTGGAGAAAACTAAAGCACATTACATTGTCTCGAGCAATATAAAAAGTCATCTATATAAGATTAGAGTGAAATCACTGAAATATAACATTAACTCAGAAATAAGAATTGGTAGGAGCTCACAGAAGACTTGGAACAGAGGCAAATTTACAAATAGACATGGCATATGATTGTTGCTGTCTCAAATAAATATAGTTGTTCCCCAGAAAAAAACAACAAAGGAATTTTCCTTTGTTAACCAATAAAGAGAGCAGAGCACAATCAGAGCCACTATTGGTGAGTTAGTAATCAGTATAACGAAAAGAAAAACAATATTAAAGCTTCTATGCTCTACAACAAAGTGAAAAGCCAACTATCCCACTACTAACAATAACGATTTAGGATTTGTGCGGTTTAGTTTTCACGACAGCACGCAAGCACTACTCGCAAAACAAACAGGAGAAAGTGTTACTCTCTGGTTCAGAAAGAGAGAGAATTCCATAGCGAGCATTAATCAGTGCTAGAAGGGTATACTAAGAACTTGTAGGTCTGGAAGCCAGGCTAGGAATAGGAGACAGAGTGAAAGAATGACAAAAGGTGAGAGAAGGAAGATGGAACGCCCAATACCTGGAGCTTTGAAGTTGCAGGAAATCCTCGCAAACTTTTTGATGTTAACCCGTTTATCTGATCCTCCTCCAAATGAGTCATTTGCCTGCTGCCTCGAGTTGCTGGCTGATGCACCTGATTTTTTTTTAAAAAAAAGGTCACAACTTCAACAGGTTCAAAATTGATTTCAAACACATAGTGTGTGATAGTTGCCAGTCCACAAAGGAAAATAGACAATGAAAAAAAACATATATCATGCTTGAATCATGACAAATGCACCCATCTAGTGGATATTATTGAGTTGGTAATCGCAGAATCTTACCGTAGTGGCATGCTTCAATTGGTGTTGAGCTTCTAGATACTTTGGATTTACATGAATGCCATGAGACGGCCTAGGAGACAGCGACTCTGATTGTCGAGATTAGTCGCTGTGGCAGAACGCTTATTGTCTGAAGGAGAAAACTGAAGCTCATCCTCAATCCCTCGGAGCACAGAAGAAGGGAACACTTGCGACCAGGTACCAAAGAGGTGTCGCATTGCAGCATACTGATTGGGATGAACTTTCCTATATGCATCACAAAATACCTTCTGCAACCTAGCAGCAAAATACCCTACATATTCCCGTCCTATGTTCTTCACAATACTATCTAGCAGATAGAAAGATGGTAATTTCTGGTCAACTGGCACCTGCAAAACATTGCAGAATGACGCTTGTCATGCAAAGGAACCTTAGGGGTAGAGATAAGAAACATGCATATGAGAAAATCTGAATTAAATAGACCTATTCAACCAACAGAACATGACAAAGAAAACTACAGGCTATTCTTTTAGTTGATTTACTCTTTGCTCTTAGGATTAGTTCTCATATTATTGACATTTAAAATTGCAAAGTGCCCTCTTCAGAACAGCAAAACACAACTATTAGCCTACTGCCAAACATTACTGAACAAATTCATATCTACCAAGAAACATCTAACTGGTACACACTGGCATCCAATCCAGTAAGCCCAAAGTTTTTAATCTCCTTTGGACTGCAATCCTATTTCACCAAAGAAACTACTCAACATCTTAACAAATAAAGTCTCATTCCATAAAGTATTCCAAGGAAACCAATATATCATCATAATTTTATTTACACTGCTCATTTAGTTCAGCTTAAGCCGCTCAAAACTTCCTATCCAAAACAGCAGTAATCATACCCTAGCAACCAAATTTTGCAACCATAATGCCTACACACGCAAGGTGGATTTTAACCTCGTTGCTACCGATACACCTAATCTCAGAAACTCCATATCAAAAAAGATAGAGCAATTAAAAATCACAGGCTGCTAAACGCCAATCTTATCTCGGTTGCTAACTCAATGGTAGCGTACTTGGCTTTTAAGCGCGACTATGATCTTTTACACATTTAGATGAAGCAACAAATTCGTCCAGACTCTTGGTAGAGTCTAGAAGACCACGACTGATCCTCAAGGGTAATGAATGGAAAAAATAGCATGAAGTAATAAAATCAATTTCTTATTTTTGATTTTTGGAATGGAATAAAAAATTATGATTTTCTGGGTCTAGTGAATAAATGGATAGAGTTCGCCTCCAATTCTGGTAGAATAAAAAGCAACAATTCTGGTAAAATAAAAAGCAACGCGCTTAACTTATTAATACACTCCACTTCCATTAGTTCACTTCAAACCTCTTGAATCTCACTCTGTTTACCAAATCCTAGCAACCAAATTTACAACCAGCAAAGCATCTACAAACAGGGACTATGAAATCATGCACTACATGAGCACCAATTCCTCCAAAAAAAATCTCGCACCAAATGCAGCGATTACAAAACCCTAGGGACAAAAAGGTCTTCTATAAAGCGCATCATGCCCAAACTTTTACATTGCTTCCGTTAATTCCACAAAATTCCTCAACTTTCACCACAAGCACGTATATCACCAAACCCTAGCAAGCACACAAATCCACAAGCAAGCATCCATCGGACAAATAGACCAAGCGCGTAGACATAACCCAAACCTAACCCTCAAATCCCAAGCTTTTCTCCACCCCAAAACACAACGCGACCGCCCCCCAAAACCCTGGGAGGGAGGGAAGGAGGGAGATGAGGAGCAGCAGCGACCTCGGCGATGCGGGCGCAGATGGCGTCGGCGATGCCCGTGGCGGCGAGCGCCGCGTGCTCGCCCGCGATGATGGTGAGCTCGGTGATGATGGGCTTGCAGTTGAAGGTGAGCCCGGCGAGGACCTCCCCGTACGCGCGCACCACGTCCACCACGCCCGGCTCGACGTCCTCCCCCGCCTCGTCGCGTAGGCGCGCGCGGAACCGCTCCACGACATGGCCAACGCCGGGCGCCACAGCCATGGGGATCTAGGGTTTGGGTGGGGGGGGGGGTGGCGCCGGCTAGGATTTGGGAGGGTGGCGACGAGGCGGAAGAGGAGGCATGGGGAAGCGAAGCGGAGGGGCGCGTTCGGGTCGCCGATTTGGGATTTCTAACTGGGGAGGATCGTGTATGATGTCTCTTCTTTTCTGCCCCGTAACGGAGGCTCCGGATCACCGCTGTAACGCAGAATATTGCTGCGTGAACAGTGATATAATAAGTAAATACCGTAGAAACCGCGACGATTTTACTGTAACAAATAAGGGAAACGATACCGTGAGGACGTCCGATTTTAATCTCCCGTGTCGTACGCTTCCATATCCATTCGTGATAGCTACGCTTTCCACGGTTGCCACGGCTCCAAGCATGCAAAAAGCAACGCTGAGTTCATGAACACCTCTTAGATTGCATATTTGCATTACTCGTCCACGGTTGCCACGGCTCCAAACACCCGCTTGCCCGTAGGTAGCCCATGACGACGTGGCTTGTTGTGTGCTCGCCCACAACCGCGATCGCTCCGAGCACCGCGCTCACTCGCTCCCTGCTCTTCTACCCGCTGTGGTCGACCTCCGGCCCATTGCCGTCCGGCCTGCCGCCGTGGAGGGCATACTAATCGTGAAGCTTCTGTTGGTACATGTGAGAGGAAAGTGTCCGGACAGTCCGGACGTAAGTACAATATGATTACCATTGTCCTATGATGTTGCAACCGTTGTACAGGGATGCTATAACCGTTATCCGGAGATGTTGCAACCCTTGTTCTAGGATGTTGCAACTGTTATCCGGGGATGTTACAAGTGTTGCATCTATAGAAAAAATATTACATCTATAGAAAAAAAATATTGCATACGGTTTACGACGATGTTGCAATTTTTTCCAACGCGTTTTTTTCCAGATGCTTTGTTTTGATTTGTGATGTTGCAACCATTGTCCGAGGATGTTGCAACCATTATCCAGGGATGTTGCAACCATTATCTTAGTATGTTGCAACCATTATCCGAGGATGTTGCAACCATTATCCAGGGATGTTGCAACCATTATCTTAGTATATTGCAAGTGTTTTCCGGGGATGTTGCAACTGTTGTCCTAGGATGTTACAACTGTTGTCCAGGGATGTTGCAACCATTGTCCTAGGATGTTGCAATCGTTGTTCGAGGATGTTGCAACCGTGTTCGAGATGTTGCATGCAATGCGTAAAATATTGCGCCCCGTTGAAAAAAATGTTTACATATTGTTCACAATGATGTTGCAAGATTTTTTTAACGCGTTTTTTTCATATGCTTTATTTTGATTTTTATTGATTTGTGTTTATGGCACCGAATACCAACACGTTGATTATCGGCTTGCAGTAGCACTCACACTCAATGCGAGTTGGTGAGAGTCGACCGGCACTTAATGTGGCCTAATGAAACTCGGCGGCATGGCATGCAGTAAATGCAAAGACAAAATGAAAGCAAAGCAACGCACGCAACGTAGAGGGCACTCTTCATTTTAATTCCCACAAAAGGAGGCAGGTGCAACCGGCGTCCGATCCAAATACTCGGATTGGACGTACGAGCCTTAGTGGCTCCCAACAAATAAATACTATAGCAAAAAACGCAGCTTCCACTGTGTACTGCTATAGATCATATGTATTGATCCTTTTAATGCAGAGGATACATTTTTCTGGACATACCGGAATTAATTTCCTGTGATAAAAGTTGGATCCGACGTACCAGATCAAACCGGATGAGAAAAGTGAGGGCATCGTAGTTTCTCATGGATATTTAGAGTTTCCTAACTGGCCATGTTTGTTTTTGAAAGTGAAGAGCTGTGTGTAGACTGTTTTTACAACTTTATCGGTCCATGGTCCTTCATTGAGTGGCAAAAATTGAACGGGAAGTGTTGAGTTTTCTTTTTGTTTCTGCATACATTCGTAAGATTTCGGTTTACACTATAGATGCCATGACACGTGTATCGTTTCAGTAGTAAAGGCGAAGATTTGATTAGATTGACTATTGATGTGTTTGGTACACTCCATCTTTGTTTCAGTGGACGAAGGTCAGAGTAAAAAAATTTGTATTTAATGTTTGAGATATGCATCCGCAACCATGATTTCATGGTACAAATACTTGGCACATACATCTATGGCCACCACCACATGTTTGCATTTTTTTTCGCTGCATGAAACAACCAGGGTTTTTGTTACTAGTAGGGAAAAATAACGAAGGTCGCCGAGGTTTTCGGTTACTGGTGGTAACTGGAAATCTCAGGATAATGTCGGCCGAGATTTTTAAAATAAAATTTAAATTTAAATTTAGTTACTAGCCTAGATCTTGCATCTCAGAATTCTCAAGCAAAATTTTTTATTTCAAAAATATCAACAACAAAAAAAATTGACCGGTTCAAAAATATACCGAACCCCACCAAAATTTTCGGTTACCGGCCAATAACCAAAACCCTGGAAACAACTAGCATACATACACTAATTTGGTTGTGCGTCATCCCACTGTATAAGGGTGGAGCCAGCGATGAGTCATGCCCTGGTCTGGGCTGACTCTCTTTAGTCTAAGTCTTCTATTTCTTTGAATTTTGGGCAATTTCTTAAAGAGACTTCTATGGACTTTTAGTCCTAGACCTCGGGCTATATTCTACCTAAACCGAAACCAGATCCGCAGCTGCCACTGTAAGTTGTTCTGGAGCATAGGTGGGATGTTTATGTATTGACATGTGCCACAGTTAAGAAACAAAGTAGCACATTACAGTTTGTAGCCTACACTATTTATCACTATGTCCAAAATCTTTAAAAACTTCCATTCTGGCTACTCAACCTTACATAAGTTTTTTTTTCGAGACTCAACCTTACAAAAAAAGTGTAATCATCATAAGTCGATCACCCCTTGGAAAAAGTGTCAATGTGTTTAAAATCTTTAAAATATCTCTCCTGCAAAAGGCCGCCGTCATAATTCTTCCGACAGCGATTAGAATAAATGAAACTTATTGAACAACTTAAAGGATTTGGTAAAGACATAAAGTTCTGACAAATATCAATACTACATATATATATATATACAAACAAAAGAGAGGTAAGAGATACAAATTGACAATAGCTATGCCTTTAGCTTGTTTGGGAGCGCAGGAATGAGCAAAACATGGGACTAGAAAAAGAGATATAGAATCCAAGTGCAAAAGCACCAGCGGAGAATAGACAGAATAGTAGGAACAGATGTTTGAATGAGTGATAGGGAAACAACACATGGACTTAGAGAGAGTTGTTTTACAAGAGAATTTGCATGAGTGTGACTAAAATTTAGGACATATTTGGAAAGCAGGAATTTCACATGAACTTTGTAAAAAATAGTATAACTCCCACGTAAATCCTAAGAAATTCTTGTTTTTCAATGGGCCTTATTTCATGCACCTGCTACGCCCGCCTTTGTCTTCGTCTACGCAACCATGGTCGATTTCGCCAGAGCGGAGGAAGCCGTCGTCGTGCTCCACCGCGCCACCATGGCCACCGCCATCGCCGGCTCTCTCAGGACCACCTCGGACCAAGCCGTAACCCACCTAGAGGACCACCATAATCCCCTCTCGCGCATACATCGACCAATTTTCCCGAAGCACCGCCGCTTTGTGCCATGTTGCCTTGTAGTACCTCTGCCTTCACAGTTCCACCAGCCCAACTCCCACTGCGCCGTCGCCACCCTTGAGATCTTCATGCCCGTGGCTTTCCATTTTTGCGCTCGCCCAGTGCAGCCATTGCTTCCCTCGCCTCCTCTGTTTCTTCCTTTCTGGTTCACTGTACAGAACGAAGGAGAGAGACTCCTGTATGGCTACCAAATAGAGCCCACGTTGGTTAGAAGTGATAAGTACTAGATTAATTAGTAGCTAATTACATGTTAGTATCTCACTAATGTATGGTCCGCGCAGAGATTAGCAACTTTAATTTAATCCTAATTGAATCTCTAAGCCCATGACAGCCGGACCCTACAACTTAAAACAACTCTTACAGACATGAGGATGGTCGGAGAAAGAACAGTGAGTAAGAAGGAAGAGATGAAAAGGGCGTTAAGGTTATTTTGAACTATTTCTCTATCCAAAACAACGAATTATATTATTATATTGGCATCAGTGTTCTACAACAAAGAACTATAAAATTTTAATATCTTTTAGCAAAGACACAAAATTTAGGTGTTCAACAGCCAATGACACGAAAATTAGATGAGAGGTTCAATCATTTGCCACTGCCTAAACATGCGTAATTTAGGATTTGTCACTGATGTGAGGTTGACATGTGGTCTCAGAACCCACATGTCATACTCACATGCAGTGGTAAATCCTAAAATCCACCCTTAGACAGGGACAAATAATTGATTATCTCAAATTAGATGTACTACAGCTAATTTTGCAAAAAAAAAAAACTCCGTTCCAAAAGGCAGCTAGTTCGGCATATCAATTGAATTAACGCCCTCCACACCAGTCACATCGGCATGCAACGACCGTGGTTTTTTCCATGACACTCCAACGAAGCGAAACGCGCTAAAGGTCTCGGTGTAGTAAGCCGCGCCAGTGGCCTTCGGCGGCGCCGCGGGTGCCCGGCCGGCGATCTAAAACGATGTCAAGTTGCAGTTCAAGAGGGAGGTGGTCGCGGTGAAACGAGGGGGACACTGTCCTTGCGAGTCTTGATTCTCGAGCGCTGCAAGTTTGATCTGACATGCATTCAGACGGACAAAAAGGCCAAATCCGTGATCACTTGTGGAATATGATTCAAGGCTCATCGGGTTCTCTGGGCTTAAATTTCAGACCAAAAACTTCATAGCTAGCTCAATTAATGACGGTCCACGTTTAGTTAAGCCAATCTTAGAAGTTAGAACCCTCAAGAAGAAGCAGCAGCAGCAGCTAATCCTAGATCATGTGATGATGTGAGTGGGAGTGTTACTGTGTAAAGATGGTCAGCAACTTATGTATGGGCCACATTACTAATACGGAATGGATGTTTCTGGCATAGGCAATCCAATTGGATAACTGAAAGAAAGAAGGCCCATAACCATATAGACTCCACGTACGTAGCTCCTCCCAGTCACCATGTGCATCAAAAGTTCTAAACATGTACTACAGTTCATCATCTTAGCTTAAGTAACCCACAAAGGTGTCTATTAAACGATGATTACACCCAACGGTCTTTCTCTTTCTTTTCCGCGTTCATCGCATGCGCCAATTCCGGACCAGATCATTCCATGTATAGCATATTTGATCATTTCCTTGTATTAGTTGATTGTTTCTTTGTATTAGTTGATTGATTAGCTGCCTTATAAGATCAGTTTTATCCGATCATATACAAGGCTTAGCAGCCTATTTATAGTTGGCATTTGCCACAATGGAAAGTTATCTCGTGAGCTACAATCACGTTTTCATGATATCAGACTAACCACCGATCCATTCTTCTCTCTCACCTTCCTCTGCCTCACACCGATGGGTGACCAGCACGCCCCGGGCGCTCCGGCCGCGCAGCACTCGGCGTTCGCCATCAGCGCCGCCAACGTTGTCTCCCACGTCCCCAAGCTGGAGATCCACGGCAACTACTCCTTTTGGCGTGAGCTTTTTCTCGTTGCACTCGGCAAATACAACTCGAAGAAGCACGTCGATGGCACCCCCCAAGATCCCGTTGACGTCGCCTGGACGCAGAACGACTGTTCCGTCCTCACGTGGCTCTACAGCACCATCTCCAATGACATCCTCGCCATTGCCCTCGCCCTCGGCGCCTCCACCCACACGGTGTGGATGAACATCGAAAACCTCTGATGGAGACGGGGTGCCCGATCTTTCGATGAGATTGATAACTATTGATTTTGGCGGAGGTGACTCTCGCGATCCGACTACAATCGTATGACGACGCTTGCACCTTAGCAATCATTGAACCAACTCCGAGATGTTATTGACTTTGCTGGAAGCGCGATCAACCTGAACACGAGGTTCAATTCTTGCGAGCAATCGAAGAACTAGCAAGAATAAGATGTAGGCAATCTGTTATTGTGAATAGAATTGTAGTGTATGTGGTATCGAAAACAAAAGTGAGATCTCGAAGGCCGTTTTGATTGGTGGTCGACCGACACAATTGAAAAATAGAAGTTTGCACAGTGGCTAAACCTAAACTCAACGAAATCCCAGTTCTAGCAAAGGGAGGTGGCGGCTCCTATATGGGAAGATGACCAGGGTGGCGCCCAGGGAAGTGGATGCACGCCCCTAGGGTTACAAGGACCATGGGCCCAAAAGGAGGTGGCGCAGCACCTTTTGACTCGGCTCAAAAATAGACATGGATTGTTTTGTTGATTGTGGCCGGGTCGGCTAGAATTTGAAGATGAGGTTGGATCTATTGGAAAGTAGACTTGATAAGCTTTCAATGAAATCCAAGAACGTCCCAAACGGAGTTCATATGAAGAAGTTACGGCCATTTGAACTTAGTGCTATCGCAGCAGTCCGAACTCGAATCCAGAACGAGCCCAACTCGAACTCTTGTTTGGCTCGGACCCAAAGTGACGTGGTGACCTCTATTACGTCTTCCATACTTGTCCATGACTCCACACACCTCTCCTTGGTCCTTTCCCATATTTCTAAGCACAATTAAATCACTTGCATTAGGTAGTGGTCTATTCTCAGTAAAATATAAATCTATGAACGAATTCACTTGGTGGTTAAGTTGGCGAGCACGAGCTCAAGTAATTGGTCCTTGTAACACTTGTTGTGGATCAGTTATGTGTGTAGACACAGCTGTATCCAAGTTAGGGATGTCCTCATCAACTTCTTCCGCGACAACAAGGAGAGCCGAGCGATCCAGCTCGAGGCTCATGTGGACCAAGTCCACGGGTGTTTGAGGCTCAGGGGTGGTCGACCTTGCCACGCAGGCGTGCCACGTGGGCGGACACGCGAGCGAGGGTGGTGAGATGGCGCTGACTTGGCATCTACGTGGTTGTGCCACATAGGCTCCGGCAACGGCGGCGCTCGGGTCCCAATGGTCGCCGGCGCTCTGCGCCATGGCGACGCGAATGGATGGTACCAAGGGCAAGAGGAAGAGACGGTGAACCTTATGTGCAGGTTTTCGGTGACGCGGCGCGAAGGGGTTGCCGACGGCGAGGTAGAAGGCGGCAACGAAGGTTCGGGTCGAAGGCAGCGCGGTGGTCCGGTGGCGCTCCGGCGAGGCGGGCGCGCGCACGAGGTGCGCCGCGACGAGGCGGTGCCGATGGTGGCGTCGGCGAGGCGAGGGCGTCAATGGTGATGGCGGGGCGCTTTCGGCCGGCGGCGACTAAAACTCCGATTTTCGACGAGACGGGCGTGGGAGAGGAGAGGTGAGTGAGGGGGAGAGGTTGAGTGGGAGGAGAGCTCCCTCGTGCTTCCTTTTATAGGGGCGGAGGAGTACCGGAGCGGGAGATCGGTGCGGGGGAGGTGGCGGCGTGCGAGAGCCGGCGCGAAACGTCGCGCGAGAGAGGGGAGAAGATGGGGGCGAGGCGGTTGGATGTGCCGGGTCGTGCGCATGTCGCGCGGAAGGCGGGAGAAGTTGGCACGGCCGTTGTGGAGCTTCGGGTGCGGCATCCATGGCAGTTTCGTGGCTTGGCTGCACGAGGAAAACAGTGGCGAGGAAGAAGGTGCGGTGGGGCCCACTGGCAGCGGAACAGGAGGGGAGAGGGTGGAGCGGGTGGGCTGGAACGGGCCGGGGCGCGGAGAAATAGGAATGGGCCGAGTAGGTTTCTACCAAAGGAATTTGCTTGATTTTTAATTGATTTCCTAATTTAAATAATCCTAGTAATTCTTTTGGGCTTTAGAAAATAGAAAATTAAATTAAAAAATTAAGAGAAAATTGACAGAAATTCTTTTATTTATTTTGGACTTAATATAATTATTTCCAACTTAAAATTGGCTTTTAATTTTGCAAATAAATTATCTTGGCTTCAAAAATACTTTGGAAAAAGCTTTAAAATTCCAAAAAATTCTAGAAATTAAGTAAATTTTTATTTTTCAAATTAAATCAAATAAAACTTCAAGAATTCAGATAAATTTCACTTTTGACTTTTAAAATTTCAAAAATTCAAATAAAGCAATGAAACTCTACCAAATTTCAGAAAATCCAATAAAACGTCAACTTTATTTTATTTTATTTTATTTTATTTTGGTAACATAACCTTGGGATGTTACAAAACTACCCCCCTCAAAAGGAATCTCGACCCCGAGATTCGGAGTGGCTACTAAGAAAGTTAGGGATACAAGGTTTTCAACTGGAATTGTCGTCGTTCACATCTGACTCCTCATCCGATGTAACTTCACCGTGACATTGCATGCACGCCCTTTCCCAATTTTGCGGCTTCTTGTTTGCTTGCATGATGTTGACTTCAGGGTTGGCTGGATTTGCTACATGCTGCTTCTTTGGACATTTACTGGCGAAATACCCAACCTCGTGGCAATTGAAGCACGTGATGCCTGCAACATAGGATGAGTCCTTCTGTGCCTGATCACCATCAGATGTGTTGGAGGACTCCAAGTTGACAGGTTGTATCTTTGTTGGTCGATTTGACCTGATATGATGAAGTCCCTCTAGCTCTAGAAAAACCTCCAGAGTTGAACTTTTGTGCAGTCATTCTTCTCTTGCGATTCTCCATCTCGCGGTGCTTGCCTTCTTGACGAATCGCCTTGTCAACTAGCCTGGAAGTCGGTAGATAACTCGGGAAATCACCATGCGGACAAGTCATCATTGAGACCTTCTAGGAATCTTTCCGCTTGTCTTCATCCTTTGCAACATCGTTAGGTGCGTAGTGTGCCAATTGGTTGAACTTGTGCAAGTACTCATTCACAGAGAGGTTGCCTTGGCGCAATGAATGAAACTCCTTTTTCTTGAGGGTCATAATGCTCGCAGAATACGTGCATGCCGAAAGCTCGCACAAACTCGGCCAGTGATGGATCGAGCATCCGCATGGGAAATGCCGGGTTATCCCACCATTCGAAGTGGACCCATGAGTCGGTGTGAAGCAAACAACACCCTCTTACGATCGCACACTAGGCGATATCCAACTTCTTACTAATCGCCGAGCCAATCATCTGCATCCATGGGCTCAGTACTGCTTGAAAAAGTTGGTGGACGCATCCTCATAAATTCTGACATACTGGTCCTTTAAGGTGGTGGAGTTGGAGTTAGAGCTTGGGAAGCTGTAGCTTGTCGGGCTTGATTGTTGTTGATGGACTGAGAGAGTAGTTCGATCAGACGGTTTTGATTGGCCATCAACTGCTGCCATTCTGGTTCATTGATTGGGACACTCCCATCGTTGTTGGTGTGGGCTCCACTTCCTGAGTGACGAGTGTTCACCATTTGCTGGTTACTCCAGAGAGTTAGGAAAGGAGACAAAGGAGAGGGGAGAGGCAATTAAGAAGAACTAAGGGGGATAGAGCAAAACAATACTCCCAAATGAAAGAACCAACTTAAAAGCTTTTCAGAAAAACTTAACACAACATTCTATCAATCGAGACTCTTTTAATTTGCTGAAACGACTCAATACACAGAGTGAGTCTTGGCAACTTAATTATATGGCCTGGCTGACAACGCATCTTCTGCTCGTGATCTTTAATGACGATGCTTACTTGATAGCTTCATGCCTTGTGGTCTTGAACATAAGGGTTTGACCATCTATAAAAGTTTATAAGGAAAGAGGATCCATTTACATTATAAAATGGTGAACAAAGAATTAGGTGAGAAAGAGTTACTATAAGGAAGCTATAGATAGACGACCAAGATGAGAAGAGAACAAATTATTTTTCTTGTTGTGTAAAATAAATTTTGAAGATTTTCAACTAACGACCATTCTAACTAGGTCATGACCTATAGTCGATATGGCTCTGATACCACTTTGTAAGACCCAGGATTAACATCTCAGATCTTCTGTGCATAACTGAACTAGTCCCATGATCAGTGGCTAACTCACACAGTAAACAAATGTGATAGCACAATCATAAACGCTAAAATTCATTAATAAACAACAGAGTTGATTACAAGATAGCCTTACAGGGCAACATTAAATAAACACAGCGAAAGATGATGAAGAAGTAGTGGAGTCCAGTTGATCTGTCACAGGCAATCGACTAGGGTAGCGGCCTAGTCGTCATGATCCAAACCTGAAGCGAAGTCCTTCTCATCTGAAATTTGTTTGCATAAAGCAAGTATGAGCACAACTTCCGTGCTCGCAAGTTACACCCGTCAAATAACAGAATGACATGCATACATGGATGTAACAAGGGATGACTTATAGGGTTATTTGTGCCAAAAACAACATTTGACATTAAATACCATACTAAGTTCAAAAGCTCTAGTTTTATAAAATCCAAAATTGATTTTGAATTGATAAAGATAGTGTAGGCACCAACCTAACACCAACATAAACACGGGCACCAACCCGGGGCTTCAACCCACAACTTTGCTCATGGACACCCATCCATGTCAAAACTGTTTTACAAAAGCATTTTGAAATCGAAGTCTAACTTTGAGTGACTTTGCCAGCATGTCCATGACTGTGGACACGGCTATTCGAATAGTTTTACACTCTGCAGAGGTTGTACAACTTTACCCACAAGAGATAATCAACTTTTAATGTCCGTCTGACACACTTCCGAAGGTGTGCGACTAAGTGATCATCACGAGGCTTTTACAATGCGCCATTCCACCACGCCCTCCTCGCTAAGGTTTCGCCCCCTTTGGACTACCCGTTCGCTCGGTTCAGGCCCCCTCTTGTGCCAGGTGGGACTAACGAAGGTCATAACATGACTACCCACCGCACCAACAGGAACGACCATGATGGAGCTTTGAAAATTATTCAGCCAGATCCTGCCCATACAAGACATGTGGTAGTACGATGTGGCTTAGCAAGATGCGGCTCGAAGACCGGTCCTTAACTGACTTGGGTGACAACCACAGAACCCTGGGCCTCAACCTACCCAGTTGAGCCCGTGCATAAACCTGCACCCCACCAAACAACCACTTTGCCCAAGTCTAAACCATCAATTTATTTTATTTTCTAAAGTCATTTATAAAACTCCCATGACACACCAATGCCAAGGGTACAGTTTAAACATCAATTGATCTTTGGCTGAAATCTCCCAAATCAAACAAGTTTGGTCTAATAGCATGGCTAAGCACAATTTTTCTCAAAATGATCCAGTTCATACTATCAGATTAACGAGTTTTGTCTAGGTGACAACATGTTTGATTCAATTATCAAATTTGGCCATATAAAGGAGTCTAGGCATAACTATAAATTTAAAACAGGAATTTAAAATTACTGAATATAAATAAGCATGCAGTAATGATTTGAAACAAAATTTAAATAATTTTAAGTAATGGGTGAAAATATGATCAAGAATATAACTTGCCTTGCTCAAATAGTTGCTCTCAAACGACATCGAAATCTGACTCTCCGAAGTCGTCGAAATCTATACGCGAAAATAAGCCAAATTCAAACTAAATTCAAAAAAGATTCAAATTAACTCCAAATTGAATAATTTTGGTTTAGTTGGCTAGATCTTGAATTTAGATAAATTTAGAAATTTGAATGGACTCAATTGGAGTTCGGATGCAAAAGATATGAGCTTTCGAAGTTTGAAATTGCATATAATGATAAAACTAGGGTTTTTCTGGATTTTGGGAATTATTTTTCTAAAGGAAAATGGCTTTATTGCGCAAGATGGCGTCAGCGGCTGATTTTCGGGATTTAAATGAATTAAAAGAAATTTTCGACATGTGGGACCCACATGTCGGTCTTACGGCTCATGTGGACCAAGTCCACGGGTGTTTGAGGCTCAGGGGTGGTGGACCTTGCCACGCAGGCATGCCACGTGGGCGGACACGCGAGCGAGGGTGGTGAGATGGCGCTGACTTGGCATCTACGTGGTGCGTGCCATAGGCTCCGCAACGCGCGCTTCGGGTCCTAATGGTCGCCGGCGCTCTGCGCCATGGCGACGCGAATGGATGGTACCAAGGGCAAGAGGAAGAGACGGTGAACCTTATGTGCAGGTTTTCGGTGACGCGGCGCTGACTTGGCATCTACGTGGTTGTGCCACGTAGGCTCCGACGACGGCGGCGCTCGGGTCCCAATGGTCGTCGGCGCTCTGCGCCATGGCGACGCGAATGGATGGTACCAAGGGCAAGAGGAAGAGACGGTGAACCTTATGCGCAGGTTTTCGGTGACGTAGCGCAAAGGGGTTGCCGGCGGCGAGGTAGAAGGCGACGACGAAGGTTCGGGTCGAAGGCGGTGCGGTGGTCCGGTGGCGCTCCGGCGAGGCGGGCGCACGCACGGGGTGCGCCGCGACGAGGCGGTGCCGATGGTGGCGTCGGCGAGGCGAGGGCGTCAATGGTGGCGGCGCTAGAGGCGGCGAGGCGCTTTCGGCCAGCGGCGACTAAAACTCCGATTCTGACGAGACGGGCGTGAGAGAGGAGAGGTGAGTGAGGGGGAGAGGTTGAGTGGGAGGAGAGCTCCCCCGTGCTTCCTTTTATAGGGGCGGAGGAGTACCGGAGCGGGAGATCGGTGCGGGGGAGGCGGCTGCCGTTGCGGAGCTCGCGGGCGAAAACTTGCGTGGAGAAGGGGGAGAAGATGGGGGCGAGGGCGGTTGGAGGTGCCGGGTCGTGCGCACGTCGCGCGGAAGGCGGGAGCAGTTGGCGCGCCGTTGTGGAGCTTCGGGTGCGGCATCCATGGCGGTTTCGTGGCTTGGCCGCACGAGGAAGACAGCGGCGAGGAAGAAGGTGCGGTGGGGCCCACTGGCAGCAGAACAGGAGGGGAGAGGGTGGAGCGGGTGGGCTGGAACGGGCCGGGGCGCGGAGAAATAGGAATGGGCCGAGTAGGTTTCGGCCCAAAGGGAATTTGCTGATTTTTAATTGATTTTCTAATTTAAATAATCCTAGTAATTCTTTTGGGCTTTAGAAAATAGCAAATTAAATTTAAAAAGTAAGAGAAAATTCACAGAAATTCCCTTATTTATTTTGGACTTAATAGAATTATTTCCAACTTAAAATTGGCTTTTAATTTTGCAAATAAATTATCTTGGCTTCAAAAATACTTTGGAAAAAGCTTTAAAATTCCAGAAAATTCTAAAAATTAAGTAAATTTTTATTTTTCAAATTAAATCAAATAAATCTTCAAGACTTCAGATAAATTTCACTTTTGACTTTTAAAATTTCAAAAATTCAAATAAAGCAATGAAACTCTACCAAATTTCAGAAAATCCAATAAAACATTAACTTTATTTTATTTTGGTAACATAACCTTAGGATGTTACAAGATCGATTCTCGCCCTCGACGGCAAAGATGCCTCAACAGCACCACAACACGCTTCTAGGCGCATGCGGCCTTCCCGCATGGCGCACCTACTGCATTGCCGGCTTGGGACCAGACGGCTCTGGCTAACGCGATGAGCACCATGGCGCTCCAACAGCCATCCGCGTTTGAGTGGTTCATGGAATCAGGTGCGCCTGCTGTGGTGCCCGCCGCGGCACCCGCCGTTGCTGCCACACCAGCCGTGACACCTGTCATGACACCTCCAGCTCCTGCTGCACTTGCCGCAGCACCCGCGACATCTGTAGTTCCTGCCAACGACATCCAGATCACACCGACGGTCAACACACACGCCATGCGCACGCGTGGCAAGGACAAGATTCGGTTGCCACACATACCCTTCGACCTCGTCGCGACAGCCATCTCGCCAATCCCAAAATCATATCGCGGCGCCCTTAACAACCCCCATTGGCGCACTGCGATGGAAGACGAGTACAATGCGCTGATGAGCAATAGTACATGGGACCTCGTCGATCACCCGCACAACGTCAACATTGTGAGTAGTAAATGGATTTTTCATCATAAATTCAAACCTAGCGGCTCTTTGGACAGATACAAGGCGAGATGGGTGCTTCCTGGCTTTTCTCAAAAGCCCAGCATCGATTTTGACTAGACCTTCAGCCTCGTCATCAAGCCGGCAACCATTCGCATGATGCTCACTCTAGCTGTGTCCAGCGATTGGCCAATACACCAACTCGATGTCAAGAATGCCTTCCTCTACGACACCCTTGATGAGATGGTGTACGCTCCGCAACCGTCCGACTTCATTACCCCCGACAAGCCGAACCACATTTGCCGCCTCAACAAATCGCTTTATGGACTCAAGCAAGCTCCCCGTGCGTGGTTCCACCGCTTCACCACATTCATTCTGTCCATTGGATTTGTGGGATCCAAGACCGACACATCACTGTTTGTCTACCGCGGCCGCGACAGCCTCACCTACCTTCTACTTTACGTCGACGACATCGTACTCACCGCCTCCTCTTCGGCTCTCCTTGCCCGCATCATACAGTCTTTGCGGCAAGAGTTTGCCCTGAAGGACCTCGGTGACCTCGACTTCTTCCTCGGCATGAAGGTAACAAGGACATCTCAGGGAATTTTTCTCTCTCAACAACGATATGCTGCAGAGATCATACAATGCGCGGGCATGCAATCTTGCAACCCAAGCTCAACACCAATCGACACCAGCTCCAAGTTGTCGGCTACCGCGGGTGCACCGATGTCCAACCCAACCTCCTACCGCCGTCTCGTTAGCGCATTGCAGTACCTCACCTTCACCGATCGGACATCACCCACTCCGTCCAACAGATCTGCTTTCACATGCACGACCCGCGGGAGCCTCACTTCATGCAACTGAAGCGGATCATTCGATACATCAAGGGCATGCTTGATTTCGGCCTCCATGTGTCCCGCACCAAACCATCCTCCCTCGTCGTCTACTCCGACGCCGATTGGGTTGGGTGCCCTAACACGCGGCGGTCCACGTCCGGATATCGCGTCTTCCTGGGCGACAACGTCATCTCCTGGTCCTCCAAGCGCCAGCACATCGTCTCCCGGTCCAGCACTGAGGCAGAGTACCGTGCCGTCGTCGAAGCTTGCTGGTTGCGCCAACTACTCGGCGAGCTCCATCATCCCCTTCCAAAGACTGCGCTTGTGTACCGCGACAACATCAGCACAGTCTACCTCGCCTCCAACCCCGTTCAACATCAGCGAACCAAACATGTTGAGATCGATCTCCATTTTGTTCATGAACGGGTGTCCCTCAGCGACGTACGAGTGCTGCACGTCCCATCAACATCTCAGTACGCCGACATCTTCACCAAAGGCCTCCCTACAGCTCTGTTCTGTGACTTCCACGACAGTCTCAACCTTCGCCGAAGCTCTGAGTTGATACTGCGGGGGTTGTTAAACGATGATTGCGTCCAACGGTCTTTCTCTTTCCTTTTCGCGTTCATTGCATGCGCCAATCCCGGACCTGATCATTCCATGTATAGCACATTTGATCATTTCCTTGTATTAGTTGATTGTTTCCTTGTATTAGCTGATTGATTAGCTGCCTTATAAGATCGGTTTTATTCGACTGTTGTACAAGGCTTAGCAGCCTATTTATAGTTGGCATTTGCCACAATGAAAAGTTATCTCGTGAGCTACAATCACGTTTTCAGTGTCTACAACTAGTCTAATTAACAAACATCTCCGGTTTGCATTATAAATTTATAATCATCTTGATATTCTCTCCACATGGACACATGGTACTGCCTGATAGTTTTAGTACTTAGTAGCATAGATGTGCACATATATGCCCCTGAGGGATTGCTATATAGTTATGGTGTTGTTTTTTCTTTTAGTTTTGAACAAAATATTTCAATTTCAAAGTGCACCCAAAGTGAAAAATTAGTTCCTACTGGAACCAGAACTGGAATGCAATTCCGAAAACCCGTTCCAATTCCCCCATAGCCAAACAAGAGTGCTAAACGGAAACTAACCACTCAATATTCTGAAAAAGAAAAGAAACACCGCATAAGTAGATACAGAAATGCTACCACTGTTCCATGGATTTTTCTAGGACACCTAGGTACTTGCACTTGGGCAGCTCCGATGTGTACAACTCCACAGACACGTCGGACTGTTCGTTGCTGCCACGAGAGCAACAAAACCTGGCAAAAAAACTTTCGAAAACACGCCAAAACACATCATTATATTAAAGAGGAAGAGAAGAAGAGCGCAACATCATTATATTAAAGAGGAAGAGAAGAAGAGCGCAACATCATTACAAGGTTCAGAACCGCTACCAGAATAGGCAACCAAAAAATTATGAACTATGGTTAACACAAACAAACTTTAACAACAAAACTCATAGCTCCTACTTTACAACAAGAAACCCACATTACTTTCCTTAAAAAAAAAAGAAAACCTATATTCCTGCTAATTGCCACAAAGCGTCCTTGTGCCGAATGCAACTTATGATAACATGTAAAGGGTTGTACTTATTGTTGAAGACTCATGTATTTTGCTCTTTCCATAATTCTCACATGATTAAGATGACAAAACTAGTAGTAACTCGGTATCATCATCATCATCGTCGTATATACAAGCAGAATTAGCACATCAAACCTGCCTTTAAACCAAGTAAAATTCTTCATCGAAAACGACGTCTTAAAGAGGTCGAGTTGGAACTGACGCGGTAGTCATCTCCGGTTTGGCAGGTAGCAGTTGAGTTTCCGTCGCCTTGGCTTGGACTTGGAGAGTTGCAGCCGGCAATTTTCATGGCACGCCACGCCACCACGCCGCAAACGCAATGCGGTGCTCGGATACGACGTGACAGTGCACATGAAAGATGCCATGAAAGCTACGCCGCCGGAGAAACAAAGAATCAAAAGTGATCGCCTTTTTCTAAGTCGCTAACTAACCTGTCCATAAACAGGCAGCTTTTCAAGCTTCAGCGAGTCCATTATACACGGCTGCTATCGGATATTCTCTCTCTTTGTTTTTTAATTTGTTAAACAACATTTGACTGCTTTCTTTTGTTAAAATAGTCAAATTTTCATCTGTTCGATATACTTTAAGATTTGCACCTTTCTCGTATGATGAATTGGGTCCAAATTTATTATATTTTTTTTCGAAACATAACATCTTCACCATATTGCCGTATTTTGTTAGTATAGATTTTTTTTTTGTCTTTGTTTTTTCTCAATATCTCGAAGTATATGTTGGATTTTGAATCATATGATGGAGATATGAGTCATTAAGACTTTCAATGATAATTACAGTGACCAAGAACAAAAATTGCATAAATAAATTACTATAATTTATGTATGATAAAGTTATAAATGAACTAAAATTTAACTGTTTTAGGCTGAGAAAACAGTCAAATCTTGTATAGTCAGACCTTTTTTTGGCAAAGCAGAGCTATACGTACAAAGTTTGCTTTAGGAATTAAAAGAAACTTCGTCAATTATAGAGGAGTTTGGTTTAGGAATAAAAAGACTGTTAATTACAGAGACAAGGAAGATGTCTCTATATCAGAACTAGTTCGAGCTAGGCCGATGAACCCATATATAGCAAGATAGAAGAAGAAGAAGAAGAAGAATCGGTTTACAGTTACTTAAGGAGATTCTTGCTATGTTTCCATGCAAACTTCCATGCTCTCAGATGGAAAAGCTCCTCTTTGCCTCAAATCCTTAGCCAAGTGTGTTTCAACTGTTTCTTACTTTCAATTTGTGTGCTTTCTTGCTTGGTATGCACTACCTAGTACTCAAGCGATCAGGTAGTCTGTTGACATATATAGGATCCTCGCTACAAAATTATATCAAGTGCGAGAGATTAATTTGACCGAAACGTGTATCCTGTGACTTTATGTTACAATATCACGGTGTTATAGTACCATGATATTACGTAGTAGCCGTTGGATCGAAAACGAGAGGATAAGATCGCGGCGCGCACAGCAGAATAAACACCGCAGCATCACCGTAGCAAAAACACAGTAGCATCAATACTATTCATAAGACTGTAGCAACACTCCGAGACGTTCTTTCCGGATCAGACGGTTTAGACCTGTGTAATGTTATGGCGCTGTAGCACATGGCATTGCCCATAGGATGGGATGGCAGATGATGCAAAATCCCATTTTCACATAGCCTGCTAACGAAACGTGATGCCATCATCCATGGCTGTTCAGCTGCTGACCTCTTGGATTAGCAGAGCCGCCAGTGTTCAAAAGCCCCTCGTTGGTCAAAATTTTTCTGAAAGCCCAAAGTGACCTACTGACCTACTATGGTGCCAGTCCATTTGGGCTCATCGGCTCCCCAGGAAAATTGGGGACATTTTGGGAATATGCCCCTACCAACTCCTCCTTTGGTCTCCGGTTTTCAAGTTTCCCCTTTCAAGATGTGAGTATTGAAAACTGGTGGAGTTCGTTGTTAAAACTGAATTTCAGTTTGACCTGAATGAATTGTTCTTTTGACGGCAAGTAGGGGTTTTTAAAGGGTACGTAGTACGGATTGTTTTGTATTACATGTGCTCGCGTTATTGTATTCAGGCTGATACGCATATTTTATGCAAATGATGCTAGGGATACGAGGAGAGGAAGCTTCTACTACATTGAACGTTGAGTTTGTTTGTTTGCAATTTTTCAGACAAAAGAAAATTAGATAAAGCAACAAGTTATTCACAGGCAAAAATAAGAAAACATTATAAGTATTTATGAGGTACATACAATCATGAAATTTGTTAAAGTTTGGAAACATATATAATCAATAACCAAGTATTTTATATTTTAGACTATACGTACACTTCCTGTGTCCAATTATAAATTCAAACATTGAAAACTTGAAGTGTATTTTGTAATTAGGAATAATGGTGTTGTAATGGAATACAATAAACTTTGTTGAGATTCTCAGCGGTTGTTTGGATTGCAAGTTATGTAGATATGTTTTGCTTAATGTGTTTTTTTGTAGGTTTTAGCAATATGGATTTTAAGTTATTTAATATGTTTGAATAGCATTTCTATTTTTGAGTGTTGTGATGAGGGTGGTTTTTTTCTTCATAAAATTCATTGTTTGAGTTTTGACAAAAACTTATTTTCGTTATCCAAGTTTTACCCTACCCTAACTAAAAAAGATTTTAGATGATATATTGGACACTAAAATAGGTTGAACTAAACATAATGCTACATGTCCATCGAACGCCTCACTCTCTCGTTCACTTCGTGCCGAAACCTTTCTCCCCAAAATCTCCTTATCTTCTTTGTCCCATCTCCAAATTTCCTCCAAATCCACTCATCCTCCCCAAATTCGCACCTACTTCATCTCCCCAAAATCACCCAAACCCCCTTCTCCCTCATCTCCACCTCAACCGCCGCCCCAATGCTATCGCAGTGGTGTGCCCCAACTGTGACCCACTGGTGCTGCAGAAGGACACTGACTGGGAGATCCCCACTTCGTCGTCTGGCCTTGCTACCTCCTCACCGACTGGGTCGCTCACCTCATGCTCAGCCTCCTCAACAACATGGGCAACATTGGTGGCAATAGACCAGGTGGAAGCTCCTTGTCCTTGACCTCTGGTACCGGCGGCCCCACATCAACGGACAACAGCAGCCCCGTCATGTTCACCTTCTGGACACTGCTCCACTACTGCACTCGGGTCCTCCCAAATATGATCGTCATCCACCAGAACCTCCGCAACAACCTCCATCTTCAATTGGGTACGTCTTGTTGCAAGTGTTGCTTAATTTTGTTGCAACAGTTGGCTCGAAATATTGCATAAAATATTTTTTTATTGTTGCAATGCTGTTGCATATCAAATGTTACGGCAAGAGATGTTTTTTTTGTTGCAACAATGTTTTTGATTTGTTGCACAAGAGTAAACATTTTGTTATAGCTTTCACCATTTGGTTGTTGCATCATTGTTTCAAAAATGTTGCAATAATTATTTTTGGATGTTTGTAGTGCTATTTTTAAATGTTGCAATGTTTTTGTATTGTTATTTTCAAATGTTGCAATATTGTAACGTCGAAATTTGTTTGTTTGTGATGTTTGAACTAGTTTTTAAAAGCACAGCCGATGGTTTCATGTATTTTCGGTAAGAATGTGATTTTTTTATTTTTTAGTATTGTATTTATTATTTACGTATTTTGTTGCAACGTGAATTAATTTTGTTGTAAATATTATATTTAGATATTGCGTTGGAGCGTAGAAGTCGGAGCGCTAGTTGCGTCCACGGGCCACGGCACACCGGCACCTACCAGCCGCCACCTTCCCTTCATACTCGCAGGAACTGAATCACTCCTCCCTTCCTTGTGATCTCCGAATTCCCTTCTCAGATTCCGAGGGTTGGGGCGTTTGATCCCTGGCTCTCCTCGAGCCCGCCCACCCCCCCTCGAATCCGTCGCGAAAGGCACCGCTTTTACCAGTTCTTGCCGCGATTTGAGAGGGGTTCTTGGAGCAGAGCCGGACGCTTTGATCCCAAGAAGAGGCCGCTCTTTGATCCGAGGAAGTGTTCTTGGGTGACTGGTGGGAGGAAAGGTGAGATCTTGCAAAAGTTTGTTCTTTCGATCCTGCACAGTTTTTTTTTTTTAATTTAAAAATCTGCAAGACCGGTGGATGTTCCTACTGCCGGGTAGCCCTCCCCGACGCGGTCGCCGGCGCCGGCCGCCTGAACCGCCCGCCGTTCAAGCCGCAGACACACCGCCTCCCACACCTCTGTTATCCCAGCCGGCGACCATCACCCGTGGCTGGCGGCCGGTGCAGCGCCGGCGCCTCGCCGCTCTATCACCCGCAGCACCACCACCTCGTCGCGTCCCGTACCATCTTCCTCCCCTGCCGCCGTCAGTTTCTTTGTTCCATGCTTTACATGCAAAATCTCCCAAATTAGATCACGAGAGTATGAACCTTTGCAAGGAGGGAAGGTGATATCCTTACGTGTAGATCAGCGCGCGAAAGCGATGCACTTATGCATAATTTGTCCTCATCTAGAATTTTAGCTTTTTAGCATTTAGGGATTTATCAGTGGGCAAGACGATAGCTTAGCCGTGCAGGAATTGTGTAGTACTTTCTTTTGAGTAGTTTAAGAAGAAAGGTAAATGGTTGGAGCTTGGAACATGCAGTTGATTCAAGCATTTGATCACCTCAAGGAAAGCTTGTATCCGGGGAATTATAGAGATTTCTTTCAAGCAGCTCTTCCAGGAAAGTTGTTTCATGTCACTTTCTATATGGTGCTGATGCATTCAATCGATCACCTTAAATAAAGTTTTTATTCAAAGGGACACCAGAATTTCTTTTAAGAAGCTGTTTGATAAAGTTTTTAATGTTACTTTCTATCTGGTATTTCACCTACTGCCATCTAAAAACTTCTTGGTTGATCTGCAGAAGCCATGATACCTGCTGTGAAGCTCTCTCCTGCCCCTGTGGCGTTCTCTGGCACCAACCTACGGTCTAAATCGGCTTCGGTTCCATACGTCTCCAGTTTCAAACCCTCCAAATTTGTGGTCTCCTCCCTTAGACCGCTCTACCTTGCACCGCTAGATGGCCCACACACTACTGAGCTGAAGCCTCGGAGGCAGCCGCTTGAGTTCCATTGTGCAGCTTCTGCTGCTGATGACAAGGAGTCCAAGACCGAGGTGGTGCCAGCCCGCTCTGAAGCTGCACAGAGGTTAAAGATCTCAATCTATTTCGCGACATGGTGGGCGCTTAATGTGATCTTTAACATCTATAACAAGAAGGTTCTCAATGCTTTCCCGTACCCCTGGCTCACCTCCACGCTTTCCCTCGCCTGTGGCTCTGCGATGATGCTTGTCTCATGGGCCACCCGCCTCGTCAAGCCCCCCAAGACTGACCTAGATTTCTGGAAAGTGCTTTTCCCGGTGAGTTGGATCTTTTCTTGGCAATTATTTTGCCTTTTGTCGTGCCTACTTGGAAAAGCATGAATGATTTTGGTTATTTTCATTGATGAAGGTTGCTGTGGCTCATACGATTGGGCATGTTGCTGCGACGGTGAGCATGTCGAAGGTGGCAGTGTCATTCACGCACATTATCAAAAGTGCAGAGCCTGCATTCAGTGTTTTGGTGTCAAAGTTCTTTCTTGGGGAGACATTTCCAGTGCCAGTATATCTTTCCCTTCTCCCGATCATTGGTGGTTGTGCTCTAGCTGCTGTCACAGAGCTAAATTTTAATATGGTTGGTAAGTATAAATAAGTGTACATTGATTCTTTGACATTCTCTCCCTGTTGTAGGTTTAGAAATTGATGCGCGTTCTGCTTTAAATCATCAGTCACAATGTTATTTTTTATAAACAAGGTGTAGCTATGAGTGGTCCATTTAATTGCTTTAATAATCAATATCTTTAATGCTTTTGAACACGAAAGTGACTTGCTATTTGATTCTTTTGCTCTCTCTGGAATTCTGGATTTATGTGATTTTTAAGAACTATGTGCTTCAGATTTTAAATTTGTGGAAAGAAATAAACAATAACTGAGTGATAGAAAGAATCTGTTAACCTTGTCTAATTTAAGTTAATAAACAATAACTGAATGGTAGATAGGATTTGTTAACCTTGTCTAAATTAAGTTAATAGATACAGAAACTTACACTAGTATATTCTCCTCTCTACCAGCAGTTACATGCTTAAATCCCTGTTCTCTCATTCCTTCCTGAAGTTTCGTGCTTAGACTTAAGTTTAAGAATCGGATGAAATAGGGGTCATAGTTAAATTTGCAATTGTTTTCAATGGTCTTGCTCAGGTTAGGTGGGGCAGCTGTTCTCCTGCTCCCTTTTGTTGATGTTAATAGTTACTATTTGTCCTTCCACCAGGATTTATGGGTGCCATGATATCAAACCTTGCATTTGTTTTCCGCAACATCTTCTCGAAGAGGGGCATGAAGGGGAAGTCCGTCAGTGGCATGAATTACTATGCCTGCCTGTCAATAATGTCCCTGGTCATACTCACACCATTTGCTATCGCTATGGAGGGCCCCCAAATGTGGGCTGCTGGTTGGCAAAAGGCTCTTGCAGATGTTGGGCCTAACGTTATCTGGTAAAAAATTCAAGTATTCTGCAATTTTTCTTCCACAGTTGCTATATTGTAGATTGTAATTTGGTACTTTAATTACATGTGGCAACTAGAAATGGTCTTCACATTCCTATCAATGCTTTCGAAACATATTTAACCCACTTACAGGACCATTGTTTTTACTATTCTGTTGGACATATTCATGTTGGACTTTTGGTAGTCCTAGACAAGGATCGATATATTATGTTGGATTAATCCAGCATTTATACTAGAGCATATATCACAACATGAAGTATTTTATTTATTTATTTTTTATGTTGTAAATGTTGAATGATAGGTGGGTTGCTGCACAGAGCGTCTTCTACCACTTGTATAACCAGGTGTCCTACATGTCTCTGGATGAGATTTCTCCATTGACGTTTAGCATTGGCAATACAATGAAGCGCATATCAGTGATTGTTTTGGCAAGATGAAGACCTTAGCAGATGAGATGGCATCTGCTGGAAAACCCTAGAAGAAGAAGAGTTGGTCTCCTACATCCTCGGCGGCCTCGACATGGAATACAATCCAATTGTGTCGACACCGTGGGCGTCTTGAACCAGCCTCGGTTGGAGAAGTTTACTCCCAACCTCGTCGGCTTCTACAAGGAGTACAAGGTGGACCATCGCAGTCCTCTGCGAACTCGCTATCTGGACGCGAGGCTTCGGCTTTCGAGAGAGGCGGGACGTGGCGTGGCATTGGTGGCGTGGCGGCAACAATTATACATCAAGTCGCTCAAACTATGGTGAAGATACTCGTCCTAAATGCCACTCTGCAAGAAGAGAGGACACCGCGTGAAACACTGTTGGCATTTGATCACAACTTCATTCCTCCAAGTGAGAAGATGGCTGCAGCTGCCACTACCTCATGGCGTTGACATGTTCCTAAAGCTTCATCATTAAGATCTCTTAAAACACAAATCTGAAGTCTTCCGAAGTTCCATGAATTCCAAACCTTGTTGAGAGATTGTTCAGAAGAAAATTATCTCTGTTCAAACAGTTGGGGTGGTGAATATGAGAAACACATGCCTCCATGCCTGCCACTTACTTGATAAACCGCACACCTAGCAAAGTGTCCGAATCATCACATTCTATTGATCAAGGGGTGAAAATGTGTTTGATCCTGTAATCAATGATGAGTTTTCAGGACAGATTGATGGAGAACACTAGGAGAACCATGCACTGTAGAAGAAGCTTTGAAAGATAAAAATTGGAAAGAGGCTATGGATGTGGAGTACATGGCACTAAAAATAACAATACATGCTGATGACAGTATAGATAGGTACAAAGCTCGTTTAGTTGCAAAAGGTTTTAAACAAAGATGCTATATTGTTATCTTCATGCTTATTTATGTTGATGATATAATTGTTGCTAGTTCAAATCCTGATGCTACTGCAGCCCTACTTGCCATCCTTGGATAAGTTAACAGCACAAGGAGAAAAACTTGGGACAGAAGACACATGATATCTCCTTCTCAGTCTTGTATTTGGACTCAGAAGATCGACCGTAACTCTAGCTAATGCTACAGCTGAAATTATGTGGGTGCAAACCCTTCTCAAGGTTGCTTTAAGATTTCATTTTTGGCTGTACTTGTACTTGTACTGTATTGACTGAAATGAACTTTTGTTGTGCTGGACTAGAGAAAGGACAGAACTTCGTTTGTGTAGTGTTTAGTACTTTCCAACTGGTCTATCTGTGTTCTCCACACCCCGGCAGGGATCCTTACGGCCAATAGTGTGTCCTGTCAATGTTCATGCCATCCTTGGCGTATTCTCAGGTAACTCTGTGCAGAAAAATAGAGCTTAATTTGTTAACATGGTTACTTTTCGATCCTTGCTGCTCCATTTCTAGGATGGATTGCTTTGACGATCAGTAAGTGACATTTTAGCAACAAGTATACTTCAGATGTTTTCTTAGCGCATGATCAAAATACACGACATATTATGGCGTGACTGGAAATATCTTCTTGGAACAAATGGTTGACAAAACTGGGAATATTAAGTCATAGAAAACATTGGGGAATACACGACTGGATAAACTTCTGTTGCATTGATCTTAATGCCTCCGGTGATATATGTCTAACTAAAATACTTTTATTGAAGTTGTCATTTTCTTTACTTTATTCTGATGCAGGCAAAACAGTGAGGTTAAGATGTTGGCAAGGTCAGGGCCATGGATGAAGAATATCTCTGCGGAATCAGTAGCAAGCACTGAGACCAATTTTGCTTGTGCAAGTATATTGTAGATATAGGGTTAGGTTTTCATATGAGAGGTCATAATAATAATGGGTTGCTGTTTTCTTGTTATTTGTTAATCACGAACTGAACTCCAGAGGCTATGAGCTGTGGCTGAGTGTATTTTCAAAAAATAACTGTGGGAATTCATCCATGCTGTTTCATTCTGGGAAGGCAACTGTTGTCCAAGTCCGAGTTTGGTGGTTTCAATAGTGTGTATTGTTCTCACTGGTAAATCAATGAGATCACAAACATGGTGTTATTCTCAACATGGTTTCTGTTATGCTTCAGTTTGCAGTTGATCTGGAGCAACAAAGAACTTCCATCTTACTGTTGTCGCTAATTTGTGTTTTTTTTTTTCTCTCGCCAGAAATTAATTGTTTAAAGAATACAGATTAATGTGCCGCAGTTTGTATGATTTGGTTAAATTATGAAAGCCTGCAGGCACAAAATTTTTGTTTGCGCCTGGAATTTCAAATTCTGAATAATTTGGCTAAATTCTGAATCCCCAGCCTGACGTTTTCATTTATCCCAGTACTTGAGAATACGGTAGAAACCTTGAAGGCTTGAACTCCCATCTTTCCCTCCATTTCAGCATGCTTGAAATAGCAACCAGCAAGATTGCAATAGCATGAAAAATGGATTGCAATAGAGCCTCTGGGCTACAGCCTACTGACAGCACTGCAGGGCTAATACAACATAGAATCTTTGCAGCTGCTTTAAATTCGATGCTCATTCTGAAATGACTATCAAAGCAAGCTTGCAAAGCATTTTGGTACTAGGTTGCAAACCTTCTTGACTGTTCAAACTTCAGAGTTTCAGTCTCGAGTACACTTGTTTTTTTTTTCTCGACTGGCTGTGGGCTCTCTTCATGAACTTTTTCGTTATTCAAACGGAAGTCTGCGTTTTGGCTTCATCGTGCCCTGTGCTCGTGCATGATTTGTAACAATGCACTAGCTATGCTAATGAATAACTGTTTCTCCCTTTCTCACAAAAGATTAATTCTTTAATCTTCTTTGAGAAAGGAATATTGCCTATATATACGATATTTTTTTAAAATAATCAATGATTTTTAAAAAATATTTTAAAACTAAACTTGTACTTATATTTAAAAAGAACCCTGCCTATGCCACAGGTAGTCAATCTTATCTTTCAAAAGACGAACCTGCCTGTCATGCCACCAACAGTTGCCATGCCACTGGAGCCGCAGGCGAGATTCAATTTTTTTTTATATAATTTAGGAGTGATTTATTTTGCAAATATTATTATGAATGATTAGATGATTAAAAAATCATGTATGATCCTGGGACGCAGTTTTTGCATATTTACAGGGACGTCCATGTACCAATCTGATTGTCTATGTGCTCCAAGATTCGTGCCACCGGCTCCCCCCCTCTCTCCCGTCTCTACCCGGCGAGACAACACCACCGTGCCTCCCCGGAGAAACCACGCCGGAGCCGAGCTGTCGAAACCGCCACCGCGCCGTCGCCGTTTATCAAGCTGAAACCTCGAAACCCCGAAAACCTCGCGCGGCGGCTCGGCTCGCCGGAGCTGGAGCCCGGGAGAGAGGGAGAGGCTGGCACAAATCTCGCCGCGGCCGTGTACGGTGCGGTTAGTACTAGCACCATTGATCTTTCGATGATCCAGTTATGCTTTTGTGCGAATCTTTTCGCAACCCCCCTTCCCGTTGCTGAGAGAGAACTGAAGGAAATTTCTGGAAATGGGGACTTTGGTTGGAACTGGATTCCGGCTATTGGCCACTCGGGGGTATTTTGCTTGGGGTGAGAAGAGATAAATTGGATATTGAAGGGATGAATCATGACAAGTTCTTTGCGAGCATGATGGTCAGACATAAGATGAATAATTTTAGGTGGGAACTGGTGACGATTTATGGTCCTGCTAAGCATGAGTTGTCTCTCGCTTTTCTTGAGGAATTACACAAGAAGGTTCAGATGTCTAACTTGCCCATTGTTTTGGGGGGAGATTTTAATCTGATTAGGAGAGTTGAAGATAAAAGTTCTCATATTGTTAGTCATGCTCTGATTGATAGCTTCAATGAGTTCATTTCGGATAATAAGCTGATGGAGATTAAAAGAAGTGGTTATAAATTTACCTGAACTAACAAACAAAGCCGCCCTATCATGGTGGATCTGGATATAATCTTGGTGTCTACAGATTGGGGGGATAAATACCCGTTGAGTACTGCTTGTAGCTTGATCAGAGTGGGTTCTGATCATAGCCCCATTGTTTTGAATTCCTAAGTTAGGGATGACAGAGTAACTACTTTATTTTGCAATTTTTAGATTTTGTTTGCTATTTCAAATAACCAAGTCAAACCATTCCAAAATCTGGTCAAACCCTAGGCCAGGAGCTTGTGAATTTTTTCAGAACAATGCATTGCATAAAAGAAGATTTATGTTTGAGAGTAAGTGGTTGCATCAGGAGGGGTTTTATGATACTATCTTGCATAAGTGGAGTGAGCTTTGTTTAAAAGCTCCGCCGCGCGTCTTCTCGGTGAGCTCCATTTCGATTCTTCGCTCGGTGAGCATCGCTCGACTCCACCTTCCTTCTCCGCTCACTCACCACGTCCTCGTTCACCTCGGGCTCCTGTCGTCGTTGACCACCTTGTGCGCGCGGCTTGCCTCTCGTCGTCGCGATGAGTTCCTCAACCCATCGATGCTCATCGCGCACTAGTTTTCATCGTCTTCCTCTCTCGTGCGATGCACCTTGTCACCCCCATAGGCCGCCGAGCTCGCCGCCTCGGTGCATCTCCGTGCCTCGAGACCACCTTCAGAACAACCCATTTTGCGCCGCCTGACGCCGCTACGACTTTAAGTCCAGCGCCCAAGCTCCTCTGTTCTTCGGTTTGCCTCTGCTTTTTTCAGCATCGATGGGCCTACTCCTTAAAACCTGTTTATTAGTTGTTAAACATGTTTGTGATTGTTCATTAGATCAAGCTCTTGTATGATGGGTTAGAAGCAAGTGGTTGCTAGTCCTGGATGTTTTTCTCTGTTGTCATATTGTGTTTCCTCTTTGTCGATTCTTGAACTTGGTAGATTGGCTTGCTTTTCTAATTATGTTAGTGCTTGATGGTTCCCCTAGTAGTTGGGGTTAGCATGAATGAAGTCGTTTAGTTAATATTTATAGGTTTCATTTCTTGTGGCTTGTATGATTAAGGAAGATGTAGTTGAACTAGTGTTGTCTCTGTACTTTTGATTTATCAGTGTAGTAAGATTTGGAGTAGTAGCATCTTGAATTTTGATAACCTTACAATATGTTGGTATGATGCTTAGGTGTGTAATGGAAATGTTTTTCAAACCCAAACTAAATTAGAAAATGTCTTAGCGTCTATTAGTTGATTGATAAGATAGTAATTGTCCTCTTGAAGCACATTGTAGGCCTAAATGAAGTCACATCAGTAATGGTGGCATTAGAATAGCTAGTTACTTCTATTGTGTTATTCGATGCTTAGTTAATAGATGTGCACACAATCACCATCAAAGTCCATGAAAGATTAAAACATATAAGAGGATTGATTTTGTGGTTAACTTGGTAAATAAGTGAGTGGGTAGATCAATCACATGAAAGCATGTCTAATTTGAAACACCTCTGTAGCAGTTATTTTGTTATTCCTATTGTGATGGTCTAGCTTCTGTGTATGAATTTGTGTTTGTATTTGAATGTTTGAGTTTTGCGGTGTTATTCGTTCTTATTATTTTTTTTGTTCAATCGTTAGGTTTCGACATTTGCGGTAACCACGAGAACGATCCTCTGCAACAGGTTGAGCATATTGACCAGCAGCCGCCAGGCAAGCAGTTTGATCATGTTAATCCCAGTATTTTAAAATCTAATATTTTGTTTCATTGTATGTATGCATTGCGTAATTTGTGTTAAATTGATTAGTTAAATCCGTAGTGCATATCCACAGTAGGTGAAATATTGATCTCTACTACGAGCCTAGGTTACTCATTGTGATTAGAGTTCGTTGGATGAACTCTTATCACTTAGTAGTTTACGTGTTCGGATGCTTAGCCATGCTTAGCTTAGGTAGATTGGGCGATTATCGACTTAGTCGATAATCTTGATCACATGAAATTATTATTGTTCTTATGCCTTGTTATTTGCAAATCTAAAAATGAAAACAAAATAAAAATGATTTAGACTTGGGCACAATGGTAAGATTGGTGTGATGCATTGGGTGTATTTGAAAGGTGCCGGGTCAATTAAGGACCGAACATCTTGTGAGTACACATTATCCGAGCATTCGGCGTGCCAACCACACTAGAGTATATGAGACCTCTCTTGACCTAGTACTTTGGCGTGTATTGGCTCGGGTCGCAGGAGGTCGCGGGAGGATGGTGTTGGGAGCATGGTAGTTGTCCAGAAAGCTTTACCCGAGTGGGTAGTTGTCTTTCGGCTTTACCATGTAGCGTATGGATTTCTATCCATCTGAGCTCTCGTAGTTAATACACAATATTGGAAAAAGTCTCGTAGGACTTAGTGTTGTCAGCATACCTTGGTAGTGTGCTTTGGCTTAAAGGCGATGAAGTGTGGTAGTGCAGTGGTACACCTGCGGGTTAAAAACTATTCGAATAGCCTCGTCTAGGTGATGGACACGCTTGGGTAAGCTTATCAAGAGTTAGACTACAACATTTAAATTAAAAACTTGAAGGGTGATGCGAATCAGGATTCGTGCTATTGTTGTGGTGACTATTGGGATAGTCACTTCTAGGTTGTTTACCTTTACTCTTTTGTTATTATTATCCCTTCTGTTATTTCAACCTTAAAATAAATTGCAAACTTCCCTTTAAACTGTATTACATTATTGCAAATAAAGTTGGCTTTATGCAAATAAAACATATGGCCTCCACCAAACAAGCTCTGCATGTAGCATATGTACAGTGCCGCTAGTTCACACGTCAGTCTGCGGGTACAAAGACAATCTTTGTACTCAGGTGCTTTGCTTAATGTTTTTGTTGCGAGGGAAGAAGGTGAGCCCCAAGGGTCTCACTACGTGAGCGTGTTGCCGTTTCGTGGCGGCGACTAGGCTTAGCGGTCGGTCGGATGCCTTGTGGGTGAAGGCACACCGATTGGCTTTGTTTATAGCCATCTTTTGGCGCTTTTGCTTCATTGTCGTTCTTGTTTATTTGTGTATCTTATGGCCTGTCGGCCTTTGTCTGTAATATCTCTACTATTTGTTTATCTTCCGTTTGGTAGTGTGATGTTTGGACTCTATGTTTGGAATGGAGTTGATGCATACTTTCGTGGGAGGTGTGTATACTGCTTCTGGGAAGTATACATATCTCGAGGTTTCGGTTTATTTGATTTGTAATGCTAGGACCAGGTGGTTGGTTGAGCGTTACAAGCCAAATAAATTGGGGTCCTAACAAAGTGGTTGCATCAGGAGGGGTTTTATGATACTATCTTGCATAAGTGGAGTGAGCTTTGTTTAAAAGCTCCTGAAGCTAGTTATTCTCTAGATAAGTGGGTTGAGATTTTAGCCTCTTTCAGGAGGTTTTTGAAAGGATGGGGTGCTAATTTTAATGGGGAGTATAAATAGGAGAGGAAATTTCTTCTTGAGCAACTTAGCAGTCTAGATAACAGGGCTGAGAAGCAAGGCTTATCCGCTGAGAATTGGATATCAAGATATAAGGTTGAAAAAGACTTGGAAATGTTGTATGAGATGGAAGAAAGATCTTGGCAGCAAAAGGGGTGTGTGAAATGGATTACTTATGGAGACTCCAATACCAGGTTCTTTCATATTTGTGCAAATGGAAGGAGGAGAAAGAATTATATTTTCAGTTTGGAGGATGATGGTAAGGTTTTCACCGATGAAAGTGACATCAGAAACCATATTTACAAGTTCTATAAAAGCTTGTTTGGCTCGGAATCAAGAGAATGTGTTCATCTGACCGAGGATTTCTAGGATCTGAATGACAGAGTCTCTACGGAGGATAATGCCATTTTGGTGCAAGCTTTCTCGAGAAAGAAGTTTGGGAAGTCATCAAAGAGCTTCCTGATCACTCTGCTCCTGGTCCTGATGGCTTTCCAACATTCTTTTACAAAACCTTTGGGGTGGGGCGTTATTAAAAAGAATTTCATGGGGCTAGTTAATGATTTTTTTGATGGCAAACTTGACCTTAAAAGGTTAAACTACGGGGTAATTACTCTAATTCCTAAAGTCACTGAAGCTAATTCTATCAAGCAGTTTAGACCCATTTGTCTGATGAATGTCAGTTTTAAGATCATTACCAAGCTTCTTGCTGTCAGATTAGGTAGGATTGCTTCCAGAGTGATAAGTGCGAATCAAACTGCCTTTATTAAAGGTAGACAAATTTTGGATGGGGTGGTGGCCTTGCATGAAATTTTGCATGATCTGAGAGCTTCTAAAAGAAAAGGTATTGTACTTAAGTTGGATTTTGAGAAGGCTTATGATAAGATTCATTGGGATTTCTTAGAGGAAGTGATGAAAGGTAATTTTTTTTTCCTGATAAATGGATTGACTGGGTGATGAGTTTAGTTAGAGGAGGAAAGGTGAGCATCAACATTAATGGATCAGTGGGCAACTACTTCTCCACCCACAGGGGTTTAAGGCAGGGAGATCCTTTGTCTCCACTGTTGTTTAATTTGGCTGCCGATGCACTAGCAGTTATGGTAGCTAAAGCACAAGCGCAAGGCCTTGTCAAAGGGGTGGTGTCTCACTTAGTCCCTGTGGGAGTGTCACTTTTACAGTATGCAGATGACACAGTGTTGATGATTGAGTGCGAAGATAAATATATACTTAATCTCAAGTTTTTGTTGTATTGGTTTGAATGGCTGTCTGGTTTAAGAATCAACTATCATAAGAGTGAAGTGTTTGTTCTTGGGGTGGATAAAATGGAAGCTTTGAAAGCCTCCAATAACTTCAATTGTAAGTTGGGTGCTCTCCCTCTTACTTATTTGGGTATTGATATTGAGGAGAGACATCTGTATCAGAGAGCCGCAGGTAAGGTCCTGAGCAAACTTGGTAAAAGATTGGATAATTGGAAGAACAATCTTCTGTCTTCTGGAGGTAGGTTGATTTTGACTAATAGTTGTCTTAGCAGCTTACCAATCTATACAATGAGTTTTTACAGGTTGAATGAGGTAACCCAAAGGAGAATGGATGGCATTAGATCTAGATTTTTTTGGAGAGGTGCCAGTGACAGATTTAAGTATCACATGGTTAATTGGAGATCAGTGTGTTTGCCTAAAGATTTTGGGGGTTTGGGGGTGATGAATACAAGATTGATGAATGACTGTTTGTTAAGTAAATGGCTTTGGAGGATTAGCAGAGCAGAAAAGGAGATTTGGTATCTGATTTTAAAAGCTAAATACTTTCCTAGGGGTGACTTTAGAGGTTCTTTACCCAATAGATCTTCTCAGTTGAAATCCATTCACAAAGTTAAACACCTCTATAATATGAGGGCTATTCACCAAGTAGGTAATGGGAGAAATGTTTACTTTTGGCATGATGTTTGGTTGGGTAACTATCCTCTAAAGATTAAATATAATAGGTTGTTTGATATCTGTTCTGATTCTGCGATAAAGATTTCGGATTGTTTTGTGAAAGGAAAGTGGAATATCGAGTTTGTCAGGATTTTTGGTAAACATGAAGAAGGTATGTGGGTAGATCTTAAGAATGATCTAGAGGGGGCGAGGCTTAAGGATGAAAAGGATCAAGTGGGATGGTGTCTTGAAAAGAAAAGTATTTTTACTGTTAAGTCTTTGTATTGGCATTTGATTTTTGGGGGTGTTATCAACCACAGATTGAAGAAGCTGTGGTCCAGTAGGATCCCTCTAAAAGTTAAGATCTTCTTATGGTTAACCTTTCAGAATAGACTCCAAACGGTTGATCAACTCAAAGCTAGAGGTTGGAAAGGGAATGTTGAGTGTTCTTTGTGTGGGGTGAGGAAAGATTCAAATCATATATTTTTTAATTGTGTCTTAGCTAAATTTGCCTAGACCAGCTTCAGAGAGATCTTTGGGTGGAAGAGATGCCCTGTCACTTTAGATGATTTCCACCTCAATTGGTTGGACTCTTGGGGTGATATTAACTATCATATTGCCTTTTTCAGTTTTGCAGCTCTTATTTGTACATTATGGAAATTAAATAAAAAACAAGCTGGTAATTGAGGGAGTTTTCCTTAAGCATCCACATGAAGTGATTTTCAAATTTATGTCGTGTTTACAGAGGTGGCGGGCGCTGATAAAAAAGGAGCAACAGATGAAGCTGGATAGCATGCTCAGTTTAGTAGAAAGATGGATGAATTGCTTTTATTCGACGAAAACTTTGTAATCCTCTGGTTGTTGGAACTGATGTTGTAGGGCTGTTTTGTTCTATAATGGGCGGCGTTGCTTCGTTCTTTTTTGCTTTGTCTAGGTCTTAAGAGCTAGCTGGTATCCCCAGTTTGGCCGGTTGCTTTTTCGGCCGGTTCCTGTACTCTGTGAACATTAGCTTTCTATAAAAGCTGGAATGTTTCCTTTTTTGAAAAAAAGCATGAGCATATGACTCCAAAGTCCGTGGGCCTCTGTGGCTGCAAATGCACCTGCATGATCTCTCCGGTTGATGCTTCCGTTCCATTCCATGGCCAGTAATCAAACACAAGAAGCTGTGTGCTTTCTGTAGAGACCACACGCTTGTTCCGTGGACCCTTCACGCCACGTGGCACCGCCTCTCCCCAGCCAACATCTCTCCCACTTGTGGAATTTTGGTAGTTTACCAAAGCAGCATTCTAATCCTGATCGACCAATGCAAACCTCAACAACTTCACATTAGATGATTAGTATTTACAATCAGAAACTTCTTTTCTTTTCGTTTTTTGTTTGCTCGTTTGATTTTAGATAGATCGATACTTCTAATTAAGATCGTGCTTCTATGCTTTCTTGATAGCTAAATTATATTAAGGCAGCACAAGAGGATATCTTGACATTTCCGAGATATACCCCTTGACATTTCCGAGATATACCCCTTGACATTTCCGAGATATACCCCCACTCGTGTCACAGAGGTGCTCCATGGTTCTCTAACTCATAGATCCAGTGTTGTGGAAAACGGTAGGGCGATTAATCATTAGCGATGGGTAAACTACCGTTTATGATTATTCGGAGGGTTTTTTTGACGTCCGGGTCATGGTTATTAAGGCGTCGCCTAAGCGTCGCTTAAGCAATAAGGCGCTGTCGGGGTGCTAAGGCGTCGCCCCGCCTTGCGTCGCCCCCGCCTTGCCGGCTCCTCCCGGCGGCTCCTCCTCTCGGCTCCCCATCGCCGTCCCGCAGCTCCTCGGTACCTCCTCCCCATGGTTCCCCGTGCCCTGCCCGCATCTCCTCTGCTCGGAGCCTTCGGTGGAGAGGGAGGTAGAAGGAGAGAAGAGAGGAGCCGGGAGCTCACCTGGATCTTGGAGTTCGTCGACAAGGTGCGGGGGCCACCCGTCGCCCTCGCCGACCGCTTCCTCAAGCCCGTTGTCGAGAACCTCTGGAATGACGACGACGGCCCCCTCCACCGTGCAAAGCCGCTGCCTCTGGATCTCCCGCCACTACTCCAGATCTGTGCCACCGCGCTGCGCCTCCCCCGCCGTCGATTTCGCCTCACCGCCACCCCTTCAGGTCGCTAGTGCCCAGCTGCGCCGGATGAGGGGAGAGGATGCAGAGGTAGGGGGAGAGAGAGACGAGGGAGATGGGGAGAGGAGAGGCGGCTAAGGTTAGATGTAGTTGGGGTGGGGTGGGGTGGGCTAAGCTGGCTTGGTGGGTTGGGCTTTTCACATTTCACGTTCATCTCCTTCTCCTTTTCTTTTTTCTTTTCATGTTTGCAGCCTCTTTCTTCTCATATGGTCGTATGTATGGTCGTATGGCGTCGCTTAGGCATCTAGGCGGTGCCTTGGCGCCTCGCCTCGCCTTAACGCCTTGAAAACCATGGTCCGAGTTATTTTTTCCTCCGATCCACATTAAAGAAGAAGAAATATCCTATCCCGCGAGGCGCCCACAGGAGTCGCACTCGAACCATGGCGGGCTAGGAGCCCGAAGCTCTCTTAATGCCAATTGAGCCCATGCTCAGTCCTCGGTGAGGCCTAGGGGTCGAACCCCTGACCAACCACTCGCCTCATTTGCGAGCCGACTAAGTGAGCTACGCTCACTCCTCTATTCGGAGGGTATTTAGAGGTCTTAGATGATTGATTGAGGTTTTTCGATTAGTCGGCCTTTTTCCCCAATTAGTCGGTCATTTCTCCCGATTAATTGTCAAACAAGTTTGCGTTTACTCACTAATAACAATTTATTAGTTTATAATATTGTGTTCCCGCTACGTATGAAATCATTGCACTCGTATTGCACATGTAGGAGGAGCATAAGAGCATGGAGAGAGGTGCATGCAAAATTGCACACACCATACTCTACGCCATGCATACTTAGGGCATGTACAATGGAAGTGCTTAGAGAGATGTTTAAGGAAAAAAACCGATTTTTTTCTTCTAGTTGGTGTGGTTACGGTGCTTAGAGAGAGGAGGCACTGCTTATTTTTGCTTCGATGTTTGGCCGGTGCTTGCTGCAGGAAACTACTTTTTTTGCAGCAGATGCTTGGATCGCTGTTGCATGGAGGGAGAGAAGGAGGCAAAGCGACCGGTCTCGTGTGCGCATGTAGGCTGCGGGTGACTTTTTCGGCGTATGTGGCTTTCACTCCTCTCACCGCTTGTAGGTCCGCATGTGTAGGCAATGGCAACAAAAAGCAAGAGATTTCTTTCGAGCGAATCTCTGCGAGATTGACCTCACGACCTCCTTTTACGTGGTATATGCAATATACTTATATCTGTCCATGTGCATATGTGAGCGCTAGAAATGACTGTGAGCGCTAGAAATGACTCTTTCTTGCACCATCTCTAGCCTTTCACTTTTCAAGACATAGCGCTTCTTTCTTTGCACCATCACTAGCCTTTCTTTTTCAAGACATAGCAATACCGCTTGCTCAGAAACACAACCATGGCGGCCTTAACTCGTAAGCCATATCTGAACACCAGAACCAGCTCGTCGACTTAGCAACATCACATGAGCATGCCTAGATAGGTAGGTTCATTAACAACCAATTACTTTTTGTCGCAGTGACTTTTTCTCACCATGTGGCTTTCCCTCCTCACGGTGAGAGAATGAGTCAATGATCCACAAGTGAGAGGAGTCATGCACAGGTGATAACTACATGCACGCCTGAAAGAATGAGTCCATCATTCACAAGTCATGCACGGGTGAGATCCGAACGCACGGGAAGACTAGTCATACGTGCTCCGCTCCATATATACTCGAGTGTTGGATGTAATGTTTCTGCAGCCTTTAATTTTATTCTTCCGTCAAATGGATAGAGATAGTAGTTTTCTAAATTTGTTGAGCTCATCTTCGGTTCCCATTGAGAATCCAGAAAATTTTAGCCAACCACATCATTCATTCAATTTTCATAATCACCATGATTCACAATCCTACGTAGCATCACAGAAAACCCCAGAAGGATTATATGACAACGCCAGCAACGAAGAAGAAGAAAGGGCCGGAAGTCGCTTGTAATGGACGGAAGAGGACAACATCCGACTAGTAAGAGCTCGTTTTCTATTTTTGAGTATCATTGCTTCATGATATTTATGCTTATTATAGTTGCATTAAACATACAGATTAGTGCATGGTTAAATAACTCTGTCGATCCTATCGACGGAAATTCCAAGAAAGGAGACATTTATTGGAAACAGGTAGCAACAGAGTACAACAAAAATAGTCCTGTTGATCGAAGGAGAAAGACCATGAATTGTAAGGACCACTGGGGTAGGATGCACCATAAGATTGTGCAATTCAACGGTATTTGGTGCAGGCTGAAGTATGTGTATGTTAGCGGCCAGTCCGACAATCAACTTATGGAAAAAGCTCATGTATTGTACAAGAAGGAAGCAGGTCAGTGCTTCACACTTGTGTACTTGTGGAGAGAGGTTCGAAACCAACCCAAGTGGAATAGGACATACGTTGAAGAGAGCAAGACCAAAAATAATGATACAGTCACGGTGCAAATTGAAGCAGAAACTCGTCCAGAAGGAACGAAGGCAGCTAAAGCAAAAGCCAAAGTCGTAGCGGACTCTTCTTTTGGCAGCTTGTCACATGATGATATTCAACTCTACTATGAAACACAAGCCTTACGAGCTTCCACGGCAGATAAGATGGCAGAGGTACAGCTTCGGATCTCCAAAGACAAGCTTGAAGCAGCCCAAGCTCGAGAGAGAGAAGCAATCACAAAGAGTGAAAAAGCAATCATGGATAAATACACGAACTCTTAATGGCTGACACCACTTGCTTGACTGATTTTCAGCGGATGGAGCATGGGAGAGCATTGCAATTTTTCCATGATAAATTAATTGGTGGATGTAACAACAATCGATGAGGTTATAACTTTAGTGTTTGCACTTTGATCTGTTCAGTTTAAATAACTGGTATGATCGAACCAGTTTAGCAATAAGAAATAAAAGTGTACTTCTGTACTCCATGTTAATCTTTGCATTCATAAATAAAAATTTACTTTTGTATGGTACGCTTAATATAGGTATTCACCAAGTCAAAATATACCTCTTCCATGCGTGTGCGCCCATGGGCCCGCGTGCCCATACGAAACCTGTTCGCTAAGCTCTATCTCCACGTGACTAGAAGTTGTAAAGTTGTTCGCTAAGCTCTATCTCCACGAGAATATCTCTGCTGGTCTACAAAAATTGTAAAGTTGTTCCTTGTTTGTTGAGTTGTTACTAGAAGCAATGCATTGAACCAACTCTCCACGTCTAACATTCCACATTCCTCAAAATGTCCCAGCGCTCTATCTCCACATCTGATAGATCGTATGATGACACTGCCATTATTGGTGACTTTCAAGATCACATTGCCCAAGAGGTGGATAATGATTTTGATGGTCGTTTCACCGCCGCAATGGATGCTCAGATTGAAGCTCAACTTTTTGTTACTTCTCGTCGTCATCGTCGTCGTCGCTGTAGCTGTAGAAGGAGGTACATAGAGAGAGATCGTGAAGCAGGCCATGAACGTCTTGTGTCAGACTACTTCTCTAATACACCAGTGTATACCGATGCTATGTTTCGTCGCAGGTTTCGAATGAGAAGACCCCTATTTGTGCGCATCGTGCAAGCTCTTGGCGAATGGTCTCCATTTTTTCACCAGAGGACAGATGCCTTAAATAGACGGGGATTCTCGCCTTTGCAAAAATGCACAGTAGCTATGCGGATGTTGGCGTATGCATGTCCTGCTGATTCCATTGATGAATGCTTCCGGATCGGTCAAAGCACAGCAATAGAGTGCGTAAAGAACTTCGTTCAAGGTGTGAACGAAATATTTGGTCCACAATATCTTCGAAAACCCACACCTGAAGACATTCAGCGATTGCTTCAAATAGGGGAGGCCCGTGGCTTTCCAGGCATGCTAGGAAGCCTTGACTGCATGCATTGGGAATGGAAGAATTGCCCGGTTGCATGGCAGGGGCAATTCACTCGTGGTGATTATGGAGTCTCTACCATCATGCTTGAAGCAGTTGCCTCTCAAGACCTCTGGATATGGCATGCTTTTTTTGGGGTTGCTGGATCAAACAATGATATCAATGTGTTAAACCAGTCTCCATTGTTCACTAACGTCTTGCAAGGGTGAGCTCCTCCGGTTCAATTCACTGTAAATGGAAGACAATACAACATGGGATACTACCTTGTAGACGGAATATATCCTGAATGGGCTGCATTTGTGAAAACAATCCCTCTCCCTCAAAGTGAAAGGGATAAATTATTTGCACAACATCAAGAAGGGTCTAGGAAGGATGTCAAAGAGCATTTGGAGTTCTACAATCTCGCTTTGCCATTCTACGTTCCGCAACCCGTTTTTGGCATCGATCAACCCTTGCAAAAATCATGTATGCTTGCATTGTAATGCACAACATGATAGTAGAGGATGAACGAGATTCATATGATGGCTACTATGACTTTAATTATGATCAGGGGAGAGATCACCCCCACCAGTAATCAACCATGGTCCTATTGATGGGTTCACTAGACTACTGAACAGAAATGCTTCTATTCGTGATAGATTTGCATATCCGTCTCAAGAGTGACTTAGCTCAGCATATTTGGGATAAATTTGGAGAAGGTCGGGTGAATAGCTAGCTATGTTTTGGAGTACTTGTTAGTTCATGGTTCAATTACTATGTGGTTTCAATAATGAATAATGAAAACGACGGCGTCCTCCTGTTTTCATAGTTCAATGTAATCCTTAGTTACATAATGGAATAGAAATATCATCTTTGGTTTTGTCATATATTCTTCACAGCACCATAGCTCCCAGTAGTTTAGCACAACAAACAAAGACTAAATTAATTGACCATCCATAGCAATCACAAGAAAATTAATTCGTTTCACCTGGAGAGTGACTGACGTTGCAATGCCGACAATGCTGCTTGAGCCGATGCAGCTGAACTCGCACACACGGGATGGTGAAGGCCATTCCGTCGATGTCGGTGGTCTGGAGCAGGCCGCCGTCCTTGGAGAACCTTCTTGAGGGTGTTGACGAACTCGCTGTAGACTTGAAAGGGATGTTGCGCGGGCCATCAGCTAGCGCACATTTCTGCAATGACCCCTGCATATCAAGGAGAAGAATCAGAGCTGGAATCGGTGTGCTGCATTGATTGTGATTCATACATCCTCAAAGCTTTAGACTCCTTGTATCTCTACTCTGATCCACTGTAGAAAACCAAGTAAGCATTTCAAACCAACAACGGCAACGAGCGGCCGAACAAGCTAAATGCAAGTCAAGCAGATGTCGCAAAAAACACCGACCTAAAAAGAATCCCGGAAATCACACATATGAGATTCAGATTATGCACATGGGAATCAGATGCGGATGAAAGGCGATACAGATGGGGGTGAGGATTGGAGGGCAACCTGGTCGCGTCGGCCTGGAGCTCCGGGGCCGTGGGCAGCGGCGGCGCGTCGGCTGCGAGGGCGGGGAGAGGCTTGGGCGGCGGGAGGCGGGGCGGCTTGAGGGAGGAGGTCTTGGGGAGGGAGGCGGTGATGAGGATGGTGGGAGGCGGAGGAGAGGGAGGGGCCCGCCATGGTTGGGATTTGCTGGGCAGGCGACGGGAGTGCGGGGGACGGAGGAGGCGAAGGGGAAGGCGAGGGAGGGGAGTTGTTGCTGGTGGGTATCAGGGAGAGCGGCACGTCAGCTGCGAAGGCGGGGGAGGCGGCAAGGGTCAGGAGGAGGGCGAGAGAGGCTTGGGCGGCGTGAGGCGGGGCAGCTTGAGGGAGGCGGTGATGAGGAGTTGGGAGGAGGAGGAGAGGGAGGGGGACGCCATGGCTGAGGTTTCCTAGGCAGGCGGCGGGGGCCCGGGGGACGGGGAGGCGAACTGGCGGAGGGGAAGGCGAGGGAGGGGAGTAGTCCGAGGAGATGAAGCACTGAGGAGTGAGCGTGAGCTCATTTTGCAAGTTCACAAAGGTTGCAAGAGACTTTGCATTGAATATTACTGCTGCTTGTACCGATGCTAACAAGGTAGTTAAACTATCTAAGCACCTTTCTTATTTTGCTTGGTATCATTTCTCTCCTTAAACACCCCTAAATAGATGCTACCATTGTACATGCCCTTTCAGATGATTATTCTTCTGCCTTCCCTCTTCCCACGTACTTCCTCATCACACCACATACCATACCCCTGCACTTTTCTAGAGAGAGAAACCGATCGATCAGAGAGAGAGAGAGAGAGAGCGCTCCTAGTTACATTGCCCACTCCATTGCCATTCTCGACTCATCACTTGCAGGCTGCAGCACACACATAGCCTATATAGCCAGTAGCTTCCACGCACGAACACACCGGCGTGGAAGCAAAGAACCAGCCATGTACGCCATGACCCCGCGCTGCCACCTCCCGCAGCTACGCCGGGCGCCGCCACCGTGCCGTGTGGTCTCGAAGACGACGCCGGTGTCGTCGGCACTGGTGGCCCCGCCCGCGCCGACCCGGACGAGCTGCGCTCGACGTGGCCGCAGCGCGCGTGGACGCTGGCCGGCTCGGTTGCCATCGTCTCCTCCCTGTCCACGTCCGCCTCCCTCGCCGCTGACACCGGCTCCTTCGCCGAGCCGCTCGCAGCGGCCCTCGCCGCTTACTCCCTCGCCGACCTCGCCACGGGCGTCTACCACTGGTTCGTCGACAACTACGGCGACGCCTCCACGCCCTTCTTCAGCGCGCAGATCGCCGCGTTCCAGGGCCACCACCGCTACCCCTCTACCATCACGCGTCGGGAGCCGTGCAACAACCTGCACACGCTGTCCCGCGCCGTGGCGCTCGTGCTCCCCGTCGTCGACGCCACGGCCACGGCCACGGCCGCCGCGGCCGCCGCGGCCGCGCACGCGTTCGCCGGCGTCTTCGCGGCGTGCGTGGTGCTGAGCCAGCAGTTCCACTCGTGGGCGCACGAGAAGCGTCGCAGGCTTCCCCCCGGCGTCGAGGCGCTGCAGGCCGCCGGCGTGCTCGTGTCGCGCGCTCAGCACGCCGCGCACCACCGCCCGCCGTACAACATCAACTACTGCATCGTCAGCGGCATGTGGAACGGGGTGCTGGACAGGTACAGGGTGTTCGAGGTGCTGGAGATGGTCGTCTTCTTCCGCACCGGCGTCCGGCCGCGGTCTTGGGACGAACCAGAAGCCGCCTGGAGGGAGCACACCGGCGATGACGCCACCGCTGCCACCACCACCGCCAGCAACGACAGTTTGTTACATACAGTGATTATTGGTTCTGACTGATGGTATGTACAATGTACATACAGTTCTAAGATGACACAGAAGAACGCTCTACTATGAAAACACTAGCTGTTCCTGTTCTTCATTCTTGGGATTAAAATGATTTTAGACATTGTTCTTCTTGGAGGAAGCTGTACTCAACAGAGGGAAAGAAATGCATTGTTCAAGTAAAAAAAAGTTAGATGGAAAAAGCCCATTTTTTAAAATTGTTTTTTTAGGTTATTTTAAATGGACATTGTTCTTGTTGTTTCGGTTACAAATCTTATGGTGTAAAGAGAAAAGAACAAGATAAAGATTTGTATTATTGGAAATTTGATGTGGATCCGGAACCTCTGCAGGATCCCTCTCCGTTTTTATGGTCTTCCGTTTGTCTTCGAGAAAATTCATTGCCTACGATTTTCTTGTGGTGGATATGTTGTTCTGGTGGCATGTTTTTTAGGACATTCAGTGCTTTCCTGTCCTCTTGTCAGAAAAATTCAGAGTCAGCCGCAACCAGATGAATGGCCTGAGATGATCCACTCTTTGTAACATTCTCTGCCGAAATTACCATTAGTTACATGCTTACATACATAGTCATATAGACATGGCTACTTATCATCTTATTAATGGCACATAATTTATCTCACTGGAGATGCATTCACTGAATGTGTATTGTGTGTACAACATCCAAAAACCGCTAATTTGTGGCTCAGATCATCTGCTTTCGGTTCAAAAAGCATGGATGTACATGTTGTACATAGTCTCGATTTCTCGTATATCCTAATCTGAAGCGTTGATCTCCGATCGGACAGCTGAAGCAATAGGAACAGAACAGGTGACACTTGAACAAAGCTGAAGAGGCCAGAGCCCAGAGGATGGAAGTCTGACGATGTGAATCCCTCAGCTGGAAGCACCGATGATCGTAGCAGCAGTCATTTCCAGGTGAGGAGATGTTGCTGCATATCTTAGAATTGTATTGTTCTGCACCCGAAGAGAACATCATTTCCTATCGTGCACAGCAGCATGAACATAAAGATGAGCAATTAGATCATTTGCTGTAGACTGTATTTCCTTATGTTTTCCTGTAATCCGACGATAGATGGTGAACATTCTTCAGTGATCACAGGAGTCATCCCAGCAGGGCCGTATCTTAGAATTTGAGGGCCCTATGCCAAACTTAAAATTAGGCCCTGCAGTTTAGAAAATACAATTACCAAATCAAAAAATATTTCATTTAAAATTTGACTATAAATTAGCTCTGGTTCTCCTTTTTTTTCCTTCTCTTATGCTTTTCATAACTAGATTCAGCTCCTGAATGTGGAAGATATGACTAAAAACTAGAATAACACCCAAATGAACAAATACAAGAAAGCACAACAATAGTAGACATTAAAAATTTAGTAACAAACATAAGTTCCAGGCTTCTAGCTTGGCAATGCCGAGCGGCTACGAAATGGGTTTAGAAAACTCTTTGATGCGGTGCATATGACTCTATATACATATAAAATTACAAATTAGTTGAGTTCACAAAGAAACATACAATAAACAGATGAGTATAAAGTGGGTTGATTCATACGAATGGTAGTCGTGCGGTAGTAAAAAGGGAATCAAGAGAACTTAGAGAGGTTGGAATAGTGGTAGATATCAGGAGGAAGTCCTTAGGAAGAAGTAATAGAACAACTTGCTTAACTCTATCTCATACCAAGATTAACTATAGATCATTATTTTTTTTGAAATACTAACAGGTAGTAATTAAACATTAGATAAAAATTGAGAGCCTTATGCGGTTGAGCATTTCACTCATGCCCCTGGTACGGGTCTGCATCCAAGCAGCAAGCCTGCTTCTGCTAGCAGCTTCTTTGAGTATAGGGCATGGATTATCGACAGTTGCATCACTGTGGTTGACAATGTTAAACATATAAGCACATTTAGGTTCAATTTATTCTATAAATTAATCATGACATCATGCACGCAAAATAACAGAACCATCACAGGCATAACAGATCTAGTCATGTCAACCAAGAAAAGGAACATGAACAGATCTAAAACGGAGAACATGACCGTTACGTACCAATGATTCTGTTCTGATCGGTTTGTCGATGGTGACACTGCAGGCACGGTGTGGATGACACGAAGTCGATGACGATCGCCGGCCGGCGTCGAGGAAGACGAGCGAGCTACGACAGCGATGCGCAGAGCGCTTCCCAAAACCTTATTCGCCTCTCCCGGTGCGAACTTGGCGACGGTTCGAGACTGCTCTCCCGGCGCGTGCGCCCGTGACGGGGCGGTGATCAAGACGCTGCGACGTTCTCCATAACTTGTAACAAATGAGATTAGTCTCAGAATCGATCCGGATTCACCGCCACACAAAACGACAAAAGATAAAGCGCAAAGGAAGCGCGTCACGCAAGCACTGACGCCGATTTGGGCGACCATTCACGCAGTGCCGTGCGCCCGCCTCGCCGCCGCCCGGCCCGGCCCGGCCCGGCGAGCGAGGCGAGCGCGCGTGTGTGTTCCTCTAGTTCTCTCCACACATGCCTCAAGTGACTAGGAGTGCACCATCCCTTTTAAGGTGGTCTTCCTCTCCTAGAACTAGCAATATGGTACTAAAGTTCACATGCAACCTTCCTTTGCATGAGTGGGTCTTTGAGATTTAATTTAGGAATTATTCTTCTTGTATGGGCTAGGCCCACATAATCCAACAATCCCCACGGATCTCAAAGTCCCACAGAGATTTGCCCGAATTCCAATGTCTTGTTTATATATCGTTGTTTCGATGGAGACCAATTAAGGTTGAACATCCACCTAGAACTCAAGCTACACTTACTCACAACTTGAACAATGGACTATGCCTTGAATTGCAAGTTTGGTGCAAGCAAGCTTCACTTGAAGTCTTAATCGATACTAGGCCGCGATGAGGCTACCCCTCGGTTGGAGCGTATAAGTCATACTCCTTGGTCTCTTCATGAGCTTAGTAGGAGATTTCCCAAAATCTTCATAGATCTGCGACTAACGATCGGGCTCATATATGTGTGTTCTTTCAAGAACGTTACGAGATAACGTCTTCGCTTCGAGTCAATGGAACACATTAAGGCCTTAACCAACTCGCCTTGCGCTTTTTGAGAGTATTGCATCTTCACATAGAGAGGTTGAAATTACTCTCCTCCGCTTAACTGATGGCTTGTTTTTTTCCAGATCCTAATTCACGGGATCTCCGATCACATAGGTTGGGTTACTACCATAGATAACTCACATGGGTCTCATACCCATCTCCTTCGATGCACTATCTATCACATTTCGTGATAGTCCCTTTGTGAAGGATCTGCGCGAGTTTCTAGTGCTTGGATGTAATCCAAGGTTATAACTCGGAGTTTCTCAATTTCTGACGAGACTTCAATCGTCTCTTGACATGCCTAGACGATTTCATATTATCCTTAGAACTGTTCACTTTAGCGATAACGGTTTGATTATCACAGTTCATGAGGATAGCTGGCACTGGCTTTTCTACCGTAGGTAGATCCATCAATAGATCCCGTAGCCATTCTGCCTCAACAATAGCAGTGTCTAGTGCCGCAAGTTCTGCTTCCATGGTTGACCTCGTCAAAATGGTCTGTTTGCAAGACCTCCATGAAACAGCACCACCACCAATAGTGAAAACATATCCACTAGTGGCTTTGATCTCATCAGCATCAGAGATCCAGTTGGAATCACTATAACCCTCCAAAGACCGACGGTACCCAGATAGTGAAGTCCAAAGTTCGAGGTACCTTTCGGATAGCGCAACACTCGCTCAACTTGCTCACAAAGAAAAGAGATGTCCGGCCTTGTTGCACTAGCTAGGTACATAAGAGAGCCAATTATCGAGAGTATTCCACTGATTCCTAGCAATTTTCTTATTCTTACGAGTAACACGCTAGGATCATAAGGTGTTGGAGAAGGCTTGCTATCGAAAAAACCAAACGGCTCAAGACCTTTTCCACATAATGAGATTGCAAAAGTGTAATCCCATCCTCACCTCTAACCAATTTAATGTTTAGAATAACATCACCACTCCCGGATCTTTCATATCAAAATTTTGAGACAAGAATAATTTGACTTCATTTATCACATTGATGTTTGTCCCAAAATCGGATGTCATCCACATACAAGCAGAGAATAACTCCTCACCCCACCATAGCGATAGTATACACATTTATCGCCTCATTGACAAATGGCTCGCGGATGTCACTGTTCTATCGAACTTTTCATGCCACTGCTTAGGAGCTTGTTTTAGACCATACAAAGATTTCAACAGCTTTAACACCTTGCCTTCTTGACCTTCTACTACAAATCCATCAGTCGTTCCATGTAAATTTCCTCATCCACTCTCCGTTAGAAAAGGCTGTCTTAACGCCCATTTGATGAACGAGACCATGTGAGGCAGCCAAAGCAAGTAGTACTCGTATTGTGGTCGGTCTAGCAACAGTGAGTAAGTGTCAAAGAAATCTTCGCTTCTTTCGAGTGTAGCCCTTGGCAACAAGCCGAGCCTTGTACTTTTCAATAGTACCATCAGGCCTAAGCTTCTTTTTGAACACCCACTTGCATCCTACAGGTTTGCACCCATAAGGTCTATCTGTCAGCTCCCAGGTTGCATTAGTGATAATGGAATCCATTTCACTACGGACAGCCTCCTTCCAGTAGTCTGCATGAGAAGATGCATATGCTTCTAAAATAGACTTGGGAGTGTCGTCCACAAGGTACACAGTGAAATCATCACCAAAGGATTTGGTTATCCTTTGTCTCTTGCTCCTTCTAGGAGCTCCACTGTCATCCTCCTCATTGACAAGTTCATGTGTATGTTCAAAAGGTTCAGGTGGTGTGATTGAACTGGGTATTTTTTCAGAGGGTTGGCTAGTAGTGTTATGTGTATCCTTCATTGGAAAGATATTCTCAAAGAATGTTGCATCTCGAGACTCCATAATTGTACCAACATGCATGTCAGGTACCTCAGTTTTAACTATCAAAAATCTATAGGCAATACTATGATTAGCATATCCCAGAAAGACACAATCCACAGTCTTAGGTCCAAGCTTGCGTTTCTTAGTTATTGGCACATTGACTTTCGCCAAGCACCCCCATGTACGCAAATAAGAAAGTGATGGTTTTCTCCCAATCCATACCTCGTATGGTGTTTTGTCCTTATTTCTGTTAGGAACTCTATTTAATACATGATTAGACGTTAGCAAAGCCTCCCCCCACCATGCCTTAGGTAAACCCGCAGTGTCTAACATGGCATTCACCAAGTCAGTCAAAGTGCGGTTTTTTCCTTTCGGCAATCCCATTTGACTCGGGAGAATAAGGAGGCGTCCTCTCATGTATAATGCCATGTTCCTCACAAAATAAGTCAAATTCATTTGAGAAATACTCTCCACCACGATCTGACCTAAGTCTTTTTATCTTTCTGTTTAACTGGTTTTCAACTTCTGCCTTATAGATTCTAAAATAGTCTAAAGCCCCGTCTTTCGTTTTCAATAAATACACATAACAGAACCTAGTTGCATCATCAATCAATGTCATGAAATATCGTTTTCCACCCTTCGTTAACATTCCATTCATCTCAGAAAGATCTGAATGCAGGAGTTCTAGTGGTGCCAAATTTCTCTCCTCAAATTTTGTGAGGCTTACGAGGTTGCTTTGATTGCACACAGCTATGGCATTTAGAACCTTTGGTGATGGAAACGTTTGGAATTAAATTCATACTGGAAAGCTGTAACATCCCGATTTTCATAATCAGGATGTTAATATTTAGTTTAGCAATATATTAATTTTTTGGCTAAGTTCTAAAAATTTTCTAGTGTTTAATCAAAATGGAGCTTTAAAAAAAAAATTAAATTAATTGTATTGATCTCTTGTTTTCACATGCATTTCAAAAATCATACCGTGGTGCATACATTAGACCGCCGCTCTTTTTCAGTCCGACTGACCGCAGGCGAGACGTCTGTGTATCCATTTCTTTTCCCTAACTTCCCTCCTCGCAAACACAACCGAAAACCAAAAATCATGCGACGCATGTTATAGCGTTGCGATCGTCGTCTCGAGGGCGTTCTGTTTCTCCAATCGGTTTTCGAGTGCGAGCTCTTTTACGTGGCATGCAAGGAGGAAGAATTGCTGCTATTTATTTCACTGTCAATTTTTATTTCCCGATCACCCTTGTGCTAGCCGAGCCACTTTAGTCACTACCATTTCTTTTGTAGTTTTATTCACCCAACTAAAGACCTGAGGTGGTGTCGACACGACGGCGTGATGCATGGGACGGCACCGGGATGAAAGACTGCATTTAAAAATTTAAATTATTTTGACTTCATGTTTTAGCGTGCATATCAAAGATCATAGCATGTCATTCACTTATATCATCATTGCCGCTTCTAGTTTGACCGACCACAACCAAACACCGTTCATTATTCCCGCCATTTTCTTTTCTCACACTTATATCATGCGGTGCTACACACTGCTACTACTAATACACTACTTGATCCACTTTATATATATATATATATATATATATATATGTGAATGCAAGCATGCTGTCTTACACATGCACACACAGGGACATGTAGTGGGAAGTAAGTAGAACCTACTAATATGCATGAACTAACTAGACTAGCACCGAGCACTCCCTGCCTTTTTGCTTTTGCTCCTCGCCCATTTCCTCCCACCCCAGTGAAACCATCTCTCCTCTTGGTCATTTTCTGGTTCCTTGCCCACCAAAGGTTTCTCACCGCCACACCTTTTTCCTTGCATGCCTTTATGCCACCTGAGCCCATCGCCCTTTTTCCCGTTTCTTCGTGCCCACCAACCAAAGTAATCACGGCACCTACTCTCATTTCTTTTCCCAAGAGAGAGGCTTGCAGAGTATATGCTTATTTGAATGAGCTAGCTAAGCTAGCAGTGGGCATTCCTCTTTGCCTTTCTATTTTGTTTGCCAACCAACCAAGCTCGCCATCTTTTCTCCCCACTCCCCATTTCTTTATTCCTCACCCAACCACTCAGTCATCTCCTTCCCAAACAGACCACCATTACTCTTTCTCCTTCTCAAGCACAAGCTCACCTCATCTTCTCTCCTCTCAACCCCATTCAAGAACCGAGAAACCTCCAATGCATGTCATGCCACTGTGTTCCCCATCACATAAACTGTCCATTCATGCAAGTAGTGTTTACATGCATGGCCTTTTGAGCGGTTCGCAAGAAAAGAGGAGGAAGTGACAGTGGGAGCCTTTTAGCAGTAAACTGCATGGATGTGTGGCCATTGCTCGGCTGCAGCTAGCAGTACATGTGTAATACTCCGGAAGTGTGAGAAGTCAAGAATCGGATTAATAAAAATTAATCGGTAGAGAATTATTATTCGGGAAGAGAAATTTATTGAATTTTCAAGTGCAATATAGTTTAGAGAGGATTTCTCTTAACAGAAAGTATCCATCGTGATTATGTAATATCCTGTTTAACATTAGAGAATTAATTGAAATGAGAAAGGTATTTAACAGAATTAAAAGAGAAATCAGTTTTTAGAGGAGATTTAATCTTGGGCTTTCGCCCACGTTGTTTGGCCCAAGTGGGAAGTTGGTTTAAGAAGGCCAACCAAACCCTAGGTCTTTTTACTGTAGCACGCAGCTACAGTACCGCCGCCTCTGTAGCAACCCTCCTCCCCTTTGCTGCCACGCCTCCATGTCGCCCCTTTGCTGCTCCTTGCTACTGGTCTTGGGAGGAAGAAGAAGGGAGAGAAAGGAGGAGAAGAAGGGATCTTCTTCATGGATTCAACCAGCATTTCCCCAAGGTTCTACAAGGGTAACGAGATGCCTTCCCACTGTTTGATCCTTAGTAGATGCGAAACCGATTAGAATTGTTGGTTAATTGTTGGGCTGCAGAAGATTCAATTCTGTCCAGTACCTTGCGTGGGTTTTTCGTGTATTTAGAGGCTGAATTTTAAGATTCCATCTCCTAGAGATATGTGGGATATGTTGTTATCTTTCAGTAGCAGCGAAGATCACTCGATTCCGAGGTCCGAGTCAAAAGTTATGATCATTTTATTATCTGCTGCCAGAAATCTGACGAGAATAATCTGTCTGGTTATTTCTTAAAATATGAAAGGGAATTTGGTAGAATCTGAAAGTTCACCCAACTAGGTTATTGTAGGTAATTCGATAACCTTTTCAGATTGATAAAGAACAATCAATTTGGAGTTACCTATTAAAAGTTATGGTCATTTTAGTTTTGCTGTTCGATTGTGTAGGCAGTTTCTGTACTGAAAGTTCAGACAATGGTTAGCCTAATATTATGGCCGAATTGGTTTATCGTGTCAACTAGAGTATTGTAGATTATTCAGTTAAGAATTTACAGAAATTGGGTTTACCTCATTTTGACTTCCAGTTCATGAGTTATGTCATTTACCGTGCTGCTGTCCAGAATCAGTATATGGCAGGAAACGTTGTTTTCGGTTTCAGCTTTGTAAACTCGTTTTGAGTCGTCAAGTAAGCGTTGTAGAATGCCGATTAGTAGCGCTGAGTATATTATGTCTTAATTGAAATTATTTTACCTGTTTAGGAGGTGAAGCCTCAGGTTTAGGAGTATCGCTTTGTCGGCTAACGCGCGCATCGTGGAAGGCAAGTAAATGTAGCGGTTGTGCTACGGTTTAACCCGTTTTCTTACTATTTGCACTATGCATGATTGACGTAATGTTAAATGATATGCCATGGTTACATGTTTTCCAAGTAAAAATGTGGTGGCAAGATATTAATCAATTGCTATGTTTGGATGAGTTTGGGTAGTATCGTGGTAATTCGCTTAATGAGCCAAATCATGGAATATGAAAATAAACTCAAGGTGGACATGTTGTTAATTCCTTGTGGTTATTTTCATGATGATCATGTGGTGGTCTATGTGATAGAGTTCCATCTATATCGATTGATTTTGATCTTGGTGAATCAGTGTGGGTTATGTGGTAATGGTCTTATGACACGATGGTATTGTGCTTAATGAGACACATGTGGATTATGATAAAATATTCATGATGAGTATGTTGTTGACCTTCGTGGTTAAATTCTTGTGGTTTATGATTATCATATCATTCATGACATATCATGACATTTGCATTGTGGATGTCGCCGCTTATAGCCGCGATCAGAAGTACAACATCGTGCATTGCCAGTAGACGATGCATACCTTTACCTTGTTGGGTAAAGGTGCAGTGGAGCATAGCATACATATGCATTACATTGTGGAAAGATCATTTGCATACTTGTGCAAGATATTGAGGTGAAGTTATTTTTGCAAACAAACGCAACTTCACAGCTTGCAATGTGAAATTGACTCATGAGAGTCTCTTGTGGTATGAGTAATGTGGTTGTGGTTGTGGAATGGGGTTCACCCCTTGTGGTATGGTAGAGGTTGTGGTTGTGGCATGAGATTCTTCTCTCTTGTGGTAATTGTGGATAGCAGTTGTGGATGCGAGAAATAGTAAAGTTAGGAGGTAAAACACGCTAATACTTTATTGTCATTGGTAGTGGTAGTGGTGATTAACATGGAGCATTGATCAAGATTCAATTGTTAATATTTTACTATCTTTGGTAGTAAATATGGTTGAGGCTATAATTGTGATCATTATGGGGATTGGATATTGATGCTTAATATCTTTGTAGTTTAATTGGTGGTAAATGAATGTGGATTCACATTATGGGTGTGGACATTTGGATACTTTAATGATGTTGTATGTTTGTTTGTAGTCCGAATAGCCGGTTAAACAGTTTGCTTGCTGAGATTTTTATCTCACCCTTGTTTTCTTTCCCCTACAGTGATTGTTGAGCATTCATGGGATGGGTAGAGCGGCACCACAATAATGCACATGGTTCATCAACTCATGTTGTAATAAAGTCGATGAAATTCTAGCCAAATGCTTAACTATTTGTGGAGGATTATGTTATTTAATAAGGATGGACTTGTGAACCATTCTTTGATTAATCTGCTAGAGGTTGTTTAATTATTGAACTTGTTACCGTTATCTTTATTCCCTTAGATGTTTATGCTTCCGCTTAATGCTTTTTGTCTAGAGATGTTGCGAATTAATTTATCTTGAAATTATTGGCTAGTCAGTAGAGTGGTTTAGTAGCATTCGGGTAATGTGGGTCATGGGGTGTTCAGTTGGTATCGAGCGGGCTTTAGGTCGTGGTAATTAAAAATATTAAATTGACACCTTTGGTGCAGATAGGATGGGATGGGACAAGCATTGCATTCAAGCTTTGACATGTTATTTTGATGATTCATGCTTGGAGATAATCTTGTATGTTTATGATTTGTTTATATGACTGCTTTGAGTGAGGATAGTCAATGATATGAGGTAGGGATTGCAGTTGTTGCCTTGGGCATTGCCAGTTTATACCCCGTTCGTAGTACGGGGATTTTGATGCAGTTACCTCGGGTAACTTAGTTGCGGATGTCTTGGGTAAGTTTCTTAGAAAAGTGTTATCCTCCTTGAATTGATGTTGGCCGATTCTTGGCCTATTACAGTTAATGATTTTCTCTTGGGTTAGCTGTTTATTGCGGTTGTTGGTTGTCATTAGGCCTCTAATTGTTCTTGAGGCCAAGTATTGTTTCTTTCTGATTGATGGGTTGTTTGACTGCTCGTGAGCAGTGCTTTTGGAGAGACTAGTATTTTCCGTGTTGTTCCATCTTTCTTCTTTGGAAAACATGACTCTTGTATTTCGTTTGATTTTTTTTTAGAGAGAATCAAAGCTTTATGTGGGAAGTTCATTAACTTGTGGAAGCATTGACTCTATGCATTTCTTCTGAGTTATTTCGACTTTTGAAGTTTGATTTCTCTCTAGAAGGGAGTGTTAAAACCCTTTGTGATGTTTTGTTGTGTTTAAGTAGTAGGTGGAAATTATGTAAATAATTGATAGATTGTGAATTATCAAGTTGAAAAGTTAGTGTGGTACATCATTAAGTTCTACTAACATCTTTAGAAGTGAAGTCGATTAATATGATGTTGTCTGTTGTAGTTTCTTGAAGATCTTTGGCTAAGAAATTTAGCGATACATGTGTAGAACTCATGCATTTATCAAGGAATATGAAAAACAATTGTTTTGATTATTGTAGTTGTTTAATTTTCCCAACTTGTTGGATGTATTGGATTGATTGATCTTAAGTAATTAATCTGACCATTCGGGATGGTCAAGTAAGGAGGTGTTGGAATATTGCCTTAATAAGATTAACCTTTTATATGTCCTCTCTTTACATACTTGATGAGCATGTACAACTGTTAAATTTATGTAACTTTTACCATGCTAAATTGTTGAAATATGTATAAAGAAATGGATACAGGCTGATGTATTGACTTGTGGAATCTTGTCTCATAAAGCTGGTATTATTGATGTTTAAAGTTATTTTTTTTTTAATATCTTAACATAAGGTGGAGTATTGAATCTGTGCTCTTTATTGTCTTTGTGATTGCAAATTAGAGATAGGATCATTAATGCTATGCTGATGAAAAATTAATAATCAATTATTGACAGCAATGGCTAGAGTGTAATTACCTTTTTGCTAAACTAGAGTTGAGCATCGATGCAGAGATAAATGTATGAAATCTAATAAGAGATTCATACTAGCATGTTTTGTGAGGTTGTTATGTTCTAATATCATCTTGTTAAAGAGTTTGTTTTAATATGATGGCTTATGCACTAGGTTTAACTAGATTAAGTAGTTGGAATCTTATTTGGATAATAAGAACATGATGAAGTGATTTATGGTGTTCCTTTTGGAAAAAATATGAAGGAGTGAGATGATATGATGATTTTTGCAAAGAATGTTTTATCTTGTTGTGAATACAATTGATAGCATGTAGTTGTGATTATGGTGTTGAATGTTTTAAAAATAAAGGAATTTGTTAATTCCATAATACTAATTGAATTGAAGGGTGTGAGATTTACGGTTGGAATCTTTTTGGACCTTATGACTTGTGTGATAGCCGAGGTTGCTTTGAGTAAAGTGACATGTTGAATGATCTTTTTGGTTTTTATCTCAATCTCGTGTTGTGGTCTGTAGAGTTGGATTCGAGGGCGAATCCTTTTAAGGTGGGAAGAATGTAATACTCCGGAAGTGTGAGAAGTCAAGAATCGGATTAATAAAAATTAATCGGTAGAGAATTATTATTCGGGGAAGAGAAATTTATTGAATTTTCAAGTGCAATATAGTTTAGAGAGGGATTTCTCTTAACAGGAAAGTATCCATCAGTGATTATGTAATATCCTGTTTAACATTAGAGAATTAATTGAAATGAGAAAGGTATTTAACAGAATTAAAAGAGAAATCAGTTTTTAGAGGAGATTTAATCTTGGGCTTTCCCCACGTTGTTTGGCCCAAGTGGGAAGTTGGTTTAAGAAGGGCCAACCAAACCCTAGGTCTTTTTACTGTAGCACGCAGCTACAGTACCACGCCGCTCAGTAGCAACCCTCCTCCCTTTGCTGCCACGCCCTCCATGTCGCCCCTTTTTGCTCCTTGCTACTGGTCTTCGGGAGGAAGAAGAAGGGAGAGAAAGGAGGAGAAGAAGGGGATCTTCTTCATGGATTCAACCAGCATTTCCCCAAGGTTCTACAAGGGTAACGAGATGCCTTCCCCACTGTTTGATCCTTAGTAGATGCGAAACCGATTAGAATTGTTGGTTAATTGTTGGGCTGCAGAAGATTCAATTCTGTCCAGTACCTTGCGTGGGTTTTTTCGTGTATTTAGAGGCTGAATTTTAAGATTCCATCTCCTAGAGATATGTGGGATATGTTGTTATCTTTCAGTAGCAGCGAAGATCACTCGATTCCGAGGTCCGAGTCAAAAGTTATGATCATTTTATTATCTGCTGCCAGAAATCTGACGAGAATAATCTGTCTGGTTATTTCTTAAAATATGAAAGGGAATTTGGTAGAATCTGAAAGTTCACCCAACTAGGTTATTGTAGGTAATTCGATAACCTTTTCAGATTGATAAAGAACAATCAATTTGGAGTTACCTATTAAAAGTTATGGTCATTTTAGTTTTGCTGTTCGATTGTGTAGGCAGTTTCTGTACTGAAAGTTCAGACAATGGTTAGCCTAATATTATGGCCGAATTGGTTTATCGTGTCAACTAGAGTATTGTAGATTATTCAGTTAAGAATTTACAGAAATTGGGTTTACCTCATTTTGACTTCCAGTTCATGAGTTATGTCATTTACCGTGCTGCTGTCCAGAATCAGTATATGGCAGGAAACGTTGTTTTCGGTTTCAGCTTTGTAAACTCGTTTTGAGTCGTCAAGTAAGCGTTGTAGAATGCCGATTAGTAGCGCTGAGTATATTATGTCTTAATTGAAATTATTTTACCTGTTTAGGAGGTGAAGCCTCAGGTTTAGGAGTATCGGCTTTGTCGGCTAACGCGCCGCATCGTGGAAGGCAAGTAAATGTAGCGGTTGTGCTACGGTTTAACCCGTTTTCTTACTATTTGCACTATGCATGATTGACGTAATGTTAAATGATATGCCATGGTTACATGTTTTCCAAGTAAAAATGTGGTGGCAAGATATTAATCAATTGCTATGTTTGGATGAGTTTGGGTAGTATCGTGGTAATTCGCTTAATGAGCCAAATGCGGAATATGAAAATAAACTCAAGGTGGACATGTTGTTAATTCCTTGTGGTTATTTTCATGATGATCATGTGGTGGTCTATGTGATAGAGTTCCATCTATATCGATTGATTTTGATCTTGGTGAATCGTGTGGGTTATGTGGTAATGGTCTTATGACACGATGGTATTGTGCTTAATGAGACACATGTGGATTATGATAAAATATTCATGATGAGTATGTTGTTGACCTTCGTGGTTAAATTCTTGTGGTTTATGATTATCATATCATTCATGACATATCATGACATTTGCATTGTGGATGTCGCCGCTTATAGCCGCGATCAAATCGCAGTACAACATCGTGCATTGTCAGTAAGACGATGCATACCTTTACCTTGTTGGGTAAAGGTGCGATGGAGCATAGCATACATATGCATTACATTGTGGAAAGATCATTTGCATACTTGTGCAAGATATTGAGGTGAAGTTATTTTTGCAAACAAACGCCTTCACAGTTGCAATGTGAAATTGACTCATGAGAGTCTCTTGTGGTATGAGTAATGTGGTTGTGGTTGTGGAATGGGGTTCACCCCTTGTGGTATGGTAGAGGTTGTGGTTGTGGCATGAGATTCTTCTCTCTGTGGTAATTGTGGATAGCAGTTGTGGATGAGAAATAGTAAAGTTAGGAGGTAAAACACGCTAATACTTTATTGTCATTGGTAGTGGTAGTGGTGATTAACATGGAGCAGTTGATCAAGATTCAATTGTTAATATTTTACTATCTTTGGTAGTAAATATGGTTGAGGCTATAATTGTGATCATTATGGGGATTGGATATTGATGCTTAATATCTTTGTAGTTTAATTGGTCGGTAAATGAATGTGGATTCACATTATGGGTGTGGACATTTGGATACTTTAATGATGTTGTATGTTTGTTTGTAGTCTGAATAGCCGGTTAAACAGTTTGCTTTGCTGAGATTTTTATCTCACCCTTGTTTTCTTTCCCCTACTGGTGATTGTTGAGCATTCATGGGATGGGTAGAGCGGCACCACAATAATGCACATGGTTCATCAACTCATGTTGTAATAAAGTCGATGAAATTCTAGCCAAATGCTTAACTATTTGTGGAGGATTATGTTATTTAATAAGGATGGACTTGTGAACCATTCTTTGATTAATCGCTAGAGGTTGTTTAATTATTGAACTTGTTACCGTTATCTTTATTCCCTTAGATGTTTATGCTTCCGCTTAATGCTTTTTGTCTAGAGATGTTGCCGAATTAATTTATCTTGAAATTATTGGCTAGTCAGAGAGTGGTTTAGTAGCATTCGAGGTAATGTGGGTCATGGGGTGTTACAACATGCATCGGCTTGGGCAGCATGCGCGGCTCCTGCCGAGGCGGCCAAGACGCAGCGGCTAGGGCGGGGCTTGGTGGCAGCAGCGCGCGCCCTGCGCGCTTGGTCCGGGAGGCGCGCGTGAGGCGGCCAGCGGAGGCACGGCTCGGCCGAGACTCGGTCCGTTCGTGGAGCGGCGGCCAGAGAGCTAAGCGAGGCGAGACCGAGCGCGCGCAGAGGAGCATGGCGGTGGCGACCCACCGCGGCCGTCGCGGCGGCATGGCACGGCATCTAGCGAGCGGTGCGGCCGGAGTTTGCCAAGCGGCGCTCCATGGTATTGCCAAGGCGGCGCTCCATGGTAGTGCATGCATGCGCTGCCTGCAGCTCCTTGGGCATGGTGAGCGGCGACGTGCGGGAGCGGACGCGGATGAGTTCGGCAACGACTACGGCGGACGCGATCCGAAAAGACGGCGCCGTGACGATTCACACGTCTAGAGTTGTGGTAAAATTTTTAGTATTATTTTGTTACCCCGATATCATATTAGTCGTGTCATGTGCATGTCATTTTTTTTATGCATGTTTAATGGTAAAATAAATTGGTAGCTTAAAACCGATGAAATTCTCGGTTATGTCTTATTTATGCGTGGCGTCTTCATGCGATGTATGTCGGCTTATGCGAGTGATTTTATCATCGTAGCGGATTATGTAGAATGTTGATCGGTGGATGCTAAATTAAAAATACTTTGGATAAATTGATGGGATGATATTATTTTAGAGTCACATGCAAAATTATTGGTGGTCTTAGATGATAAATTAATTGGAGGTTATCCTCTCGTTGGATTAGTAATTTTTGGAGTTAGGACGCATAAGGATTGTACGATCTATTACTTGATGGATAGCTTTTGTGATGATATGTGTTGAGATATAGAGATTGAATCGGGGATTTATTTAATCATGAGCAATTGGATCGGATGATTTGTGCTAGAATTTGGAGATGGTAGGAATGGATTATTCGATTTTAGATAACTAATTGGATTGACATGTAATTAGTAGATAAATCCTATGTGCCGAGTCGATGCAATTGTACTCTCTTCGGATTAGCGACTAAATGATTATTAGTCGATCGTAGAGACGCATATGTGATTGGTTTGGTAGATGTCGTTCACAACTAAGTTTGGTGGTATGGATATAAGTTTATCGATTAGTAAGCAATTAGATGTTGAATGTGTTCTTTAATTGTAAAGTTCATTAGGTGTCGGTTTGTCAATTAAACCTTGATCGGTGGAAAATTGAGTGTATGCGATTGTGATTTGCTGAGGCGAGACTAGTAGAGCTAGATAGTTAGCAATAGCTTAAATAGTATATCGGAGAACAATCGATGGATTCAATCATAGTCATATGCCCATGAGTTGGTGGATTTCGTGTAATTATAGGATAGGTTGTATATTTGGAAGATCGTGAGTTCAGGCATCACTCGATGGATTGACTACCTTGATAATGTCTTAATAGAGGTTAGTACAGGTTTTAGAATAAGATATGAGAATATGATTGGAGAGTGTTATTCATGTGATTGGATTCAGCACCGGAGAATTGGTTAAGTATATGCTTATAAGAAGATTAGATTATCGGTAGATGTTTTCCTTTATATAATAAATGGAAAAGAAAATAAAATACAAGGGCCCTATCTTTCTTTGGTAGAGGCTAGGTCAGCCCGTGTATAAAAAGGATTTAATTCGATTTAAAATGCGAAAAGAATTATTTTTACACGAAAAGTCTTTTAACTTCAATAATTCATAACTAATTCTTATGGACTCCAAATGGGATAAATCCAATTGGGTTGTCCATAAAATATTATTCTATATTTAACCTTGTAGTTTTTATCTCCACTAGAATCTTGCAATTTTTCACAAAATAATTAAATTCGGGTGAACGATATGAGCATTTATTTTCAAGATTTTACTAAAAATTGATTTTCAAATTGCTATAACTTTCACATATTAACTCCAAATGGAATAATTTTTGTACCTAAATTCATTTAAAATCATAATATAGCTACTGTATAAATTTCATGCATTTTGGAGCAATTTGAGTTTTTGGCTATTTCTCGGTGTTTATTCGATATCGCCTTTCTATAGATTCCGAGTTGCCGGGAGTAAGAGAGTATGTAACCGAGAGTGAACAAGTGAACTCCCAGCAAGGCAAGCATCCTTTGAACTTTCTTTTGCATCATATTTGATCCCAATTTTGCTAGGGTAGATGCAATGATAATTGCTTGCATGATAGTCTTATATTGTCGCTATTTTTGTTATGAATAGTTAGACACATCCTATTATCTTGTCATTGAGGCTATCCATGAATTATTCCATTATTGAAATGCTATGGTAGGATGAGTGAAGTAATGTTATCGAGTTTGCTTAGTAGTGCAAGTCTAGAACCAGTAGTTTGATTGACGGAATAGCCCACAATTATGGGACAAACATGACTCTCATTATATACTTTTGTTTCAGATCTTCGTATCTGTTTAATAAATGAAATTTTGTCATTTTTAAATGAGCTTTTGGTCTGGACAAGTGTTGGTTAGTGATGGTGCCTTCGTGCACGAGATTGGGTATGTGGTTTGACTTGTCTGGACAATTAAGGACCGAACTTTGGTAACGTCGTTGATTCAAGTACATTCGTGCTACCACACGTGGGTTGGGAGCCGTATGGTTAAGTAGGGGGAAGGTTTTATTGTGTTGAGTCCCACGGTGGTGACATTGTAAGGGCATGGGACCGTGAAATCCCGTGTTCCTTTTGGGCCGATAGGATGGGGGCGTTAACGTCTTGTGTTTCCTAGGATATATAGGATGGGGGCGTTAACGTCTTGTGTTTCCTAGGAGCCCTGGGTTGAGGGACTTAGCTCAATGGGGTCTTCTTGCTAAAAACAACCATATCTTGATTTACCCGGCCGGCATACCATAGGAAGTATGCTATATTCGGAGGCATCTGGAGGCTTACGGGCTAATCAAGTCGTGTGGGTAAAGTAGTACACCCCTGCAGGGTATAAATCTATTCGAATAGCCGTGTCCACGGTTATGGACAACCGCTTGAGTTCGGGAGTTACTAATGTTAGACTTTTAATTAAAATTGTGGTTGAACTTGGTATTCGTCATGAACGGGTTGTTCATGTGTTTAGTACATCAAAGTGGGCTGCCACTTTGGTCTTGGTATGATTCAATTGTTTATCACTGAAATGCTTTACTACATGTTTTACTTCTACTTCAAATCTGATTTTTAAATGGGCACATGAAAACTAGTATGTGTAGGATGTTAATTGTTGCGTCTCTTTCGCAAAACTAAACCAATATGAGCCATCCTTTGAATGACCCTTATGCATAACTATTTTTATTTGTGTAAGACTTGCGAGTACACTTGTACTCAGCCAGATGTTTGCTGGCCTTTTCAGGTGAGGAAGATTATGAGTCTGACGATCTTGTTAGTGTTGACTTGGGTGACACTAACGAGTAGTGTGCTATCATTTAACTCCCATCGGTTGCCGATGGGTGATGGGCATACCACTCTTGGTCTTTTGCTTTATTTATTTGCTTCACGCTACTTGATACTTTACTTTGAATTTGGCCGGTCGGCCGTATGTAATAAGCTGTAGACTTTGACTATTATGCGGTATGTCTTTTGATCTCTTGTTGTATGCGTTGTATGGATGTAATCAACGTTGGATGAGAGTATGAGTATATTGGTCGTTGATCTTGGGAGCCAATATAAGTCATACTCGTTGTTGATGAATTCCCATTTAACTCACTAAGTGTAGTGCTTCGAATCGAAAGAGAATCGACAATCATGTAGCGCTCGCAAAGGAGCAGCGCGCATGATCGTTGAGGCTCTAGTATTCGGCTAAGCCTCTCACTTGGATAGAGTTAAATTGGAATTCATTTACCGGAAACCCGCAATTATGTCCCTAAGACCTTGTCTAATCTCGGTCTTATGGAGATAATTACCGGGGTCCCCACAAAAGCCGAGACATTAAACCAAAATTAATATGACATAGACGTGAGTGCCAAACGTTAGCCTCATCATCCACACCGCCACAAATATGGTTCACGCTTTATTGCGAGAAATCGAAGGGAAAAGCGGAACAAGCCTCCGCACTCATAGCCTTTACCAATAAAATGTCCATGTTTAGACACGACTACTTTATTAGACTCAAATACCAACTTAAGCCCATCTCTACATAAACGGAGCCACTAACGAGATTCTTGTCTATAGAAGGACATGTTGCACGTTCTTGGTGCCGACGATCTTTCCCAAGTAAACTTCAGATCTACCGTGCCAACACCATGAGCAGAGCATGTGACCCATTCCCCATTAGGACGGAGGAATCCGGCGACGATAAGAGGAAAACAACGAAATATCACCACACACATGTACATTAGCTCTGTATCAATCCACGGTTGGTAGATTGACTAACGAAAAACGATGGGTAAATTACCATACCAGTCCCATCTCGGTCTTGCCAATGGTCACGTTGACATACTTAGAAGTCCATCCCTCAGTGCCTTCTTTCCTTTGCGTTGTGGGCACTTCTTGGCCATGTGACCGTGCTCACCGCACACAAAGCAAGTTCTATCATCCCGATTGTTGTTGTTGTTCTTCTTCTTGAAGTTGGTTGTCTGTTGGACTTTGACAAATTTCCTTTGTTCTTGCTTGAGGGTTTCGTACCACATTGGCATTGGGCGCCCTCCATCACCCTTAGACACAACGTCCTTTTCCGAGCTTTCTCCTCAATTTCAAGAGAGCCAATTAGACTATCAACGAGTGCTCTTATCTCTTGTGGTTGAGTCTTTGTTCAAAATTCCTCCATGAAGAAGGTAATTTCGCAATAATACATCCACCACAAACTTGTCGGGTAAGGCACACTTCAGAGTTCGAGTTCCTTGCCAATGGATGTATCTCATGAGCTGATCTACTCTGAGCGGTTATTAACCATCTTGTAGTCATGAAATTGCTCCATGACATACATGTCATTCTTGGCATCGATAGCACCGTATTTGGAATTCATGCATCCCATAACTCCTTTGCGTCTGTCATGTGCATATACACCTCGCCTGACGATCAAAGAAGAACACTAAGAATGCATCCAACAAAGAGAGTAGTGGCGATCTCGAATTCTTTACGCCAAACATCAAGAATACCTTGAGCTTGCCATTACTAACCCGAATACATTCATAGCGATAAGCCACGAGTGACCACGATCGCCATCTCTTAAAGTGCACATTGGAGAACTTCTCGGCCTTAGTGCATCGGCAAATCCAGCCATAGTAAGACCACAGTGCCTATAATAAGGTTTTGGATTGTTAAACATATAAGCACATGTAGGTTTAATTTATTCCATAAATTAATCATGACATCATGCACGCAAAATAACAGAACCATCACGGGCATAACAGATCTAGTCATGTCAACCAAGAAAGGAACATGAACAGATCTAAAGCGGAGAACATGACCGTTACGTGCATCGATGATTACATTACGATCGGTTTGTCGATGGTGACACTGCGAGCGCGGTGTGGATGACACGGTCGATGACGATTCGCGGCCGAGCGTCGAGGAAGACGAGCGAGCTACAACAAGCGATCGCGCGAGCGCTTCCAAAACCTTATTCGCCTCTCCGGTGCGAGAACTTGGCGGCGGTTCGAGACTGCTCTCGAACGGCGGTGCGCGGCAAGCGGGGCGGAGTAGACTACGTGAACGGTGCGATTACAATGGAAGAGGCGAAAACCTAGATTGATTTCGTCTCGTATGGAGGCGGCGATTCGATATTTATGGAGGAATCGGGGCGTGTGATCAAGACGCTGCAGACGTTCTCCATAACTCATAATCAAAGCGGATTAGTCTCGTAATCGATCCGGATTCACCGCCACACAAAACAGCAGCAAAAGATAAAGCGCAAAGGAAGTCGCGTCGCGCAAGCACTTGCGCCGATTTGGACGGACCATTCACGCAGTGCGTGCGCGCTGCGCGCCTCGCCTCTGCCGGCGAGGCGAGGCGAGCGCGTGTGTGTTCCTCTAGTTCTTTCCCACACATGCCTCAAGTGACTAGGAGTGCACCATCCCTTTTAAGGTGGTCTTCCTCTCCTAGAACTAGCAATATGGTACTAAAGTTCACATGCAACCTTCCTTTGCATGAGTGGGCCTTTGAGATTTAATTTAGGAATTATTCTTCTTGTATGGGCTAGGCCCACATAATCCAACAGACAATTACACTGAGCTGAAACAAAATCTTCCTGATCCACCTTCCCTCTCCAGAGAATAATTTGTTCATCGTTAAATAATATGGGAACGCATGGAACCAAATTAAATGGAATGGAAGAAAAAGCTAAATAAGCATTCAGATTGTGAGTTTGCAAGAGATAAAAGTGTATCTGGTTTCTCGTATTAAAGCTAAATTCTCCACTGTTTCTATCAATATATTATACAGGGAATATCTCTCTGTTCTAACTTCTAAGGCATAATAGTATTAGATACATTTGTGAGGAGTGAACATGCAAATTGCAGAGTGTTATATCTCAATTGCAGTCAACTATACCTGTTAGAAAGGATCACGTGTTCACACGGCTGGTGCCTTGGCTTTCTGCATGTATGACACTTTCTCTTTTGAGGGATCACACGTTCACACGGCTGGTGTCTCGGCTTTTTGCATGCATGACGCTCTCTCTTCCAAGGGATCACACGTTCACATGATCACACGTTCACATGATAGCTGTAATCTATATATGTGTAACTCATGTACTCTGTTTTTCATAATCAAAGATAGCGTAACTTTCCTCGCTTACATGGTATCAAAGGTGTTCGCATCCTGCGACCATCGCTTCCACTAAATCATAGCTGCCGCTACACATCATCCACCCAAGATCATGGCCAATGACGACTCCACTACACGCCGACGAGAGGAGGAGGCTGCCCACGGACGTGAGGAGGCCGCTGTACGCCAGCGCGCAGAGGCTGAGGCCCGCGCTCTCGACGAGGAGGCCGCCTGTTTGCGCCAGGAGGCCGACGCCCGTGAAGAGGAACTTCACTGCGTGATGCTCCTCCATGAGGCCACCGCCATCGCCAACCTGCATGCACAGGCTGTCGTCGTCCAGAACATCTGGGCCCTTGTAGCCGACCACGTCCTCACTGACACCATTCACGCCGATTGGTGCCGGATGGACTGTGTCATTTGTGAGTGGCTTTACGGCACCATCTCCCCCGATCTCGTCGAGATCGTCATGGCGCCCCGCACCACCGCACATCTCGTGTGGCTCGGCCTCGAACAGCAATTCGTCGACAACCAGGAGATGCGGGCTCTCATCCTCGACACCGAGTTTCGCTCCTTTGTTCAAGGTGATCTCAACATCACCGACTATTGCAGGAAGTTGAAGAGCATGGCTAATGCCCTGAGGGATCTCGACGAGCCTGTCGCTGACCGAACGCTCGTTCTCACTGTCTTGCGCGGTTTGAATGACAAGTTCGCGTACATGGCGGCCCTCGTCAAGTGCCAGCGGCCGTTCCCCACCTTCCTTGAGGTTCGATCCGATCTCCTCCTCGAGGAGATGACCATGGCCTTGCGCCCATCGGGACCGTCCACCGCCTTCCTCGCCACTTCAGCCGCGACAGGCCAATCAAGCAAGCCCCCTGGTGGCGCCACTGGCGGTGGCTCCACGGGTGGCCCAAACGGCACCACCCGCCCATCTACCCACAATGGGGTGGGTCCAGCAGCTCCAACCGGTGTCGCCGCCGCGGCAAGAATGGCGGCAATGGCAACGACAATGTGAGGACCCCCGGGTTATCTCCGTAAGACCGAGACTAAGCATGATCTTAAGGATATAACTCTGGACCTCCAGTAAATGGATTCCAACTTAACTCAATCTAAGTGAGAGACTTAACTAAAACTAGAGCCCCGACAATCATGCGCGCTGCTCCTCTGCGAGCACTACATGAATGTCAGTTCTCCAACTAGCCAAGCACAACACTTAGTGAGTTAAATGGGAAGCCATGATCAGCGAGCATGACTTATATTGGCTCCCAAGATCAGCGACCAATATACTCATACTCTCATACAATGTGGATCACATCCATACAACAAACATACATCACTAGTTCAAAAGACAACAATATAGTTTAAGTCTACAACGGTTACAAACGGCCGACCGACCAAATTCAAATAAGAGTATTAAGTAGCAGCGGAAACAAGTAAATAAACCAAAAGGCCAGCAGTGGTATGCCCCATAATCCATCAGCAACCGACTGGGGGTTAAATGATAGCATTACTCATCAGTGTCGCCTAAATCGACACTGACAAGCTCATCGGGCTCGATATCTTCCTCACCTGTAAGCCAGTAGACAAACTGGCTGAGTACAAAAGGGTACTCGCAAGTCTTACATAAATAAAAATTAGTTATGCATAAGGCTGTTCCAAAGGATGGCTCATATTGGCTTAGTTTTGCAAAAGAGACGCAACAATGTACAACCTACACATACTAGTTTTTCAAGTGCCATTTCAAAATCAGATTTGAAGTAGAAGTAAAGCATGTGAATAAGTAATGAATTGAATAACAAATAAATCATGCAAATAGCAAAGTGGCTGTCCACTTTGAAACTACAACAAGTATGAACATCCCATTCATGACGAATTCCAAGGTTAGCCACAATTTTAATTTTAAGTCTAACAATAGTAACTCCCGAACTCAAGCGGTTGTCCATAACTGTGAACACGGCTATTCGAATAGATTTATATCCTGCAGGGGTGTACTACTTTACCCACATAACTTGATTAGCCCGTAAGCCTCCAGATGCCTCCGAAAATAGCATACTTCCTATGGTATGCCGGCCGGGTAAATCAAGATATGATCGTTTTTAGCAATAAGATCCCATTGGGCTAAGTCCCTCAACCCAGGGCTCCTAGGAAACATAAGACGTTACGGTCTCTATGCCCTATCGGCCCCCTAAGGAAACACAGGATTTAACGGTCCCATGCCCTTACAATTACACCACCGTGGGACTCAACACAATAAAATCTTCCCCCTACTTAACCATACAACTCCCAACCCACGTGTGGTAGCACGAATGTACTTGAATCAACGATGTTACCAAAGTTCGGTCCTTGTTGGTCTAGACAAGACAATCACTTACCCACTTTTGTGCGCGAAGGCACCTTCACTAGCATCCACTTGTCCAGACCCAAAACTCATTTAAAATGACAAAAATTAACTTATAAAACAGATACGAAGATCTGAAACAAAAGTATATAAAGATAGTTGTGTTTATCCCATAATTGTCGGGTTATTCCCGATAATCAAACTACCGTATCTAGACTTGCATGGCTAAGCAAATCCATATCATAATTCTCACAACCTATCTTAAGCATGTGGTGCTGGAATAATTCAAGGATAACCTCAATGAATAGGATATAACTAATCTACACATCACAAAAATAGCGACAATATCAAAATAGCATGCAAGCAATTACCATTGCACTATCTTAACAAAATTGGGATCAAATATGATGCAAAAGAAAGTTCAAATGATGCTTGCCTTGCTGGTAGCTTAGTTGCTCTCCCTCAGTAGCGTATAAGTCAATATCGATAGGCTCGGAATCTATATAAATACAATACCGAATAACATCGAGAAATACCTCAAAATTCAAAATGCTCAAAAATGCATGCTTTTTCTACAGTATCTAAGTCATGATTTTAGATGATTTTAGGTGAAAGAATTATTCCATTTTGATTTAGTATATGAAAGTTATGGTGGTTTGAATTTCAGATTTCAATACATCCCGAATTAAGCAATTTAATTAATTGGCCAAAATTTGTAGAACAGTAGTGGGACAAAGGATGATATGGATAAATAGAGAATATTAATACAAGTTCAAAATAGTTGAGTTTGCTTCAATTGGAGTTTTCATGATCTAGTTATGAATTTCTAAAGTTATCAACATTTATAGTGTAAAAACAATTCATTTTAGGATCACTTTCCTCAAAATATAATTTCTGTGACAGAGGTAACCTTGAAACCATTTTTATAATTAATTTCATTTGAAATAGAAATTATCAAAGTTGATTTCACTGTGTTTGGGGTTACCAAGATTTACTTATGCATTTATAAAGTTTTCAGCCTCTTTCTATTGTAAAAATAATAGAGTTAATGGATTAATCTCCAAAATAATACTCTCTGCTACATAGAAAAGTTTGAAACCACTTTTAATATAAAGTTCATTAAAAATGAAAATTATCAGAAGTCGTTTCACTCATTTTGGAGTTGAGATGAATTAGTTATGTACTTTTGAAGTTATACATATTTTACAGTGTGCAAATAACTCATTTTCGGATTTTCTAACCTGTTTAATACTTTTCTTACCGGGCGCTATTCTAGCCGTGGTCACTGACCAGTGGGCCCAGTGAATAGTGCATTTTCCATTTTAACTCAGGTTTTAAATCTGAATCGACATATGGGACCATTGCCGCTGACACGGTCCAATGGACTCGGTCCACTGCGCACGCGCCCGGTGCACGGGGCTTAAAGCCTAGGGCCCACATGTCGACCACTGTGGCTTTAACCCCAACGTTCCCGTTTTTTGTGCGTGGGGCCCGTGTGTAAGTGAAACATTAGCGTCACTAAGACATCAATTAATGGCTAAGCCAATCATTAGGTATTAATGATCGTCATTTGCCGTAAACGGATAGCTACAGTAGCTGCCCGTGTACGACAATGCGTCCGCACGGTTGCCCGGCGGCTCGCCGGCGCTACACGCCACGGCGGAGCCGGCCAAGGCCTGAGATATGTCCACAATAGACATGCGCATCTTTGGGTAGTGGTGGCGACCTCTGAGGTGGCCCGTACCGTGGCTAGCCGGAGCTAAGCGGCGACGGTTCTACGGCAAAAATGCATGCAACAAAATAGAGCTCTGCAGCGTATACAAGCGGGCGCCTGAGGTTCTACGGGCTACTAAGGGTCTACCTAAGCGCTGGAGCGAGGTCGAGATGGTCGGAGAAGGCTGGAGCAACGTCGGCGCCAGAGAAGAACAACGGTAACAACACGGCTTCACGTGGAGAGATGACTGGAGTAAATCCTAAGGACAAAGAATGGTCAAGATAGCCCAAGGATGCTACGGAGATGCTAAGGACACGAGTAATTGAAGAATGGCTTACCAAATCAAGGTGGGAGATGAAAGGGTTTGAGCTTCGGCCGAAAATGGGCAAACTTCAATTCACCAAAATCCTGCCATGCATCCATGAAATTGCTTGAGGGGTTTTTAATCTCATGCCAAAATACACGAGATGACACGAAAGAAGGATCAAGAAACTCACCAGAGACCAAGGACACCACTAGGTGTCTTCGAGAGCGTGCTCTGAAACTGCCGGATGGCACCAAGGTGGCTCGAGAGCTACAAGCCAAGGTACGAGCTGGGGTTAGTAAAAATGGAGACGACATCACAGGTAGAAGAGAGGGGAAACACCCGGTTGAAACTCATCGGAGCAGAGAGCTCAAGCAAGCCTCCCTCTCCTCAGTCAACAGAGGAGAAGTGAGGGAGAAGGAGGGGGTGCGAGGGGTGTTATGCCCGGGAAGAACCCCGGAGTGGCCAACAGACGCGGTGGATTGACAGCGTGCCTGGCGCCGTTCTGTGCACGCCGGAGCGTCGCGGCCACGTGGAGCTCAGCTCCTACGCGCGCCTGCCCGAGGTAGGGGATGGCCCTGACATGCGGGGCCCGCCGTGTCGCGTGCGTGCGCGATCGCCCGAGTAAGTGGGTCAGTGCACACCGTTGGATCTTGAGTGAACGGCTCAGATCTAATGTGAGGTTCGTACTTCCGAAAAGGTGGGGAGATCTAGATCGTTGAACTTGGATCCTACGGCCTGCACGTGTTGGTGCATTTAGTTGACTCCACTGAGTCAAGTGTTCGAGTCGGGTTTGAGCCCAATGAATAGTGTCGGTCGATTTGGGTTTGTGTTTGACTGAGATTTAAATTAGTGTTCTCCACTTTGACCAGAGGTTTAAAAATAGAAATAAAATCCCTAAAATCACGAAATAATTCATAGGGGCTCCTGGGAAGGTCTAGTGTCTATAAAAATTATTGAACCCCACTGTTCATGATATAAAGAGTATAATTTAAATTCAAACTTGACGTTGATCTTTAAATTGTGTTTGGATTTTGTTAGGGTTCAAGCCAGTCCCAAAAATTTGGGAAAAATTATATTAATTCATGATAATTAATATAGTATTTGAAATAATTATTTCCAGAGGAACTTTAGTAGCATTTGTTTCAGTTTTTCTTTTGGAGTTCAAATTAAAGTGCATGTTTAATATTTATTTTGAGATTTTCCAAGTGCAATACTTAATGAAATTTTTTTAAAACATGATGCATGCTAATGAGATGCATAATAATCCTCTTTATTAACTTGGGGATGTGACAGGGGTGGCCCCGGCTGGCCCTCCTTCTACAATCCATGGACGGGGACTTTTCAGATTTAGCCACGTCCCCACCCTGGCGGCCAACCCGGGCGTCTTCAGGGGGCACAACAGGGGCGGTCGCAGGGCACGCAATACCAGCAGCAGCCGTGCCCCGGCATCCCCTCACAGGCGTTCTTCGCAGGACCGCCTCCTGACCTCTTCTTCACGCTGCCACAACCGGCCTACCCACCCCTGCAGGCACCTGCACCACTGCCAGCTACGCAACAACCTCCTGGCACCTGGACTCCATTGTCCGGCTCATGGGGCCAGTAGTCCCTGGAGAACGCGTTCAACACCATGACCCTTGCTCCGCCAGCCTCGACTGATTGGTACATGGACTTGGGGCATCCTCGCACATGACAACCGATGCCAGTAACCTATCCTCCACTTATTCGCCATGGTACTTTACTCCATCAATAGTTGTCGGTAACGGGTCCCTTTTACCCGTCACCTCTACTGGCTCCACCGTTCTCCCTGGTCCCTTTCATCTTCATAATGTTTTAGTTACTTCTAGCATTATTAAGAATCTTATTTCAGTCCGCCAGTTTACCACTGACAACAATTGCTCTGTTGAGTTTGACCTATTTGACCTCTCTGTGAAGGATCTTCGGTCTCGGAACGTGATCGCCAGGTGCAATAACTTTGGTCTGCTTTATCCTCTTTGCCTACCGGTGCCGTCCCCTTGTGCTCTTGCGGCTGTTGCTCCCACCACCCTCTGGCATCGTCATCTCAGCCACCCTGGACACGAAGCCATCTCGAAGCTTGCCAAAATTTCTGCCATCTCGTGTAACAAAAGTGCTGATGATCTTATATACCATGCTTGTCAACTTGGTCGTCATGTATGGTTTCCCTTTGCCACTTCAAACTCTAGAGCTGCCAACAAGTTTGATCTAATTCATTGTGATCTTTGAACATCGCCCGTTGCTAGTGTATTCGGCTATAAATATTATTTGGTTATTCTTGATGATTGCACACATTTTGTTTGGACGTTTCCTCTACGCCTAAAGTCTAATACCTTTTCCACCATCTCTAATTTTTTCTCTTATGTGGCAACCCAGTTCGGCACGACAATAAAGAGCATCCAATGCGATAACAGACGGGAGTTTGACAACTCTTTCGCCTGCACTTTCTTCCTCACGCATGGCGTCAACCTTCGCATGTCGTGTCCCTACACCTCCTAGCAAAATGGCAAAGCTGAGCGGATCATACGTTCCATTAACAATATTGTGCGCTCTCTTATCTTTCAGGCAAGCTGCTCACCATCCTTTTGGGTTGAAGCACTACACACCGCCACATACTTACTCAACCGTCTCCCAACAAAAACCCTCAGCCACTCCACACCTTACTTTGCCCTCTACAGAGTGCAACCAACTTATGATCATCTCCGTGTGTTCGGCTCCAAGTGCTACCCCAATTTGTTCGCCATCGCTCCACACAAACTATCGCCTCGCTCCACCGTGTGCATCTTTCTTAGATATTCCTCGGACCACAAAGGTTATCGATGTCTTGATCCTTTGTCCAATCGAGTCATCATATCTCGTCACGTAACATTTGATGAGACATCATTTCCCTTTGCCGAGTCGAACATTCCATCCACTAATGATTTTGATTTTTTGTCACAAATTGAGAACGTACTGGTGCCCATCAGACCAGAACGTTCTTTCTCTCCTGCAGGTACCCTACCACTGGTCGCTGGGCCAACAGCCATGCTAGGCCCCGCTCCCCCGCACGGTGGGACACCCGCGCCTTTGGCTACTGGATCGATCGTCACGTCCCCGAGCACTACGTCGCCGGCGCCTCTGGCTGCTGGGCCGGCTCCTGCGCTCGACCCTACGCCTGCGTGTAGTACCTCATCGGCCCCTCTAGCAGCTGGGCCGATGCTGCTCCCGCACGAGGCATCTCACATATACGACTGGCCGCATCACCCCCGGTGGCCACACCTGCTCCTGCTCCCGTAGTGCACACAGTCCCGACTGCAGGTGCTCTCCCTGATGGTGCGGTTCCGATCCCGCTAGTGAGCAACTCCCACACTATGGTCACTCACGGCAAGCACGGTTTTGGTAGCCAGTTAATCGGTTTACCTTTCATGCTAATACACTGTCGCCAATCCCAAAGACCTATCGGTCTGCCCTGGTTGATCCAAACTGGCGTTGTGCCATGGAAGCTGAGTATGCTGCTTTGCTCGTCAATAACACATGGGATCTTGTTCCGCGACCTCCCAAGGCGAACGTTGTCACTAGCAAATGAATTTTTCGGCACAAGTTTGCTGCTGATGGCACTCTTGAAAGATACAACGCTCGATGGGTTCTTCGTGGTTTCACTTAGCATCCTGGGATTGATTATGATGAGACCTTTAGTCCGGTTGTCAAGTCGACAACCGTGCGCACAGTACTCTCTCTGGCTCTCTCCAAGGACTGGCCTATTCATTAGCTGGATGTCAAAAATGCTTTTCTTCATGGCACTCTATTTGAGACGATTTATTGCACCCAGCCGACGAGCTTCGTGGATTCTTCCTACCCTGACTTTGTCTGTCTCCTGAACAAGTCTCTCTATGGGCTTAAACAGGCGCCGCGTGCTTGGTACAATCGCTTCGCCTCATATTTGTTGTCCCTCGGGTTTGTGGAGGCCAAGTCAGACACGTCGCTGTTTATCTATCACCATGGTGCTGACACTGTTTACTTGATTCTTTATGTTGATGATATCATTCTGACAACATCCTCTATGGCTGTTCTCCACCGGACGATTGCCGCCCGCCAACGAGAATTTTCCATGAAAGATCTCAGCGCCTTCATCATTTTTTGGGTATCTCTGCTCAGCGGAGTTCGAGTGGCCTCTTCGTCTCTCAACGATAGTATACTTTGGATATTCTGGAGCATGCCAGGATGTCCAACTGCAAACCTTGTAGTACGCCTGTTGACACTCATCCCAAAGTGTCTGCCTCTACTGGCTCCCCGGTAAGCAATGCTACTCAGTACCAGAGTCTTGCTGGAGCTCTGCAGTACTTGACCTTCACAAGACCAGATATCTCCTATGCCATCCAATAGATTTGCCTTCACATGCACGACCCTCGGGAGCCTCATCTTACGGTAGTCAAACGAATCCTTCGGTATCTACGTGGCACCCTTGATTATGGTCTTCAGCTTCACCGGTCATAGTCTGTGGACCTCGTGGTTTATTCTGATGCTGATTGGGCAGGATGTCCAGATACACGCAAGTCCACATCGGGCTACGCTGTGTTCCTCGATGATAATATTGTCTCCTGGTCATCCAAGCGTTAGAATACTGTGTCTCGCTCTAGTGCTGAGGCTGAGTATAGGGCAGTCACCAACGTCGTCGTGGAGGCTTGCTGGCTCCGTCAACTGCTCCATGAACTCCGCAGCCCTCTTCATCGCGCCACTGTAGTTTACTGCGACAATGTGAGTGTCGTCTATTTATCGACGAACCCGATGCAGCATCAATGCACCAAACACGTCGAGATAGACCTTATTTCGTCTGGGAGTGTGTTGCTTTGGGGGATGTTTGCGTTATTCACGTCCCAACGACATCACAGTATGCCAACATCTTCACCAAAGGGCTGCCGACTTCCGTCTTCACCGAATTTAGGTCCAGTCTAAATGTCCGCCTTGGCGACGTTTCGACTGCGGGGGCGTGTTAGAAAGGATCACGCGTTCACACGGCTGGTGCCTCGGCTATTTGCATGTATGACGCTTTCTCTTTCGAGGGATCACGCGTTCACACAGCTGGTGCCTCGGCTTCCTGCATGCATGACGCTTTCTCTTCTGAGGGATCACCCATTCACATGATCTCGCGTTCACATGATAGCTGTAATCTATATATGTGTAACTCATGTACTCTATTTTTCATAATCAAAGATAGCGTAACTTTCCTCGCTTACAATACCAACACAGTTATTTAGCTAGAAAATTTTGTCGAAGTTAATAAAAACATGGTGTCACTTATTTTCTTTAATAACCTCAACCTGAATAGCATATGAATGCAAGCACCTATGGGATTAATTCATCTCAGTTACTCTTGATTACCTCTTTGCGTGCACCAACTAGAGATCAATAAAATAAAAGGAGAAACAAAGGATACAATGCAATTTAGGTAACAAAGGATATTCCTAGAAAACCTATGAACATATCAACAGACCCTTAGCTTCACACAAATTTTCTTGCAATCACTAGTGCCAACATGAGAGCAATCTACTCTCACAACTTCCAGAGTCTTAAAGGCCTCTCTGAGACTATCAATAACATTAACATAGACACCATTCCTAGTTGCACAAGATAGGAAGATCACAACATTGAAGAAACAAGATCTTGGCAAAACAATTGTGGGATGAAAAGTTGGCAACATGAGCTTATATCGTTCAGAATGCTCTTGCTAAAAATATTCCAACTGACTCAATTTCATAAGAGGCGGCACATTTAATCCTCTATTCCTCAATTCTTTGGTTTCCTCAAAAGTCAACCCTTTGAAACATTTTGGACAAGCCTAGAATAAATAGGAGCCAATGGCTTCCACAACAGTAATGGTCTAACAGGCCGTTGTTATGGATCATAATTCCGACCACAATATATGATAAGGATGTTTATGTTACGGTATATGATTTTCCCACCTGTTTTATCATGCAAAATGGTGCACTCATGTAACATTCCGTTTTTGGTTTGTGAATAGTATTTTAGTTTGTTAAATAAATTAAAAAACGTAATTCAATTAGTAGTGTATTTTAAATCTCTAGCTTCAACCTCTTTTCAAAATCTGTCGAATTCAAATCTCAAATTTGAAACTCAGTTTCAAATTCCCCTTTCTCCCCTTGGGCTTGGCCCAATTCCTCCTGGGCTCAGCCCACCTCACCCCGGCTCCCCTTTGGTGTAGTCCGACCCAGGCTAGCCCAAGCCGGCGCAGCGCCCAGGCCAGCCTGAGCTACGCTAGGATGCGCTTTGGAGCCCGCACCCCCACGCTCTGCCTGCGCCTTGTGGCACTCGCCCGGTGTGCTCTGCCGCTACCACCTGCCCGCATGAGTGCCGCACCTGCCCTTGACTCTGGTGCTCGTCCTCACCTGGTCCCATCACCACCGTACCTGCTTTAGCGCATCATTGCCGCGCCAGCACCCACGCACCGAGCCGCTCGGTCCACACCCTACACCCTCGCGCCTGTGCACACCTTCCACCACCTTGTCCCATCGCTAAGCTGCCCTGGCCCTCCAAGGTTGCCACCGTGATGCCATCGCTTTTCCACGCCCATGCCACCTCGGGACACCACGCCGCCTCCGAGCCTCCCAATGGCTCTCCCCTCCTCTCCTTTGGCTATAAGACTCCTAGAGCTCCCTCTTGCTCTCCCCACTTCGCTCCCATCGCCATCGGTAAGTTTCCCTCAAGAACGCCCGAGCTCCCTGTTTCGGCCGCCGTGCCCCCGACACCGATTCGCCGCTTCGGTGAAGTCCCTTCACGCCACCTCCGTCACCACGTGCCCCCAGCGCTAAGTAGCTCATCCCCCAAGCCGATTGGGTTTTGGTCCACTGAAGTGCTCGGAATCGGTCTCCTTCCTCGCCTCTGGTGGCATTCTTCCCCACCACCGTTCTCCGGCCATCGTCCATCTCCAGTCCTCTTTCTTATCCTGGTGAGTTCCCCTCCCCGTGTTCTTGCTCATGCTCACTCTCCCCGGCTCCATGCGCCACCGGTTCACCTTCGCTGTCGTGGTCGTGCCGCCGCCGCTATGGTGCATCGCCAACCCACCGCCGGTGCCCTGATGGCCGCCGTCCTCTTGGCGCCCCATTTTTGGCCTCACTTGGCGCCACCATTCCTTGCTCCGCCGGTGGCAAGCTGGAGCCGCAAGCGCCCTAGAGCCCCCTCCTGTGTTGTCGATTTTGGATGAGTACTGTTCATCCGCATTTAATGCCCCCAAATATTCGTCTTAAGGGTTGTGTAGTGATTAGCTTTAATTAAGCTGTCGTTTAATGCTGCACTAAGTCAATGTCACGTGGGCCCCGTTGATGAGTTAATGAGGTCCATTAAGAGTTGATTCTTTGCAACCCGATGACAAGTGGGCCCGGTGTACAGTGTGGACCGTGGACCATGCACAGTGCATGTTGACCTCTGTCCTCACCTTGAGCCAGACTACTGTGCAGTGGGACCTGAATGTCAGTGAGACATTTTCTCTCCCTTTTTCTTTTCTTGATTTAATTTCAAACTCAAACTTCGGAAGCTCCGTTCTCCTATGTTATAACTCCAATTTAATTGAAATTTATTTCTAAATTTGTCTAAATTCAAGACCTTGCTAATGGCAGTGATCTTGTTTAATTTGGAGTTCATTTACTATTTCTTATGTATTTATTTGTTCTCTTTGCTTGTTTGTCCTTTTTCCAGCATGTTCGTCCGAGTAGAGTTCGAAGAAGCGGGAGATCTCCAATTTGATCAAGCACAAGACTACCAAGACCCTCTTTTCTATAATCCAGATGAGTCAATACTTTGATCATTTTGACCCTACATTTTATACAAATTATGCTATTTAAAATAGCAAATTGCATGCTTTAATTTCCATATGCAAATGTATGTCAAATTTTAAGGTAGTTAAATACCAACTTGATAATTAGATATTAGTATGCCATCCTTGACATTTGAATTCCTAAATCCTTGCCACCCTAGGTATTAAGTGTTAAATTACTAGTTATAGGTTGTACTTAAGCGACATGCTAGTCTTGTTTAAGTATGGGGTATTAAATGCGCTAATCATCATCTTTAATCATGAAAGTAGTTTTGGGCAGTCATTGTGGGTAAATAACTTGAATATTTGAGATAATGTATTTTTGCTCCCCAAAAACCCTAATAAATTGCTGTTAACACATCTGGGTAGATGGTATGGTGGTAGGTGCTATCGTAGCACGAGAGTGGTTGGAATGTGGTATGAATCACCCAGATGATGTTAAGGACTTAATCCTGTGATGACCTCCCATTGTAAAACAAGTACAACCATAAGTCTGTAAAGTTCAACTTGACTTAGTAAATTTATTGAACCCTAAAAGTCATCTCGCTGAGGGGGAATGAGGTAGTGCAAGCACTAGATATATTCCGGCTTGAATGAGACACTGAGGCAAGGTGAAGTTACCAGCTGCGCTAGTTGTTGTGGAAATTATAGTTCAGCTGCGCTAGTCATTAAGGTGAACATCCCACACAACTTATGGGGCCTAAACTGCGTGTGGAAGCAGTCCATGTGGGTGAGATGACGGGAGGTGTGAAGTATTTTGAAAGGTTATTGTGATGATCTTTCAACTATATGACCAAGGAATCATGTGGAACAACAAGCTGATTATCTCTTGTAAAACCTTTGTGGGCGGGATGAAAAAGTGTCGGGCTCACCTAGCCCTGAAATTGAATTTTTCCTAGGTGGTCGTACCCATTGTTGTTAATAGGTGGAGGCAACCACAATAAAAAATAAGCATAAGGTGGAGGTAACCTATGCTGTTATTAATATTGCACAATTACTCTCTTTAATAAAATACAATTTGGTTAAAATGCGAAGTGTTAGGAATTTCTAATTAAGATAAATTGAAAACATCGCTTTAGCAAGTAAAAGAACCCGAGCCATCCTTGTTAAGCCTTGCGTGTATTATTACTGCATCTTGTGTGTTGGCTCGGAGCATGAAAGTTGTGCTCATCCTTGTGCAGTTACTTATTTAGGCAGTCAGTCTCAACTACGACTTGCCCAACAGTTACTCAATATAGGATAGTGAACACATATCCTCAACGTCCCGGACTCAACTCCACAGACTTGACTTAGGACAGCGAACACATCTCCTCAACATCGTGGACTCAACTCTACGGAATTGACTTAGGACGGCGAACACATCTCTTCAACGTGCCGGACTGAACTCTTCGGACTCGACTCAACATCAGAGCAACACCATTTGACCCATGCAACAACGATGATGATTTGCGGCGGCATGTTCATCGATGAGCTTGTCCAGCAAATCCCACCTCTTGTTCATCCTCTTGGCCTTGGCACAGACCACCCTCGTGAGCACGTTCACCATTGCCAGCCTCGAGAATAGGTCCTTGAGGTTGAAGTCCCCCTGCAGCGACACGTTGATCTCAATCAGCTCGCGGAAGAGCTTGTGTCACCCTTCCTCCCGCAGGTGCTTGCTCACCACCACACGGTACACGATGTCGTTCGTGAACGAGCCCAACAGCTTGCTCATGTCCACTGTCGTGCCAAGAGCGGTAGCCACTGCCACATGGATCTTGGCCATCGCGATGCACACCTCTTCCTGAATCCAGCAACGCATCGAATTGGCTTTGCTTGATCTACCGCAATGCGCGGCATAACCCCGCTCTGATACCAATTGTTGGCACAAACCAAATACGAACACACGCAAACACAAGAACACAAATTTTTTTGTGCCACCGGAACAACAACAACTTTTCTGATTTTCTTTATCTTCACTATTGCTCTTGTTCACAAAATCTGATTACAGGGGTGCCTTTTTATTGAGAGCAAATGACTATTCGTATCTGAAAAGGATTCTACATATCTGAAGGGATACCCAACAAACTCTAGTATCCATAATAAATACTGCCTAAATATTATAGGACTATATAAAACAAACTCTCTCTAAAATCTAGATATACCATATACACAAAGATTACTTATACTCCTCACGCTCAAACACAAAGAGAAGCATACCAGCTCTGATCTTCTTCATAAATGTTGCAGCATAACGCGGAAGGCCAAAATGGTTGTGCTAGAAGGACTCCCACTTAGTCACACGATTGCAGAGGATAGCACCACCATATACTCCAGGTTTATTAAATGTGTTCATTAAAATAATATTATTTTAAAAGATAATTAAAAAATAAATAGTTGCTCCAAAATATTACTAAATTAGGTCCCTGTCGCCGTTTGAATTAGCGACAGGGACCCTATTTACTCCCTATCGCCGGTCCAACTCCTCGTCGCCAGCTCAACTGGCCAAAGGAAGTGAACAGTGTTCTCGGCGCCAGTTATACTGGCGACAGGGACTCTCCCCTATAAAAGACCATTGAAGATTTATGCATTGGGTTATGTGCCCAATGTATAAATCTTTTTGTATCATCGTTACGTTTGGATCAGTAATATACCTCCGTTTCGCTAACTGTGGTGATAAGGTTGGTTAGTCCGTTTGTGATTTTTGTAGATTCTCAAGGGTATGAAATTTGTTAAACTCATAATAACATTTTGTGATACTCGTATGTTGTTGTAGTGTGGTAATTTTTTGAAAAATTTTGTGAGGACGATTGAGGTAGCAATGATTTGTCACTAGGAAGGTAAGTGATATTGCGATGCGCCAGGGAATCCATACACGGTGGAGAACTTTGGAGAAATAGTGCAACGATAACAACCTGACAATTGATCCAACAAGGGGGTTACATGGCACACAGGCTAACAAACCAAGGATGGTACACGCATGCCTTTAGGGAATTAGAAATACATGAGACATATAGACGGTCGAACTATTGCGTGGAACATGACCATTTTCCCTTGTGGCCCAACTCGGCGTTGTACTCCTCTCATTGCACCTTAACCTTCGCCGCGATGGCCCTCTTCCGCACGCTCTCAGCCTCACGTCACCTGGCATGCTCGCGCTCCTGCTCCTCGTGCAGCCTCTCCCGCCTCTTCTTCTCCCCCATCTTAGCCTGCAGCTCTTCGAGGCGCCTTTCATGACTCTCGTAGTTCTCCTTGGCCCACCCCTTCCTTGTCAGTAGCATCCACATTTCGTAGGGGTGGATCGTGTTGTCGATCCACTGGCTGAAGTCACATAGGCATGGCGGAGACCGTGGTGGGAAGAGAGATGTGGTTACGGCGTAACGGGAAGCAAAGTAGTGGTGTGCACTGAAATACGATTTCATTACGACTTCCTGTGGCTTGGCATGTTAAACCTACGGTGGGGGTAGTCCATGAAGAAGTTTGGGCAGCACTAATAGCGTTACCCAATGGTCCACTTGTTGGTTGATTTGACGCACTTGGAGGCGTCCCAACACCAGAAAGGGGGTGGTGTCACCCTCGTCGGGGCCTTTCCGGAGGGCGTTCAACGGGCATAGGGGGGCTCAACCTGGAATCGTTGGGTGTACTACGAGGTGGCTGTTGAGGAGGTGGGTGGTGTGTGTAAAGCTGTTGGCTAAACACCCAGTGGCGAGTGGCGATATCTTGGGAAGCCATCTAGTCCTTCAAAAGCTCGCGGATGTGCTTCCATTCCTTCTCCTTATCTATGTTATCTAGGTAGTGTTGTTGGTGTGGAGTTCCTGGCCGAGTAGCACTGTATTTATAGCAGGAGCGGACGCAGCTGTAGCGGCTCCATTGCGATGAGCCACGGATGTGTTTCGTGCCCGTGCTCCGCGCCCTTTGAAGCAGACTCGTTGGGTCATATCGTTGCGCAAAGCTACCTCGTCGGGTCACGTCACTGCGTAAAGACACTTCGTCAAGTCACATCATTGCGCAAAGCTGACTCATCAGGTCACGTCACTGCACAAAGCTGGTACCATACGAAGCGTTTTCTTGTCAGAAAGAGGGTGGTGTGGGTGTCCCGATGTAGACTCCCTCACATGGTCACAGTGTGCATGCAAAAAAGAAATATTGAAACATGAGAGACCAGCATAATAATAGTTGTATAGAAATTAATATTTACATGGCCTGACTGAATTTTAGAGGAACAAATATCTACTAGCGGCCCCTCTTGGGGCGTACCCCGCGTGTCGCCCCTAGCCTCTGGGGCGATTGCGGCCACTGGTGCGAGTACGTTAGAGGCTCAGGCTACCGAGGTACCCGACCGACGCAAGTAGCCAGAGGTGGTGTCGCAGGGGGGTGTCATGCGTCGGTTGGGTCGGTCTCAGCGCATTGTGCAGTTGTGAAGCCCCCACGGTGACCTGGGTGCCATGCTGGTCCAAGTAGTAGTCCCTGGAGCATGCCTCATTGTGCGACAAGTCTGCCTTGTCCCAAAGCGGTGTACAACCTGTGAAACATTACACTACACATGTAATCATGGTGAAAACCATGGAATATAACGTTACACAAGCAAGCAAGGTAGTCATACCTGGTGGCATGAAGGCAGCCGCCGCCGACTCTGCGTACTCCCGCCCTGTGTACCATGGAACTGAGGACCTGCAAGAGAAGATTACCATTAGTAACTAGTGGGGTTCAAAATAAAGAAATCAAAGTGAATGTCTCATGCTCACCTGCAAACTATCCCGAGGTGCTCCCACCACAGTGCCACGAGGACCCGCCCGCCACGTCCGGGTCAGGAGCCCGTGGTCATGAACCACCATGGCTGACCCCTCGTCCATGCACTGGTGGTACCACTGGGTCCCTCGGCGTGCGACAAGTTGCGACCTGGATCCCTCGTCTCGCCTTCTCCATGATCCATTCCAGGACCCCTCTAAGGCACTTCGTCAAGTCACGTCACTGCGCAAAGCTGCCTCATCTGATGCGCGGAGGCTGCCAACTCGAGGATCTCTCAGTGTAGATCCACCTGTACACGTAATCAACAAGTTTGAAACCTAAATCTTGCAAATTAAATATGAAGTACGGACCGTGCAATACATACCATGCTGCGGAATGTATTGTCCAGCTGGGTGGGGTACGTGTCGGATGTTGCAGCCTCGTGTCGTGGTGGGTCGTCCATGACCCGCATGCGCGAAGCTCGCCCAACCGGGCGTATCGCCCATGTACTCGCGACGCCCTGTGGTCGAGGGAGCATCCTCCTGGACGATGTCACCGTAGGCGCTGAGCCCCCTTAACCCAAGGGAACATCTTATCCACCTAGGAGGTAGTAGCAGGTACTCCCTTCCTAGTGTACCTGTGGATGGCAAGACAATTATTTGGTCGGTACGTAACGTAGATTGTACGAAAGAAGTAAAGCGTGAACTTACCCATGGATGTGCGTTGGCACCCACTGCCCCCAGGGGGCTGGGACCTGCCATCGCAAATCGAACTGGTGTAGGGCCTGCTGCACCTGGTACTCCTCCATGATGACTTCGTGCACCAAGGCCCTCTGGGTGTACCAGTACACATAGTCTCGCGTGCACAGGCTCGACAGACCTCCGAGCATGCGCGTGTCCACCCTGTGCTGAGTGTACGATGTCCAGATGGCGTGATCATTAGTTAGCTGATCGAACATCGCAACGTACTCCGGGTAGGACCCCTGCGAAGTGATCAACATGTTGGTGACCTGTGGAATAGAACAACAAAAACTTAGCACACGAAATTATGATTACATTACGAAAAATAATAAATGATAATGAAACTAACCCATCGGCGACACCACACTGTGCCCATGGTCGGCCGATCCACGTCGTCGTCCTCAGCGTGCAAGCTAACCGTGTACGCTCCCAAGTCCAACTGTGGTCGTTCAATCTGGAAGCGCTCGAAGGGCCACAATTGTAGAAGTAGCGAGCATCCAGAGAGGATGGAGCCGTCTTGGACTCAGTGGCACACGTCGCACAGTGCGTAGTACGTCGTGCACAGCATGGTCAGACCCCAGGTGTAGGGCTAGATCTCCTCCATCGGCCAATCCGCCAGCTCATGTATGTACCGGATGTAGTGCTTGTCGACGCTGTCTCCATGGGACCCCAGAAACATGATCCACCATATTAGGTAGGCCTCGAAGTGCCTCCTAACAATGTTGTTGCCTTCGTTCTCTGCCATACGCTTGGGTTGCAATAAGAGATATACACGTCAGCAAGCTTCAGAAATGAATTGATGCGTGAGGACTTACGTAGAACTGGCAGATCCACCTCAGTGTCGGCCCGTGGGTGCTGCTGAACTCTCTGTACCCGCTGCCCAGTGGCATCACGTCCTGGAACCTTGCTAGGAGCTCCATGCGTCACATCACTGGGATATCGCACGCCACCAGAGGGAAGCCAGCGCAGGGCAACCCGGTCAGGAAGGTGACGTCCTGAAGGGTCGGCGCCATCTCCCCACACGGAAGGTGAAATGTGTGCGTCTTTGGCCTCCAACGGTCAACCAGCGTCATCAGTAGGGTCCGGTCGTATAGAAAACACCTAGACGTATGACTAGGACCACGGTCCTGGTCATCCTCCCACGTTGCCTCAACCATCCTTGCCAGCAGAAGGAGGCCTACCGCCCTCAAACTGTGTCGGGTAAGGTTACTAACGAACGTTAGTCCACCTGAAGTACTCAGGCTGCAAATGAGTACACGAAGATGGCAACGACACGTACCTCAGAACCCAGCGTGGGTGTACCCTCTATGTCCTGATGGGCGTACCCTCTATGTCGTGCGCAGCCGCAACGTGCCAAGTTCAATCGCTGCCTCGTCCTCCTGGGGGAGGATGGTACTGAGGTGGCTATGGTGATGCGCGTCAATCACTGGGTCAAGAAACTCGCACGGGCACCGCGCAGCGTGGCCTGGGCCCGCCATACCTGAAAATTCAGTGCATACATTGTAAAGACTACGAAACATGTACATGAGGTAATAGGAAGCAACATTAATAAAATAATTACCAGCCACAAATACAAACCAAATTTAAGATTGAATTATTCTAGTTATACAATTTTAAAGTGTGCCATGCAATTTTCCTAGTCTGAAATTAATTTCCGGCATTCCTAGTTTGAAATTAATTTCTGGCATTAACAATATATTTACCACGCACAAATGGGGAGCTAAATAAAGCTGAGATTATTTTTATTATGCTCTACCTACCCTACTTAGCAAGTTCGGATTTTCTTTACAATTTTAAAGTGTTCCATGCAATTTTCCTAGTTTGAAATTAATTTTTGGCATTAACAATATATTTACCGTGCACAAACGGGGAGCTAAATAAATCTGGGATTATTTTGATTACACTCTACCTACCCTACTTAGCAACTCTGGATTTTCTTTACAATTTTAAAGCGTTCCATGCAATTTTCCTAGTTTGAAATTAATTTTTGACATTAACAATATATTTACCACGCACAAATGGGGAGCTAAATAAAGTTGTGATTATTTTGATTATGCTCTACTTGGGATTATTTTAATTATGCTCTACCCTACTTAGCAACTATGGATTTTCTTTACAATTTTAAAGTGTGCCATGCAATTTTCCTAGTTTGAAATTTATTTTCGGCATTAACAATATATTTACCGCGCACAAATGGGGAGCTACACAAAGCTGGGATTATTTTGACTACGCTCTACCTACCTAGCTTAGCTACTCCAGATGTTTTTTACAATTTTAAAGTGTGTCATGCAATTTTCCTAGTTTGAAATTAATTTATGACATTAACAATATATTTACCGTGCACAAATGGGGAGCTAAATAAAGCTGGGATTATTTTGATTATGCTACACCTACCCTACTTAGCAACTCCAGATTTTCTTTACAATTTTAAAGTGTGCGATGCAATTTTCCTAGTTTGAAATTAATTTTCGGCATTAACAATATATTTACTGCACACAAATAGGGAGCTACTCAAATAACTACAATTATCTAATCTACTTAATTCTATGTCGCTACTTTTTTTTGCTAACCGACGAGGTTTTGACATAATGTACAAAGTTGCAAAAAAATATACCTGCAAGATGGCCGATCGGATCTGATGCTCCGTCTCTCTCTCCTCCGCGACGAACTAGCAGAGCTTCGCTACTTTTCTTCTCTTCCACTCCTCTCTTCTATTTTTTTCTGGAATTAAAATGAGTTTTAGATTGATTTTTCATCGTTTTTATAGATGAACGAACGGGCGACAGGGTCCGTTTTTATAGATGAACGAACGGGCGACAGGGTCCTGTCGCCAGTTCAACTGGCGATAGAAATACTATTCACTTCCTGTCGCGAGTTGAACTGGCAACAAGGAGTTGGACCGGCGACAGGGGGTAAACAGGGTCCCGGTCGAATTGGCGACATGAGCCTGTCGCCAGTTCAAACGACGACAGGACCTATTTTTGTAATTTTTTGGGGCGATTATTTATTTTTGTAATTATATTTTAAAATAATATTATTTTTAAAAAATTGTGTTCGGTTGGTGGTGTTGCAGATTCCTATAAAATGAAAGTAAAGATAATGCGAAAAGTCACCGTTCAGTAACCCAATATGTTCAAAGAACATGCGTAGTTGCTAAATTCTATAAGATTTGGTAGTAATAAACTAAAATTAAGAATGTTCAAGATCCTGGGGAAATAGTGATAGGATTAACGAAACAAAAGCATAGAAGGTTACATTGACGCTAGAATATCGTTAGCTTTCCGCCCGTTGATGGAACCTGAGAAACACCTAAAAAAATGCTAGCAGAACAAACTCGACCAAGTACTATGAAAACTGGGACAAAAACTATGAATAAAATGAATAATGTGCTTCAGTTTCTCCGGTAGAGCTGGAACATTTTTTTTTATCCAGCATAGATCTGGGAACAATAATCCCTGATCCCAATAACAGAAAATTCTTCAATAGAGGAATCAAAACCTCCGTAGGTCCTGGTGTTTCCTCTCTTCTACAGTCCTACCATTACCAAGAAACTAAAATGTAACATCCCAAAAAAATCCCAATTTTGGGAAAATATAATGAAAATAAGTGGGAGAATGATTTTGAGCATGTTTTGTGTGAAAAACTTTTTTTTTGCATGATTCTTGAACTTTTGTATAAATCAAATAGTGAAATTACATGCAAATAAAAACTTGTGAGAATTTTCGAGAAAATCACAGAACAGATAAAATCCTAAAAAATTTACAAAAAATTATACGTTCCAGAAGCCCTCACAAAATTTTTCAAGCCAGTTAGTAGGTTTAAAAATTTGGCAAAGACTCAGCCTTTTTCCAGAAATTCCAAACCTATTTTGAATTCCCACCGAACCAAATAGGCCGATTTTGCGTGGCCCAAGTTCGCTTGCACCGTCTTAGCCCATGCCAGCACTCTCGCTGACACGCTGGGCCTGCATGTCAGGGCCCTTCGTCCACCTCGCATCTGCCTCTACTCGCTAGCGCGCTAGTGCGCTTGCCTGTTCCGCCACCGATTTGCGATCGCTGCCCACCGTTTTGCGCTCCAACTACTCCCATTGTGTCTGCCTATGCTGTACGCCACCGCACCCATGCCTCTTCCCTGCCTTTTTCTCGCACTGACGAAGACACCGAACCATGCCCACGAGTTCTCGCTGCTGCCGTATTTTCTCGCCACCCATCTCATGCATTCTCATAGCCATTTAAGCATCCATGCGCGTCATCATCTCTCAAGCTCGCCCCTTATTCCATCTCGTGCTTTCTTTGAGGTTCTAGCTCCCTGAATAGCAGAGAACGAGAGCGTCGTTCTCGACGCTAGTGAGCAAGCCTCACATCCCCATTTGCTTTGGTGAGCTTCCTTGCCCTCGCCACCTACGTCACCATGTTTCCCTTACCTCACTAATACTCCTTATTTGCTTGATGATGCTTCGGGAACACTGTAGCATGATTGCACATTCATCTTGTTCACCTTCTGCACACCCTATTTCGGACATTCGCGTTCCCGACACTCTGGTGAACTTGAACCTCACCTGACTGCGTTATATCTTGTTCTATACTCCACTAATGCTCCTTCCTTGATTAATGTGGACCCAAGCTCAGGGGATCACTGGAATTAGGCTCTTTCCCGAATTTGGCCGCTGTAGCCATTTTCACCATTGCCGTCACCTCGGTGAGTCACTAGTCGATTCCTTCTATCCTTACCATCCTCAGCGTGCATGCAAGCTAATGCGCGTCTCCTTGTAGCATCTCCATTACCGTAGCATGCCATCACCGTGAGCCTTCTCCGCGCCACCACTGCTCAACATCGCCAATCTACTTCGGCCATTCCCTAACGCCATCAAGGACCTTGGTGACCTTCTAGTAGTCCCTTAGAGCATTTGCGCGCATTATATTGGATGATTACCTAGTGTAGCATAGACTTCACTGTGGCCACGCATGGCACCGCTGCGGGAAGTGTTGTCACCGCTGCTCCGATTACCATTGGTCCTCGAGCCACTACCTGTAGCATCGTAGATACCTCTTAAAGCCTAAGTGCACCATCTTTCAAGGCCGATTTGCTCCATGCTCAAAAGCCAGTTTAGATCCGAGGCACTCCATTGCTCCTTGCCGGTGTAGCACCACCTCCGTCCATCTCTCCGGCCTCCACAACCATACGATGGAATCGCTGTTGCGAGAGGAACCCATTTTGCCCGTTCCCGAGTTGAGTTGCCGCGTTGGTCGCCGACGGCGAGCTCGCTATGGCACTCGACCTCGCAACTGTGCTGCTTCTTTCTTTCTTTCTCTCTCTAATAGTGGGCCCTACTCGGTTGAGTTTTAGGTTAACACTAAATGACAGTGGTTAAGTTTAATAAGTGTATGATAGGTGGGACTAGCCGAAAAGGTTAGCAAAAATGTAATTTCAAACGTTTTTAGTAAATGTGTCATTGGCATCTGGGACGGTTTTAAGGTACATTTTAAAACCCGAGAGACTGACATGTGGACCTCAATCATCAGATAATTAAAATCAAAAGTAGGTTTAATCATTTAGTTAATAAATAATGAGTCTATGATATGTGGGACCGCATCGGTTTTATAAATAAAAATCCAGAAAAGAAAACTATGAGTCACTCATAAGTAGGCCCCCACATGTAAGTTAATAAAATTCGAAAAATGAGAAAAACCACTTTCAGTTCAGAGGAAAATACGCTTTCTCTGTTGGAAAGTGTACAGCTCAGTAGAACTCAGAAGAAAATACACTTTCTCTGTTGGAAAGTCTAAACCTCAGAGAATACGCTTTCGACGTCACCCTTTTAATAAATTTTGGATTTTCAAAACCAAAGTGAATTGAATTGTTAATAACTTTTGCATACGAACTCCAAATTAAATGAATATTTTTTTTTATAAATTCATATAAAATCATGCTCTATCAGAATATGCAAAAGATTTGGATTTTGTTACTGTTGAAATTATTTCTCTATATTTAATTTGCTTCCAGCTCTTTTGATTGGACGTCGATTGTTCTAGCAAAATTTACAACGATCATTCATCCTCTTTTTCAGAGCAACCAAAGAGCATGGCAAACACCTCCTTTTGGTTGGACACCAGAATGTGAGCAAAGTTTTCAAGAGCTGAAGAAGCGTTTGACCACTGCTCTAGTGTTGATCTTACCTTATGTTCGAAAGGACTTTTAGATTTTCTATGATGCCTCACGAGAAGGTCTTGGTTGTGTCGTGATGCAAGAAAGAAAGGTAGCGTCTTATGCTTCATGTTAGTTGAGGCCTCATGAACAAAATTACCCCACTCACGACTTAGAGTTGGCTGCCGTGGTGCATGCTTTGAAGATGTGACATCATTACCTCATTGGTAATCGCTGTGAAGTTTACACTGATCATAAGATGAGGTACATTTTCACTCAAGATGATCTCAATATGAGGCAAAGAAGATAGTTGGAGTTGATCAAGGATTACAATGTGGGAATCCATTATCATCCAGGCAAAGCTAATGTCATAACAAATGCTTTAAGTAGAAAGGTCTACTGTAATACTCTAATGGTCAAGGAAAGCCAGCCAGCACTGCACAAAGAATTCCAGAAGCTCAAGCTTGAATTGGACAAAGAAGGTTACTTGGCTGCTTTGGAAGTGCAACCCACTCTACAAAGTCAGATCAGGAAAGCTCAGACTGATGATGCAGATATCAAAGAAATAAAGAGCACATGAAGAAGGGTAAATCCCAAAGATTTTTAGAAGACGAGCAAGGAACCATTTGGTTTGATAAACATATTTGTATACCAGACCAGAAAGAACTCAAGCAGTTGATACTCAAGGAAGCTCATGAAACCTTGTATTCCATTCACCTCGGAAGTGCCAAGATGTATCAAGGCCTCAAGGAGTTCTATTGGTGGCCTAGTATGAAGCGTGAGATTGCTGAATACATAACTCAGTGTGATGTTTGCCAGCGAGTTAAAGCTGAGCATCAGAGACCCGCTGGACTCTTGCAACCTTTGTAGATACCTGAATGAAAATGGAAAGAAATTGGCATGGATTTTATCACTAGTCTACCGAGAACCAGAGTTGGCTATGATTCTATCTGGGTAATCTTAGATCACCTAACAAAGGTTGCTTACTTCATTCCAGTCAAGACCACCTACTCGGGAGACAGACTTGTAGAATTGTACATAGCAAAGATAGTATGTCAGCATGGTGTACCGAAGAAGATTGCGTCGAATCGAGGATCCTAGTTCACCTTAAGATTCTGGCAGAAGCTGCATAGTGTTTTGGGTATGGATCTGAATTTCAGTATAGCTTACCATCCGCAGACAAATAGCCAAACAAAAAGAGTAAATTAAATCCTAGAAGATATGCTGAGAGCTTGCGCTCTAGCAAACGAGACGAGTTGGGACCAAAGTTTGTCCTATGTAGAGTTTTCTTACAACAACAGTTATCAATCAAACCTACAGATGTCCCCGTTTGAAGCTCTTAACGGAAGAAGGTGCAAAACACCGTTGTATTAGACCGAAACAGGCGAAGGACAAGTACTCAGACCATATATCTTGAAGAAAGCCAAAGATCAAGTTCGGTCAATTAGAGAAAAGCTGAGGACCGCTCAGACCAGACAGAAGAGTTATGCTGATAACCATCGTCGAGACTTAGAATTTGTGCCTAGAGTTCACGTGTACCTAAAGATTTCCCCTCTCAAAGGAATACGTCAATTCAGAGTAAGCAGGAAGCTTGTACCAAGATACATTGGACCTTTTTCAATTCTATCCAAAAGAGGAGAAGTTGCTTACAAATTGGAGCTTCCACCTCAGCTGTTAGATGTACACGATGTCTTCCATGTGTCTCAATTGAGGAAGTGTCTGTGTGTGCCAGAAGAGCAGATGCCGTTGGAAGCAGTTGGCCTACAGGAAGATCTCATCTACAAGGAGCAACCCGTCGAGATTTTGGAAGCGGCAGAGTGAGTAACGAGAAGCAAGATCATCCTTATCTGCAAGGTTCAGTGGAGCAACCACACTAAAGAGGAAGCCACCTGGGAGCGTGAAGAGTACCTGAAGGCCAAGTTTCCAAACCTAATCCTTAGTCAGCCCGATTCTCGGGGTCGAGATTCTCTTTAAGTGGGGTAGGTTTGTAACATCCCAATTTTCAGGAGTTTTTGAAAGTTTTCAATATTAAAAACAACCATTTGGTTTTGTTGAATTCCTAAAGCTTAACTGGAGATTTCGAAAAATGAAAGCAATTTAATATGAATTAATCAAACTTCAATTAATTCAAATTTGGTTTATTTGAGTTTATTTGAGTTCTTTGGTATTTTAACCCCCTTTTTCTCTGTTGTTCCGAATTCCCGTTGGCCCATTCCTTCCCCCCGCTCCACCCCCTCGGTTGTAACATCCCAATTTTTTAGGCCTTTTTGAAAATTTTTAAAATAAAAATAACCATTTGATTTCATTGATTTGCTCAAGCTTAACTTGGAGATTTTGGAAAGTTGGAAATTATTTAATATGAATTAATCAAACTTCAACTAATTCAAAACTTAGTTTTATTGGAGTTCTCTGGTTGGGATCCCCTTTTCTCTGTCCGTTCCTCCTTCCCGTGCGCCCGCGCCTTCAACCCTTCCGAGCCGTTCAATTGTGTTTGAGCAGCTCGATCTTGTTTGCACGTTCGCCCAGTCCAAACGCCCCAATCCTTGCGAGTCGTCCGATCGTGTTGGAACGGCCCGATCTCGTTTGCGCGTTTGGCCAGTCCGAACGTTGCCTATCCTTGTGAGCCGTCCGATCAAAATTCAACGGCTTTCATCCCCTAGATGACCCTCTCGGTCGCAACTGCTCTTTTTGCAAGACCCTCTTTGGTCGCAACTACCCTTTTTGCAAAGACGACCCTCTCGGTCGCAACTGCTCTTTTTGCAAAGACAACCCTCTCGGTCGCAACTGCTCTTTTTGCAAAGATGACCCTCTTTGATCGCAGCTGTCCTTTTTAAAAGACGACCCTCTTTGGTCGCAGCTCCCCTTTTGCAAAGACCACCCTCGTGGTCACGCCCTCCCCTTTTGGAAAGACCACCCTCCTGGTCACAACCTTCCCTTTTGCAAAGAACACCCTCCTGGTCAAGACCACCCTTTTGGTCATGACCTTCTTCTTTGGACCTCTGCTGGACCTCCTCCTTAGGATCTCCTCCTTCACAGGACCTCCTCCTTTGGACCTTCTCCTTAGGACCTCCTCATTTGAACCTTCTCCAGGACCTCCCCCCTTGTGGTCACAACCACCCCCTTGGTCATGATCGGCCCCATCGGTCAGCCCCTATTCACTTTCTCTATTCACCCACATTTTTCTCTCTAGCAACGTGCGCATTAATTGCAACGTGCGGGTCTGCAGTAACGTGCGCATTAAATGTTGTTGCCTCCACCGAGCCTCCCTGTCCTGCTGGCAGCGAGCCCATGCCTCGCCACCCCAAATTCCGCCACCCATCTTGTCACTGGTCATTCTCCTTCATCTACTAATAGGGCAATAGGGAGTCCCTTAGCCCTTTAGTTTCCACTCAGCTTTCCAGCTCTCTCTTTTACTCTCTCACTCTCGATCTCCTTTGTTCAAGCTCCAGCTTGAGTAGTTTACCTTTCTATCTTCACCTTACTTCAGTATCTTTCTTTTGGCTTTGGTTTAGTGTTTTCGTTGGAGTTTTTGTAGATTTGTTTTCTTATTTGGCTTTGTTCTCACGTGTAGATTCTGGCTTCTCTGAAGAGTTCATGGACCCGACAACCTCAACCGAAGCTTTTTAACTCTTCAATGAAGGCAAGTCGTAGACCTTTGATCATGTTGAACCCAATTTATAAAACTATGTTGTTTTGTATCAACATGCATGGCTAGTTGTACAAAAATAGTTTGGGAGATAGCTAAGCACCTACTTGAAAGCATGACTCTTTGAATAATTTGGTTTGACATGTTGACATGTTCCCTTGGACACCATAGGTTGGGTAATTTTTAGTTGGACATTATTGGTGTACCAACCTGGGTATCATTTATGCTTAGACATGCTTAGTTTGCGCTGGATACTTGATCACTTACTCAAAGAATGTTAATTTGACTAATGAGATATGGAATTGTGGTGCGATGCCACTGTTGTACAACTGTGGTGTGAGATCACAGTTGTGTCGATTGTGGTGCGATACCGCTGCTATAAAACTTGTTGAGCCATGGCAAGGGTTGTCATTTGGCCAGGTTGAACGAAAATGATTTCTTGCTCAGGCGAATGATCGTGCAATAAAGGGGTGTAGGAAGTACATTGGGATGAGGATATTTCGCCTGAGCTACCACTAAGGACTTAATTTTGTGTTCCATTGATCTGGGCCTTACCGTGCAACCACAGGTCTATTATAGGGTGGACAAGGCAAACTATTTAGCAAAATTTTGAGTCGGTTCTGTCGTGGTGGTGTGTGCTGATTCATATGGCGCAAGAGGGGCCAGGAAGGCAAAACCTTAGCGGGCAGAACCGAGTCAAAACAGAGCTTTAAAAGAGCCTTGTGATAGTCTCACCTTGATTCACATGTCAAAGGAAACATGTCGTATATCAGGCGATTATCTCTTGTGGGTCAAGTGTACGACCTCTGTAGATTGTAAAACTATTCGAATAGCCGTGTCCCCGGTTATGGACAATGCCTGGTGATTTGTCAAGAGGGGTAGTTTCGTTAAAAAGGAGTGGTCGTGGGTGGACCAGGAGTGGTCGTGGGTGACCATGAGTGGTTCGAGGAGTCAGCAGGGTGCTCACATGCTGTTTATAAAGAACTTGTTTACTTATGTATTACTCTTTCAACTCGTGCCTTGCAATTTACCTATTGCATTTGTTGTCAATACTGCTTTATGCAAATTAACCATAATGCTATCCTTGTCAAGACTTGCATGAATATTACTTGCATTCTTGTTCCCTGTGACTTGCTAAGTACATTCAAAGTACTCACGGCTTTGAGTCATCTGTTTGATCAGCAGAGGAGGGTGAACCAGAGAACCCAGAGTTCTATGAAGAGGAGTTCTACGAAGATCGTGCAAACTAGGGACGTCCTCCACTCGATTGCCCGTGGGCATGTCGGATGTCCACTGCGACTTATTTTGGTTCTGCTGCAAGTTTCTTTTGTGTAAAGACTTGCGTGGCAACCTTGTAACAACCTTGACCATAAGGTCTTTTGCTATTAATATTAACTTGTCTGCTTCTTTAGTTTGTTGTATGGAAATGATTACACCAATGTTGTGACTGTGCGAGCTAGCTACTGATCATTGGACTAGTTTGGAATGCACAGAGGGTCTCGGGGTTGTATACCTGGGGTCCCAACAGAGGTGGTATCAGAGCCATATCGCCTGTAGGACATAACCTTAGTTAGCATGGTCGTTTTGGTCAAGAGTTTCAAAATTTATTTTCTAAATCAAATCAAGTCAACTGAGTTTCAAAATTTATTTTCTAATTCAAACCAAGTGAACTGTTAAGTAGTTATTCTTCTCTCATCTATTTCTATTCTTCTCTGATCTTATCCCAATCTTTTCTCATCTCATTTTATTCTTTTTTCGTCTCATTCTCAGGTTCTTGCTTCTTATCTCTTCTGAAACCTTGTTTCTGAACTCAAATTGATCTTCTTACCTTAGTAATCCCTATAGGATCGAGAGTTGCTCTTCTTTGACCTCCTCCATAAGTAAGTTAGAAGTGCCTTAGTAGAGTTGTCCTCCTTAGTTAATTCCGTAAATTAGGACCTCGGTCTCGAGTTTTGTTGTCTCTTAATAGCTTCCGGCTATTTGTCCTTTGGGTTTAACTGACTTTCCCCAATTAGGTTGATCTATCTTTTCCCCCTCGCTCTCGCTCGTCTTTGTGCTTTTCCCCCTTATCTATCATCCTTTTTCCCCTCATCTATTAAACCTGGGAAGATCTGAGCAGATGGTACAGACTCGCAACTCGGCAAGCCAAGATGAACCAGTGGAACCGTTTACGCCACCCCCACTTCCTCCAGCAGTAGCCATAGATTAGGGTTTGGGATAGTTTATGACAGCCCAGACACAGCTAATAGGTGCAATGATGCAAAACATGAATCAGATGTTGGCTCAACAAAACCAGACATCCACTGCTCTACTTGCCATGATGAATCAGAACCACCAAACAGCTGCCATGCAACCGCCAGCTTTCCCTCAGCCAAGGCTGGTAGAATTCATGAGGACCTATCCACCTACGTTCTCCAGCTCTTCCGAGCTGTTGGACACAGATGACTGGCTACAGTCCATCGAGAGAAAGCTTGCCATTGCCCGGTGTGATGACCACGAGAAAGTCCTATATGCTACACACCAGCTTGAAGGCACCGCTGCAGAGTGGTGGGAAAACTACTGTGCCACCCATGCAGACCACCAGAGCATCTCTTGGGTGGAGTTTTCAGAAGCCTTTCGCCATTCCCATATTCCTGATGGGAAGGTGGAGATGAAGAAGAATGAGTTTAGAGAGGTGAAGCAAGGAAGCATGTCGGTGAGTGAATACTTCAACAAGTTCACTCAACTCTCTCGTTATGCTTGAGAGGACGTAGCCACGGATGATGCACGCCAAAAGCGTTTCAAGTGTGGACTCAACCCCAACTTGAAGGTTCAGGTCGTTGGCAATGACTATGCTGATTTCCAACATCTTGTGAACAAGGCAATGCTTATAGAAAAGTCTCATCGGGAGCTTGCAGAGTCTTACAAGAGGAAGTTGATGCAGCATAGTGCTCGTTAAGGCCATCCTCAGAGAGTTAGAATGGGTGCTCAACTCCCTGCCCGTCCAGCACTCCCTGTTACCTTTAGGACCTCTCCAGCGGCACCTCCCCCAACCACTCTAGGTGTTTGCAACTCCGGCAACAACACCAACAACCAGCCTCCAAGAAGCAATAACCTGGCAGCAGAAATTACCTATTTCAACTATCACCAGATGGGTCACTATGCCAGCAATTGCCCGCAAAAGCAAGGTCCAGCTCCGGCCAGATTCGACTTGGGAGCCACCCTGACCAGAACCCCCATGCCTGGAGGTGGTCGTGGAGCGCTTCAGACTCTAGCTGCACCAGCCAAGACCCCTCAACCTTTTGGGAGAGGTCGTGTGAACCATGTCACGTGGAGGAAGCCCAGACAGCCCCAAACGTCGTGCTGGGTAAGTTCCTTGTAAATACATCACCTGCTTCTGTTTTATTCAATTCTGGAGCTTCACATTCATTTGTTTCTCGGGTGTTTGCTGCAAAGCATCAGTTGAGGGTTTCAAATCTTAGGACTACCTTGTTGGTTCAATCCCCTAGTTCGGAGTTGAGTGTGAACCAGGGTTGCCCACAAGTGTTAGTGATCATAGAAGGAGTGGAATTTCTAGCCAACCTGATCATCATCGACACCAAGTCCTTAAATGTGATTTTGGGCATGGATTGGCTTTCGGAGCACCAAGCCATCTTGGATTGTGGTGGTTGAAGCATCACTCTGGCCAGTCTAGCTGAAACCAAAGTAAAGTTTGAAGCCTCCCCTAAGAAGCATGAAGGAGCATTAGTTTGCAGTGTCAAGACAGTGTCCTTGGAAGATGTGCTAGTGGTCCGAGAATTCCCAGATGTCTTTCCTGATGAGTTGCCCAAAATGCCACCAGACAGAGACCTAGAGTTTGTCATCAATCTAGTTCCTGGAACATCGCCAATTTCGAAGAGACCCTACCGTTTGCCGGTGGATGACCTAGTCGAGCTGAAGAGGCAGATCGAAGAAATGCAAGCTAAAGGTTTTGTCAGGCCTAGTTCTTCATCCTAGGGAGCTCTAGTGATCTTCGTTGCCAAGAAGGATGGTACCCAGCGGATGTGTGTGGACTATCGCTCACTCAATGAAGTCACCATCAAGAACAAGTACCCTCTGCCCAGGATCGATGATCTTTTTGACCAGTTGGAAGGAGCCGGTTGTTCTCCAAGATTGATTTGAGGTCAGGATACCATCAGTTGAAGATTCGCTGGAGCCCACACCGTCTTCAACCTCCTCGATGATGAAGAGTTCGCTGGAGCCCACGCAGCTTTAACCTCCTCTAGCCTCCTCCTCCCGCTTTCTCTCTCTCAGTCTTGGTAAGCTCCTTGTGCCCTATTCTTTTCTTCTTTCGACCACGTCCAGTAGTCGAATCCTTTTCTTCTTTCGACCGCATTGAGTAGTTGAATCTTTTTCTTCTTTCGACCACGTTGAGTAGTCGAATCCATCTCTCCTTCCGACTAGTCGAACCTCTTTCGACCATGTAGTCTAAACCTTCTGACTAGTCGAACCTCTTTCGACCAGGTAGCCTAAACCTTCTGACCAGTCGAACCTCTTTCGACCAGGTAGCCTAAACCTTCTGACCAGTCGAACCTCTTTCGACTAGATAGCCTAAACCTTTCGACCAGTTGAACCTCCTTCTGACCAGGTAGTCGAACCTCCTTTTGACCACCTGTAGTCAAACCTCCTTCCGTGAGCTCGTTCTCCTTCATTCGAGCTATGATTTGAGTGTTTCATTTTGTAATTCAGTACCTTTCTTTTGTTTCTAGTTTGTTTCTTTAGATTTCATTTGGAGTTATTTTTATTTATTTGGCTCTTTTCGTAGTATAGATTCCGGCGTTTCTAAAGAGTTCTTGAACCCAACGACCTCGATCGAAGTATCTCAACTCTTCAACAAAGGCAAGTCGTAGACCTTTGATCATGTCGTACCCAGTTTTTAAAATTATATTATTTTATATCAACATGCATGACTATTTATATAAAAATGGTTTGGAAAATAGTTAAATACTTACTCGACAGTATGACTCCCTTGAATAATTGCGAATGACATGTTGACATGTACCCTTGGACACCATAAGTTGGGTAATCTTAGTTGGACATTATTGAAATACCAATATGGGTGCGTATTATGCTTAGTCCTGCTTTAGTTATACAATGGTCACTCGATCACATGATTCAAAGATGGTAAAATTTGACTTAATGATATATGGAATTGTGGTGCGACCACTGTTAGTAAAATTTGTTGTGTCATGGCAAGGGTTGCCATTTGATCGAGTTGAACCAAAAATGATTTCATACTTAGGCGAATGATCGTGTAGTAAAGGGGGTGCAGAAAGCACATTGGGATGAGGATGTTTTGCCTAAGTAGTCGCTAAGGACTTAACTTTGTGTGCCATTGATTTGGGGAATACCGTGCAACCATAAGTCCATTTATGTGGTGGATGTTCTGTTTGGGTTGATGAGCGGTGCAAGAGGGGGGCCAGGAAGACGAATCCTTAGCGAGCAGAACCGAGTCAAAGTGGAGCTTTATAAAGGTCTTGTGATAATCTCTTAGTTGCACACCTCGGAAGTGTGTGGGGTGGACAGTGTAAGATGATTATCTCTTGTGGGTCAAGTTGTACAACCTCTGTAGAGTGTAAAACTATTCGAATAGCCGTGTCCTTGGTTATGAACAATGCCTGGTGATTTCACACGAGGGGTAGATTTTCTCAAAAATATTTTTGTGGTTGTTCACAAGTTGCTTGGAAAGTGAACAGGGTGTTTACGAGTTGTTTGGGAAGTGAATAGAGTGTTCACGAGTTGTTTCAAAGAAACATGATTACTTATGTAATAATCTTTCGAATTGTGCTTTCAATCTACTCACTGTATTTACTATCAATACTGCTTTCTGTAGATTAAACATAAAGCTATCCTTGTCAAGCTTTATATGAATACTATTTGCATACAGTTCCCTACGCTTGCTGAGTACTTTATGTACTCACGGCTTTACGCCCATTGTTGATGAGTCATCGAAGAAGACCCAGGGAGCACCGAGCTCTACGAGGATGACTACTTTGAAGACCATGCGCACTAGGCCGTGTCCTCCACTCGATTGCCTGTGGGCATGTTGAATGGCCTCTACGACTGGTTCCTTTCCGCTATAAGTGTACCTTTGTATTTAGCCCTACGTGGCAAACTCTGTAAAACCTTGACCATAAGGTCCTTTTGCTACTAAGTAATATTGATTTGTTTGCTTCTTTAGCTGTGTTGTTGTATGGTTACAAGTACACTAATTTTGCAATTGTGTGAGCTAGCTACTGATCATGGGACTTGTTCAGAATGCACAGAGGGTCTTGGGATTGCATACTCGGTGTCCCATCGCTTTCTAGGACTTGTTTCTTGTCGGTTGCCTAAGGGGTCGGATGGGCATACCGTTGGACTTTTGGACCTTATACATATTCTGCTTCCACTGTTTCTGTTGCTACTTCTAATACTTGAGCTTTTATTTGGCTGGTCGACACTTGTGTTGTAAATAATGTAATCGCTTAAGTTATGTATCATATTTTCTTTATTTTGTATGTATGAATGTATGGATGTAAGTGCCAATATTCTGGATGTGTGTGCTAGCCACTGATCATGTGACTAGTATGACATACACACGAGCTTCGAGTATTCAAAGCTAGGGTCCGACAATAGTAAGCAAAACATTCATCGCAACATATTTCAAAAATATAAACCATCCTTGCGGCCTCCACCTCTACGCCTGTCATGTCGACCTCCATGGTGCCCGCCTCGAGTGGGATGGTCAGATGAGGTCCCCACAGCGCTGTTTGGAATGCTGACCTCTCCTTCATGTGTTCATTTCTCGCATGGCAATACTTGAAGGTATGCTCGGACTCCCTACAAATAGAGTACTTCTTCATACGAAGTTCGACTGCTGCTTCGTCCATGTCATTCCCGATACACCATCTCTGGCATCGACCAACAGATCCCTTCAGCCTATCAATGTCGGCAGCCCAGATCAGCTCCTCCCATGTAGGATGGCCAGTTAAATGGCCAATCATGTCGTAACCATACAACTCTGTACTCCAGGTTAGCATCACCTCTTCCTTGGTGAAATATTTAAAAAGGTATTGGCTGAGATGTTGCATTAATGTCGAACATACGACCATCACATGTGAGCATAACCTATACAAAAGAAGTGACTTGTTGCAAGTGCATATGCAACGAGTGCAGCCAAGCATGCACTTATGGATGATCCTCTCACGGTTTGTCCCGCGGTGTCCTTTCTCCCTGTAGAGTATCTCGAAGTGAAGCTCCATTGTGCCCATCTTGAATGTCCTGTGCATCTCACCCTTCTTGCTCTTCTTCTCTATGTACTTGGTGATCATGGCGGGGTACAATAGTATATCATTTGCCATGGAGAGCGACGCGGTGTTGCTTCGGTCAACTAAGTACTTTGTGGTGCCGCACAAAATTGTCTCCACAATACCAACCAAAGGGAGGCACCTCGCTGCGCATGACCCAATTGTACACCTCAGCTAGATTCATTGTCATGATGCCATACCGAGCACCATACTTATCGTGTAGCAATGACCACTTCACCTTAGACTTGTGCTCGATCTAGCCCGAGAAGCATTTCACCTGTCCGTCGGTCTTCCTCATCAAATTGGGACCATCTATGGGTAACTCAGGCAATAACTCGGGAGATTTTCAACACTTGTGGCAGGCTTCTTCGTTGCCTCCCTTCTGTCCGTCCTCGCTCGCTCATCCAGAGTTTTCTAGAGTGCGTCAAACTTTCTCTGCTAGTTCTGGTTGCACAATCACTAAATGTTTATCAAGTCCTTGTTGTGAACTACTTGTAAAAGTTTGTACCCATGGGCCTCGTGTACCACCTACTCTAAAAATCCACCCTTAGGAGTGTCTCGTGTTGCCCTTGCTGTAGCTGAGTAATGCAATCAATAGGCCTGCATGCCAGTCATGTATGAGGCTACGTTAGGACTGCCCTGTACAATAGAAATCTTCACGTTCCTCAGAAACCACAACCAACTGTCGATATTCTAGCTTTTGACGAAAGTAAATGCCACAGGAAGAACCTGGTTGTTCCCGTCCGTCGTAATTGTAGTAAGTATCTACCCTTTATACTTCCCACTTAGGAACATGCCATCCACGTATGATCAGATGGCAATGCTGGGCACAGGCGTGTGTGGGACAGGGTCGCAAAATTATGGCGCATGGCATGTGTGGACCTAGAGTGGACAGATGACATGGCATATGTGCCGACATTGGACGCACGGATGTGTACCAAGGGGTGTTTCTGGCCGGTCCATCTACTCTCTCCTCCAACTCTCCCTCTAAACTCCTAATCTGAATTCGAACTCTTTTCTCGTAATTCTTTTAATTAAAACAAGGATATTACAGGTACCATGTTCAAAGGGATCTTGCCGGTTCAATCAAGGTCTACCAACACAACGTATGAGTCTTGTGATGTCGGAGGGCACTCCACATCATCATAACACGGTTGTTGGTAGAACTGGTAATGTAAAAGCTTCATGATAATCGCTTAGTCACACGCCCAAGGAAGCACGTCTTGGCCGACATTATAAGTTGATTATCTCGTGTGGATAAAGTAGCACAACCTCTACAGAGTGTAAACCTAATCGAATAGTTGTGTCCCCAGTCATGGACAACATCTCATAACAAGTAGCTTTATGTTTTGCAAAAATGGTTTGAGTGACGTATGGATAGCAAATTCAAGCGTAGTTGTTCGACAAAAGGACTTTGCTGTTGTTTTAATGTTATGGCAGAAAGCTGCTTGATAATTATGCTATTTATGCTTATTATTATTTTCATTATCAATGTCAATTGCTTTTACACTTATCGATTGCAATCTATTACTCTCTATTACAAAATGCAAATTCTCTTTGAGCAAATAAACTAGATACTATAGCCTTCCTTTGACATAACCAATCATATAATTAATAGCATTGATGTATCGCGGAGTACCTTGTGCACTAACCTTGTATTGTTGAACATTATTAGTGGGAGAAGATGAATACTCGAAGACCGGTTTCTTTCATGCTGCAAGTTGGTGATGATGCCACCGTGTTCTAAGGTATACCACCCATTCGGTTGTCTGTGGATTGATGCATACCATGAGGGCCCATTGTCTTTTATTTGTTTTTAGCTTCCGCCGCAATTACTCTTTTTATGTGCTTACTTGGCTGATTGTCCCTTGTGTAAAATGTGGTCAATATGACCTATGTTCAGCTGTTTATTATTGTGTAATAATTTGTTGTATTTATTCGTGTATGAATGTGATGCAACAATGTAATATGTGTACGCTAGATACTGATCATGAGACTAACATAGCAAACACATAGGATTTTGGGAATAACTTCCCGGGTCCTCATGTTGCGAATACGATGTTGGAATGATCACACTTTGAGACACATACTAGTGAGGTTGTTACATTCTTAAGTGTCATGAGTTGGTTTTAAATAGTGTTTATGTGATATCCATATACCCGAGATCTTCGTGATTTATTGCATATCTTGAAAAGGTATATAGAAAGACTTAGCAATTCTAAATGGGAGGGACTAGCAGTCGGACATATGGGTGGGAGCTCCCACCCGCACGCCCATGCTGAGTGTTCGTGAAGATCCACTGAAACTGCCGGTGTGCTGAAGAGAGCCCTCGTGTGCACTCCAAATGATAACAACTGCCGGTCTCAGTCTACGCGCACGTCACTAGCGGAGAGCTAAGTAGAGGTGGACTTAATTATGTCATCTACAACATGTAGTCTTACGTACAAAGTGTAATCCGTTCCATCATTAAAAGATGCATGTATATGATACACAAGACACAAGGACATGTGTACGAAACACATAAGGAACTACACATACATGTACATGTACACATCGCAGTTGTAACTTATACGAGTAAGCACCATAAAAGATTTTAGTATAAACAAGATCTCAAAACCACTAGACATGTAACATCCTAGCCTTAGGATCATGGTTGCAATATCCCCGTATAATGATTGCAACATCCTAGGACAACGGTTGCAATATCATAGGAAAATAGTTGCAACATCTCCGGACAATAATTGCAACATCCTAGGAAAAATAGTTGCAACATCATCGGACAATAGTTGTAACATCCCCGAATAATGGTTGCAACATCATCGGATAATGGTTGCAACATCTCCGGACAATGGTTGTAACATCCTAAGAAAATAGTTGCAACATCACCGGACAACAGATGCAACATTCTAGGATAATGGTTGCAACATCTCCGGACAACGGTTGCAATATCCTAGGACAATGGTTGCAACATCCCCAGACAACGGTTGCAACAAGTTTGGACAATGGTTACAACATCACCGGACAACGGTTGCAACAACTTTGGACAACGGTTGCAACATCTTAGGACAATGGTTGCAACATCACCGGACAACGGTTGCAACAACTTTGGACAACGGTTGCAATATCCTAAGACAATAGTTACAACATCCCCAGACAACGGTTGCAATATCACAAATCATCGCCGCGTCCTAATCGGATGTATGTGTTTGATCGTTTCCCTAATACTTTTTCTAATTTATGCTACAACCCATCTGACGCAACACCTTGCTATTGTCAAGTGCGTACAAAGAAGACTATTGACATGATAAGGATATGATTAGCACCGTCACTACTATTCAAGCATGTACTCCTAGCTTATCTCCTACACGCAGCCAGAAACAAAAAGATTTTTTTCTCCATTGCCGTGGGCTGATATGCAAGTGGGCCGATATGCAAGGATATGTGGGCCAATTTTTTTTCTCCATTGCCGTGGGCCATGGGCCGTCCGATGGTATCTGACGTATGCTACATAGCATTCCCCATTCTAAATTGGTATACTCATCTCCAGGTTTATTTGTTTGTAGAAATTTGTTGTGACTTCTAGCTCCGCATGATTCGGGATTGCTAGTTGGTTATTTCTCGCCTAGCTATTATTAACTGTGCGCGACCAAATTGCTTCGTTTGCTGCTTATTATTAACCGAACTATTAGCTTTTTTCAACCTATTATTCTTCAGGGCTGATCAGAGCTGATGGCAGGATCCACGCACGTCGGCCGATGCCGGAGTCCGCGCCGCCAGCTGATCACCGGCCGGCCGGCGCCCTAGCAGTCCACGCGGCGCATGCGCCAGGACGCTCTCGTACAAGTAGCACACGCAGAGACGCATGCAGGTGATCAGTCCGAAAACGGAGCCCGGCTGTCGGCGACCTCATGCACCGTGTGCTGCATGCATGCATGCATGCAGAAGACGACAAGTGCTTGCAAAAACCCCTAGCTTATACAACGTGAAAGCAAAGAGGACGGGTTTGCGATTATGTGGGGACCATTTTGCAGATTTCTACGGAGTGAATTGCCTTTAAGTTTTATGTACTGTCGATGGATTATTTCGCGAACTTTACTATGTTTTGGGCCTTTTCAAGAATTTTACTTGCATCAGTAGACAGCTATATGTATGGTTGTCGGATTCCGTCCAGAAGAGGAAAGTGATTAATGCCGCGGGTCAGTGCCCTGGAAATTCGACGCAATCAAGCTTTGCCCATTTCGGCCTCCAGCCTTGAACCATCTCGGCCTCCATCCTTGAACCAGAAAGCTTGCCCGACCGACGGCGACGGACCCGATTGGAGAGGTAGGAGAAGAATCGATTCTGAGGTACGAACGTCCTAGCTACCCTCGCCCTGATCTGTCTCTAGATCTCCTTTTTCTTTCTCTATGTCAGATTAACAGTCGAGTATCTGGTGATTCCTGCTTCCGATTTCGGATCTAGCTTGTTTGTTTCGAGATCTATCCCATCCAGTCTTGCGATGGACTTGATTATATATTGCTCCGTCTGCTATATCTTTTCGGTGTTGAGTTTTCATTGCTTGGAGACGAATCTGCTAGCTCCATGCATCTACCTACCTCGTCGTCTCGCTCCATCAGCCGGCTTGTGCTTGGTCGGCAGCAGATCTGCAACGGTGGATCGAGAAGAAGCGAAGGAACTGCATGCAGTAGCTGGAGAAACAACAGAAGAACGCCCAGCTATAGGGTCGTCACACCCGTACCGTACTAGCTATAGAAGATGTGAAGGAACACAATAACAGTAGTGAAGGAACTGCGTTGTTTATCTTCTTGCAGTTTGCGCACTCCTTTCAGTTTGTGTGCCTCGTCTGCTTCCACTTTGTATTTGCTTGCTGCAGTTTGGTGTGTTGTTGTGGTAACCCTACCGTCGACGATGATGGCTCGGCCCTCTCTATTAATTTTTTCTATCAGGAATTAAATGGTAGGAAGGAATTTTAAGTGTAGCTTTTGATAATGTCATCTGAACTTAATTAGTTGTGAAAGGTGGCGTCATTTCGAAATTGAAATCATATTTTTGCTGAAGGAAAAGAAATTTTGAAAAAGTTGATTTTTGTTAACAATTTTAAGATTTATAGTTTGGCACATATACTAAATAAAATGCAATTCTTGTTTGTATTAGTAAGGTGACCTCAAATTGACTCTAACTCTATATATGTTGAAATAGGCCTTTAAATTGTACGACAGTGCTGTGTTAATCTTATGTTTTGCAACCTTTGATTTTGTATAGGGTAAACGTCCTCTGAAGTTTAATATTCTAGAACAGCATTTCGCTTGGTGTTAAATAAGAACATGGTGCACCGTTTTGCATTTGATTGGTGTTAGTTAGTTAGTTAAGGGATCGGATTTAAAATTTGTGTGCTACTCAAGTGCAATTTTTCATTGGTACGAAGTTGATTTTCATTTATATATTCTGGTTATTGGGGAGTTCTTCGTTATGATTTTAGCCAATTTTCATTTTTTTTTTGTTCCTAACGATTTGATGACAACAAATTTCAGACAAAAAGTTAGTATTACTAACTAAATAAAGTAGCTTTATTTAATCCGCAACTTCATTGGAGTTGATCTTTTGACAAGTTTTGTAATAACAAATATCATCTAATCAGTAAACTAAATTTGATGCATTTTCTAGTGAATTAGTTATACGGTATATATGATTAGAATGTTCAAAATTATATCATTCTATATGCTAGGCTCCGACAAAAAATAATGGACTAACTTTTTATTCGCTGTTGTTTCCTTTCCAATGGAAGCTAGATACGGCCTCTGCACTGTTTAAAATAATAAAAGTTCGAGCACTGTTTTTTTTTAAACTTTGTAAAAAAATGGTTTCAGAGTCTTCACCATTTGACATGGGGAGTCTTCACCACACTTTACCTGGAATTATTAGCCAAATGCATTGATTTGAGGGAAATTAATGCATTCAAATTTTTATTTGTTATAAAGATAAAATCCCAGCACAGGTTCCTCATAATTAGCTAGATTCTATAGCGCAGCACATCACCAATCAGCAACCGCAAGAACCATAACCAAGAAAATAGGGAAGAAACTAAAACCAGCTGTTCATTCTGCTAGCTCTCACACATTGTCCCCATTCTACGGTGGAAGAAAGAATCCCACAGGTCATTTAGAAGTATCAACTTTTAGGGATTACCACTTTCCTTGACCAGATGTATGAATACATCATTCGAAAAAGGGAAGCTATGTAGTATGTACATACCTAGCTTGGTACTAGTACACAATTCAGCATCAAACAAACATAGTATCAGTTCTAAGGACTTTCAAACATCCAACATAATGTTAACTTACAAGAATATCTAGTATGGATCGGATGAAATGTAGTCAATCATGGGCCACCTTAGGTCTGCGCAAAAGGGGCATTTTCCCAACGCAAATGGCCAAAGCAAACCCAGACCAGTAATTTACAGATAGTCCTTCAAAGTATTTCTGGAAACTAAATCTACTTAAAAATGAATACAGGTGAGGCTCAATCCTCCAAAAATATTGTTTAAAACCCAATATATTAGAAGTAATTAACTAAGGTGTACTAAATTTGATTGTCGAATACAATTTTGTATTATGTCCTATAAGAATTCGTCGATATAATAATGAATTTATTTTACTTTTCTCTTCTAAAGGAATATACATGCTCTTTATTTCATAATAATGAATTTAAAAATGACTAGGCATAATTTATTCTACTCTTCATATACATGTATACTGTTTTAGGCATATTTTCCTTCAAAATGAATTTTATTAATTGAACATCACATAATCTATTTTTATAGTACTGTTTTCTTGCTTGCAAAGTTGTGCACTGAATTATAGTAACTGTTGATTAAGTGAAATGATTTGATAATAACAGAGTGCCGAAATGTTATATTTTTCACTTTAGCTTAGCCATTAAGTATTTGCATGTGTGCCATATAGCGTCCAACACTGGTTATATCTAACTCAATATCTTGGCTTACATTTGTAGTTCTATTTTTGTCAATATCGATTAATACTGATGGATAGAAATTTGATTTTCAGATGGCATCACACAATCCAAACAAAGATAAAAAATGTGTTGTTCTGGCATTGCCAGCATATCCTTTTTGGCCTGAAAAAGAGAGGTCCCGCACGACAAAGAAAAAGGAGGCTCCATCCAATAATTCTGACACGGGGGTATTTAGTGGACCTTCAGGTATATTCATTCATCTATATGAGCCTTTCTTTATATAATATATTGGAAAAATGGGAAATTAGATATGAATGTGTTATTTTTTTTGTTCACTACTTCATCTTGCTTTAAATAAGCGAATTATATGACTTTGGCCCAGAAAAGATAATGCAGCTTTGGTTAATGGAACTGTTCTTTGAAATTAACTTGTTTCTTTTATATAGGAGAAAGAGACCTGATCAATGTACCAATTACATATGGAATAAAACAAGCTTCAGGTAATATCTGGATGTTTTTGTACTGTAATGAGTCTTAGTGCACTATTTTATGTATGGAGGCAATATATAGGATGGTTCAAATAGATTGGGTTTTAATCAGGAAATTTCTCCTCTAGGAAAATTCGTGCCTATGGATGACAATTTGATAGATTATATATCTGGAACAAAGAAGAATCCTGGTATATATGGTCCAATCTGGAATACTTTATACGTTCTTCAAAATTGTGAATTAATCCTAGAAGAATTTAAGTATACTAATGAGATGATATTTCTGTAGGTTTCACACAGCAATGCACCGAGAGTGATGAAAACCAGGCTGTGGAGATACTAAGAAGTAATTTCTGATCTGTTTAACTACTTGAATTACTTAATAGATTACAGGGCAAAATCTATTTTGCTGATATAATATTTCTGTAGGCTTCAGGCAGCAACAAAATACTATGAATGATGGGCAAGAAATTCCGGAGGAACCGATAGGTAATTTTGTAACCCATCAATATTAAGTTTGAGGGATTTGACAGACTACAGTGAAAAAGTAAATATGATTTCTGTGATATAATATTTCTCTAGGCTTGACCCAGCAGCAACAAAATTTTGCACAAGGTGGACCTCAAATTCCAGAGAATTCAACAGGTAATTTGTAACCTATCGCTATTTGAGGTACTTGAAAATCTACTGAAATTTTACTCAAATAATGTTGTCTAATCGTTTTGTCACAAAAATCCAAATTAATTATATGCCCATGTCAGATATGCTAATATCTGTCAAATGTTTTTTCAGATCCTGACAATGTGTTTGAGTTCGCCCTAAAGAACAGTATCTTGGATCTGGACTAGATTAGCACACAGATGTACTATCTGGACCTCATCCATTTGAAGTATTCTGGGACTGATTACTTTATTGAGCCAATCAGCCAAGTGCCTTTGAACAAAACATTGAGATGTTTTAGGCTTATATCAATAGCTTTGCATTTCTGGATTTGTATATCCATCTCAATGTTTATTCGTTCGAAATTTTTTGCACATGTTATTTACCTTTTGAAGCGTTCTTTGGATCTTGTTGGAAGATGAACTTTGGCTTGGTTCTTGGTGTCCATTGTTTGGTATGTAACTTCGTTCATGAGCAAGAACTTTCCTCCCAGATATGCTTTTGTTTCTATTAATTTTTTGCAGAGATTATTTTTTTTCTATTCTATTTGTTAAAATTTTAAATTATCTCAAAGAATTTTTTTTGCCGGAATATGGACACGGTAAAATAACATTAAACAGAGCGTAGTGCTTTTTATTTCGATATGACGCCTTGGAGGGTTCAATAATATCAAACACAAATGTATCCTGTAGAGCTTACGAATTCAAACCCAAAATTGTAAACCTCCATGATGTAAACTTGTAGCATTAATTATGATATATGTTCTTGAAATGTGTTACAACTTTCAGCGTATAGCAACAAAATTGATTAGAATCTTTCCATGATTATACACATCATTGACTTGTGATTGTTCACCCAAAATTTGTGCACTTTATTTTTGTGTCCACCAGACCGGACTCAGCATCCGCGCCCTAGCTATCAGAGGAGCCTGGGGGTGCCGCGCAAAACCCTATAACCGCCCTAGCCTAGCTAGCTAGCTACGCCGCCGGCCCGCCATCCTAGCCGTTGCTGCCGCGTGGCCCTAGCTAGCCTCTGCCCTAGCGCCGTGCTGCCTGCCGTGCGCCACATCGCCGCTTGCTGGGCGGGCTGCCACCAACCTTGCCTAGCACTGCCGAGCTAGCGACTGCTGCAGCCATGCGATGCTATTGTCACGTGCTGCTGCTGCTTGGCTATCGCGGAAAGGAAGCAGGAGGGGAGGGAAACTGTAACACTTGGTCTAACACTGAGGCTAAAATGTCACCAAATTATACTATCTATTAATTTAAACCTTAATTAACAATAAATTCTAGTAAGCATGCAAAGAATAAAACCTATCCACGGATCACATGATAATCAAATAAGATAATATCCACCGGCTAACAATACCACCATCAAGTCTCAAGTACTTAAACCAAACAAATAATCAATGTTTCTAGATCTAAATAGAAGCATTCTAAATGTATATTGAAGGTGTGATTATTTCGCATGTGATACTCGTGAGCTACTCTATCCTATGCATGTCGCCATCAGTGATCATCTAAAATCAACAATAAAGCAAGAGTGAGTTCAAGACTCAACAAGTACATAACAATACCATAAACAACAACTTATGGACCATAATCAATTATATCATCATTAATCATTTATTTGTTGTTATTCTCATTCTCAAATAATCATATCATCTCATGTATGTAATGCTCCATTATACTCATGCTCATATACAACTCAATCAGCTGATAACGTTATAGCGGAGTGTTCATCCGTTGATGACACACTCTTCCACCATCTTCGCTAGGATGGGGTCCTTACACTCCGAACTAGTCATGTATCTTTCTCACCGACCTCACTGGACTAGTTACATGAATTTATCATCGACCTGACTCATGTACTCTTATCATGATGGATGTAAATGATACAACATCTTTAATTATTCATTAACATAATTCATCATCAATATCTCAAGTCATAGTCTCATTAACTCATCATCATCAATATTATGAAATGTAAATAAGCTTAATGAAAGCATAAATAAATAACATGATAATGTAATATCAAAGACAATGGCAAAAAACCCGTTGTTCACCGCTCTTGTAACACCCCTTTTTTTCCCTTGCTTCTTCCCCGCCGACCTCCTTGCACGCCTCCGTGCCCCGCCCGGACCCCCCCTCGCGCACCTTCGTGCCCCACTCGAACCGCGCCCGCCGGTTCCACCAGTGCCCTGCCCCGCCCCTTGCACGCCCGCGCCGCACGCACGTCGCCCTCGCCCCTCTCACGTGCCCGCTGCCCCGCCGGTCCCCGCTGCCCGCGTGCCCCCTCTGTCGCACACTCGCCCGGACCCCCCCTCTCCAACGGCTCCTCGCTCCTCCCCTCGACTTTAAAGGCCTCGGTGCCCTCTCTTCCCCTTCCTCTCCTCTTCCACCCCGCCCCTTCTTTCCCCAAGCAAGGACCCGAGAGGAAGAAGCAAGAAGGAAGAAGAAGAAGAGCCGGAGAAGCACTTACCTTGGCGCCGTCGCCCTAGCCGCGCTTCCCCGTTGTCGCCGTTGTCGCTGTCTCCCTCGCGCCGCCGCCGCGCCCCCGAGCCATCCCCTCGGCGCTGTCCCTTCTTCTCCCTCCCCGCGCGCCGCCGTTCTCTCTGACCGCCTCCCCGCACCACCGCCCCGTCGGATCTCCCGTGGTCGTCGCCGGCGCCGCGCCCGATCCTCCTCCGCGTCGCCGCCGCGTGCCCGCCTTCTCCGGTCGCCGCTGCCGCCGCGCGCCCCAAGCCTCTCCTCCCTCGCGCCGCCGCCGCTCCATCTCCCTCTCTCCCGTTCGGTTGGACCCGAGTGCGCCTCCCCCCCCCGTGCGGCTTTTAGGGCAGGCCAGCCTCCGTGGGCCGCGCCCACGCGCGCGCGCGCTGATTTGGCCCGAGCCGTGGGCCGGGCCAATTTGTGATTGTGGGCCACTGGCGTTTTTCCTTTTTGGATTGTTTTCCTTTTCCTTTTTCTATTTTAATTCAAAAGGTAGAATTCAAAAATTAGTATCTCCCTCATTTTAACTCCAAAAATTGTAAAATAATTTCTAAAAATTTGTAAATTCAAGATCTTGCTAATGGCATAGGTCTTGTTTAATTTGGAGTTCATTTGTTGTTCATTTGTATTTAATTGCTCTTTTTGCTTGTCTGTGCCTTTTTCTGGTACAATCGCCCGATTAGGATTTGAAGACGCAGACGACTTCCAAGTTGATCGAGCACAAGATTATCAAGATCCTCTTACCTATATCCCAGGCGAGTCAATACTTTGATCATATTGAGTCTATATTTTATGCTAATTATATTCTTTTAAAATAGCAAATTGCATGCTTTAATTCCTTAATCAAATATATGTTAAAGCTTAAGGTAGTTAAATACCCATTTGATGATTAATTAATTATTATGCCATCCTTGACAATTTGAATCCAATAATCCTTGTCACCCTAGTAACTATATGGTAATACTAGCTACGGGTTGTACTTAAGCGACATGCTAGCCTTGCTTAAGTATCGGGACATTAAATTGTCTCAATAATCATCTCTTTAAACATAAAAATGATTTGGGCAGTCATTGGTGGTTCATGACTGAGATAAATGTGGTGATTTGGTTTTACTCCTCAAAACCCTAATATTGCTGTTACTGTCTGGGCGGACTGTGTGATGAAGAGTATGTTGATGGGTGCTAATGCAGCCCAAAGAATGTTGATGTGTGAAATGATCCGCCTAGACAACCCTAAGGACTTAATCTTGTCATGACCTCCCGTGTAAAACAAGTACAACCACAAGTCTGCAAACTGCAACTTGGCTTAGTAGATTTATTGAACCTTGAAAGTCAGTCTCACGGAAGGAACAATAAAGGGTGCAAGTGTGAGCTTGATCACGTTTGAATGGGACATCGATGGTGAAGTGCCTTCTACAGCAAGATGTAGGGGGTGGCATCCCGCACCAACATATGGGCGTAACCCCATATAGGTGAGATGACGGAAGGGGCGAGATATTTTGAAAGGTTACTGTGACGGTCGCTCAACTACAGGACTAAGGAATCATGTAGGGTAACGAGTATGACTATCTCTTATGGGTAAAGTGTACAACCTCTGCAGAGTCTAAACTGTTTAAACAGCCGCGCCTATGGTCAAAGGTGGACATGGGAATCTTTACTCGAGTTAGTTCTAAACCTTGTGGTTGGGATGAAAAATATGGTGGGCTTAGCTAGCCCTGAGATTGGATTTTGCCTGAGTGCTCGAACTCAGTGATGTTAGTAATTGGGGACGGACCCAATCAAAAGTAAGCATAAGGTAGAGTTTCCGACGGAGGGAAGCTCTGCTGTTATAAATTATTGCACAATTACTCTCTTTAATAAAATACGATTTGATTAAAATGCTAAGTGATAGGAATTTGTAATTATGATATTTGAAAATATTGCTTTAGCAAATAAAAGAACCAGAGCCATCCTTGGTTAGCCATTAGAGTATTGCATTGTGTGTTGGCTCATGAGCACGGAAGTTGTGCTCATTCTCGCTCTTTCCCCCAAAACCCTCAGAAGCAGGAAATCCTGGAGACTACGACTACTATGAGGATCAAGAAGTTGGAGGCCCAGGAGATGATGAAGCGTAGTATAGTCATTAGCTGTTCTAGTCTTGCCCCAGTCCAGCTGACTCCGTTGGTTCTTGCGTGCATCTTATATTATCTCGAGTCTTTAGGTAATATCGACGACACGAAGTTTCCCAGTCGCTTGCACGTGGAGAGATGAGCTCTCACCCTTTTGCTTCCGTTGTCGCCTCTTTTGTAATCTAATCAATTTGGCCTGTTCGGCCCGTATTGTAAAACTCGACCCGACGCGGTCTATGTAAACTCTGTTGTGTTAATTAATGAATTGTATGGTTTTACGCCATGTATGAATGGATTCAGTGATGTATTTGTGAGTGCTAGCTACTGATCTAGGGAATAACACAGTGTTTCACAGAGGATTCTGGATTAGGAAATCCGGGTCCGACAGCTCTACTATGCACTTGCCTTTTAGCCTCTAGAAATCAGGTGATGAAATTGTGGCACTGTGCTTGAGGCAACGCTTTCTGAATAAACAATCAATAATACACTCAAAATATGCCACAACAGTACCAAATCATAAAAAAAAAATTACTATTGCACCTACATGCAAAACTGACATTCCTAACTCAACTTCACCGGACGACCTACCTCTGCCCCAGTGATCAAACGACCATAACTTTCATCTCTGAACCCCAAATATAGTAAACTATGTCGGACCCCTGGGCGTAGAATACCCAAAGACCCTATATGTATATTGTATTAGTCCCAGGATCAATGGCTAGTACACACATTCACAACATTTGGTATTCACATCCATACAATCACATAATAAAGTAAAGAAAAGGGGTACTTAATCTAGACGATTACAAATTATTACAACAACGGCCGACCGGCCAAATAAAAGCAGCCATTAGAGTAAAAGTATAGCTGTGGAAGATATGATATAAGTAGCAAAATTCCAGTGGCATGCCCATCCGATCCCACAGGCAACCTGTAACATCCTGATTTTCTGAGCTTTTTGAAAATTTTCAAAATTTAAAAAGTTACCATTTGGTTTATTCTGAGTTTAGTGAAGTTCCCCGGTTTTAAAATTCCCTTTCCCCTGTTGTTCCGATATCCTCTCGGCACATCTCTTTTTCTCTCCCCGCGCGTCGACCACCCTTTAGTTTCGACCAGCCTTTTTGGTTTCGATCAGCCTTTGGTTTTGACCAGTATTTCGGTTTTGACCACCTCTTTGGTTTCGACCAGTCTTTGGTTTCGACCAGCCTTTGGTTTCGACCACCCTCTCGGTCACGACCACCTGCTTGGTTTAGACCGGCCCCGCCTGTCAGCCCCATTGCTCACCTTCTTCTTCCAACAGTCGCAAAAGGTGGCGTGCATTAAATGCCGTCACCTCCGATGTGTTTATCCTCTCGCCTCTGCTACAGCCACGTGCGCATTAAAATGCTGTCGTTTACGTAGTGACGTGTGCATTAAATGCTGTTGTCTCCGCCCGCCGTATTTTTTCCTCCCCTTTCACACCGCCGTCACATCTTTTCCTTCACTTTTCACACCGTTTCATCTTGTTGCCCGGTTCTCCTTCCTTCCTCTATAAATAGAGCACCAGGGAGCCTTTGCCCTCCTATTTTTCCCTTAGCTTTCAGCTCTCTCTCTCGCCCCGTTTCGCCGCGCTTCGAGTTTTGCCGCTGCCAACTGGAGCTCGCGCCAATCGCCTCTAGCACCGCCGTCAAGCTTCTCCTGCCGATAGTCGAACCACCTCCCTCTTCATCGAACCGTGTGCCGCCTCTGCCTATTTAGGTGAGCACCGCATGCACCGCATGTCGAACTGTGTACACTAGCTACTGATCATGGAACTAGTGTGGAATACAGTGAGATCCCGAGATCCTTCGACTCCTGGGGTCGTGACACAACCAATAGGGAACAAAGCCTAGGTAGACTCATCATCGAACCCACCGGTTTTGAGTGCAAAGAATGTGTCATTTGGCATCGGCTAATCCTCGAACTCTGATCAACAATATAAGCAAGATTGAGTAGTTGTGTACTCAGCAAGACTTGTAGTGTATCGTAAAATTAGATTAAATTCAAGGCTATCAAAGGATGATGCTCTACTCTACAAGTTATTTTGCTTTAAGCAATTTTTATTTGCAATATTCATAAGTAGTAATTTGCAACGGAATTTGAAAGAGCGGTTTAAATATGTACAAGACAGAAGTAAAGAACTGAACAAATAATAACATCATCTCATAACCCTTCTTGGTTTTGAGCACAAAAGAAATAATGACAACAACCCGCAATCCTCCTTGGCTGTGAGCCACATTTCATGTTCAGCCATAGACATGGCAGTTAACTCAATAAAATAAAACCCCAAGTCATTGCCCGTGTTTTGTGACAAAACATATTTTTAAAAATCAAAGCTACAGCTATACCAGCCGCACTAAGCACGCTCATGACCGCGAGCACGGCTATTTAAATAGATTTTCACTCTACATAAGTGTACAACTTTACCCATAGTACACGAATATTCCAGTTTGCTTGGAATTCTCTATATCACTGCACACTACCGTATATAAGCAGTCTAGAGCTCGTGACAAAGCTTTTACATCATTTAGTCATACCCTTGCACTTAGCCCGTCGAATGTTGATCCTCACTTCACCCGAGTATACCTGTCTCAGTGCTACAATTTTTACACTTCACCTGGGTATACCTGCCTCAGTGAGGCATTCTCCGTCATGTCAGCAATCAAACATGCTCGCATGTCTCCTGCCTACCCCTCATGTAAGGCTAGTTTTTGATAACTTAGTTAGCTACGACTACCCTATACTAGCACATATGGTTGTACGATTAGGTCTTAGTCCCGAAGTTACTGGCTTCAGTCCTTAATCGACCACGGGCGGGAATCTCCCCCTAACTACTAGTGAGGTACACCCCTGACTCTTCTCAGAATATAATATAACTCGCCCGCATCTAAAACTAGGTTTTTCATTTTATTTTCATACAAAATAATAGAGATACCCCCATTGGACCTTTTTCAAAATCTCTCAAATTCACAAATTGTCTTTTTATCAATTTTTCGAAAAATCTATCGTTCTAGTAGCAGTTGTGCGATAATCGCACTCAAAAATCCCCAAATGACATTACCTATTGTCTAACCCACATTCTAATGGCTACAACAGCAAGGGATCAACATTCCAAGGAGATATATGCAACAATTAGGGTTTACAATTACCGATTTCCCAATCATAGCATTTTCGTACAAAATATACACGCATGCATAATAGATTTTGCAAAATAAAGTACAATAAGTAAAATACTGGGATCAACATGATCAAAAGAGGTGCTTGCCTTGCTCTTACTGTTATGAATATATGGTTGGTTGGTCATCAAAATAATCACTCGAGCAATCGACGTCTAATTCAAAAAGAGCCAAAAACAAATTAAATAATACCAATAAAGTCAATAGTGACCAAAATTAAATATTTTTACATATTGTGGTAGTTCATGATTTGAGATGTATTTAGAAATAAAAATAATTTAATTTGGAGTTTTTATGCGAAAGTTATTAAGGTTTGAATTCTGCCCGGTTTGGAAAATCCAGAGAAAATAAGAAATACGCTTTCTAATGCATGCACTATTGAGGTTTATGCTTTCTAGTGAGTAAAGCGTATTCTCCTCAGAACTAAAAGTGTATTTTCCATTTTTGTTTGATTTTCATTATTTATCTGACAAGTGGGGTCCAGTCATCAGCGGCTCAATTCACACAAACAGTGCGTGAACCAAAGTCCACGCGCTCGGTCCACTGGTCCATGGACCAGAGCTCACTATGCGTTTAAGTTGTGGGACCCGGATGTCAGTGACTCAATTCAAAATACTGATTCGTTTTATATTTCTTTTAATCTTTGGCTCGGTCCCACACGCCAGCGTCTCATCATTAATTAACTAATCATTTAAAACTGGATTTGTCATAATGACCGAGATTACGTGTGTTAATGGCGAGCTACAGTGCTGGTCGCATTCGGACCGCGCAGAGCAGCACGATGGCGCTCGCGCCCGCGCTTGTCGCCGGCGTGGTGGTGCTCGGCGGCACCGGGGAATACCCAAAATTTGTTCCCCATGCTATTGCGCACCTAGGGTTGTGGCGGCGAGGCCTGGGTGGCCCAATGCATTAGCGTGATGGCAAGGAGCGGCGACGATGTTATGGCAACTAGCCAATGTCTAAACCGACAACGCTCTCAACTAATGAATGTGCACATAAGCATCTACGAGGTGCTGGGGGTATACCAGAACGATGCGGAAGGACAAAGATGGCTGGAGGTGACTTGTCGACAGTGAACCAAAGCATCGGCGGTGAGCTTCTCATGGAGAAGACATTGGAGAAGATGGGGAAGCTTGAGGAGGCTTGGAGATGGTTGTTGGAGTCCTAGTGATGCTCCTAGTGCAGCCAATCAGCTCGAGGCTCAGTGGAACTCTAGCGGCGACTGCGGCGGCGAAAATAACCGGAGACGAGGAAGAAACATCGATTCGTGAAATCAAGTGAGGGGGAAGCTTCATGATGCTCTGGAACATGAGATGATGTGAGAAGGGCGAAGAGAAACCCTTCTAATCAACAGGAATGGCAGTGGTGGCTTACGACCAAAAATAGAGCTCGAGCTCTACAGTGTTTGAGCTCGGGTGAGGAGGAGAAAAGGAGAGGGGAGGTGCGCACTAGTGAGGAAAAGAGACATTGAAGCTTGAGGTAGTTTCTTATAGCCAAAGGGGCAGAGTAGAGCAAGGAGGATCTTGAACAACTATAGGCAAAGCAAGGGAGCGCTCAAAGGCGTACGGGTAGGAGTTAGCGCGGCCGGGGCAGGGATGGGTGCGGAGGAGATGGCAAAGTGATGGGGTTGGTTAGCTGGTGGGCAAAACCAGGACGAGGTGGTGAAACCGCGGGTGCACGGTGACGTGCTCATGAGTAGTGCACTAGCGAGCCCTAGCGCGAGGTTGACGAAGGTCCCTGCGCCTGGGGCCCACTGTCAGCGAGAGGTGAGAGGAGAGTTAGGTTTAGGGATTTTTCATTTTTGGCGGAATTATTGGGCGAATTATTATACTACCCAAATGACTTCGAAATTTTATGAAGATTTTTGTGTGTGCTTCTGAACTAATATATTCTCTCCTGTAAATTTTTGAAAGGTTTAAACCTTCTATGAATTGCTCTAAAATTTGTGTAAGTTTCTGTTCTTATGTTTTGTATTTGTTTTTTTAAACAAGTTTACACATAAATGTTTTTGGTGATTTATTCCTGGAAAATTATGCCTGAAATAATTCTCTCATTTAATATTTTTACTTTGGTTTAAATAATTTCTTTTGAGTACAAGTTTGTTTGTATTTCGTGTTTTGCTTTTAAACAAAAGTCAAAATTGAAACATAGTTGTCGGTGTTTTAGAACCAATCTTACGTAAAGATTGTTTGATTCGGGGGGTCTCCACAATTGATCACGCAGACGAAGGAGACACGGGGATTTTTATACAGGTTTAGGCCTTCTCGGATGAGAATAATAACCCTACTCCTGTGTATCTTGTATTTGCCCTCTGGATTACAATCGAATGAAGGTTTTCCTAACTATCTTCCAGGAAAAACTCTCTCTGTCCCCCAAAAACAGGGAGCCCGCCTCCCTCACTATCTCTAAAAGACACCTATTTATACTAAGCAGTGGTGGACGTCGTCATTCCAGGCTAATTAGTCGCTCATTGTTGCGTAATAATGAGAGTAATTACCAGAGTAGTAACCTCCCCATGCTGGCGAACGGTTATTAGTCAGAGATAGTGGGGAATTATCAGCAGTTATGTCAAAATATAACTGTGTATTTTGACTGTTTGGATTCTCACTATTTATTGAATCTTCTGACGGGTGGGTCCAGTAAATCGTGAGGAATCTGTAGCAGATCTAGTCGTAGAAAGACTTACGACCAGATGTAGCCGTAACGATTATACCATAGTCGTAGAAGAGCTTATGACTAGGGGGTAGTCGTAGCGATTATACCATAGTCATAGAAGAGCTTACGACTAGGGGGTAGTCGTAGGATAACTTACGACTTCCTGACTCGTTCTTCCTTTATAATATTCAAGGGGTATGCTTTGTGATGTCATATTTCCTGATTAATAAATGAGGATTATTTAGATCCTCGTCATCTAGCCCCCCAGCTTCAAGTGAAAATAGCTTACTTGACTGAAGGGTCGTAGATGACCCTCTGATCATTAAGGGGTTGTGAGGAGAACATTGAAGGAAAGACTCTTCAACATTCGTTTCTCTCGACAAGGAATACGCTTGATCGAGGTAAGTTGTTAAGACCACCACGATTGCAAGATGTCGTAGGATTTCTTACGACTTCGAAGCAATCGTGGCCTTACGACCGGAAGCAAAAAACCTTTTCGATTGGCCTTTCGTTAGACCCGGGGGTCAAGATGGTAATTTCACTTGAGGTGTGAAAAAGGTGTCTTGGGACTTTCCAACGGGCAAGTTAAAAGTCTGTCCGTTGAAGCAATTCCCGAAGCGGTGACGACTGTTGGGATTTCACGACGTTTCATCTCAATCGTGCGGTTATAAAATGAGCCACGGGTGAAGAACTTAGGGTTCTTACCTTTTTACCCAACAGTCGGTTGCTTTCTCGTCTCCTCCGCCACCGGTGATTCCGTACACTGTCTTGGAATTTTCCCAACCTCAAATCTTCTCACTTCCGAGAAAGAAGAAATGGCCAGGATTATCTCTGAGTGGGCTGAGTCGGAGATGGACGATGCGAAGATGACTGCTTTGGTCGCTGCCGAGAAGATCCCCGAGGGTCTTCTCGTGAAGTGGATTGCGGCGAACGGGCAGCATTGGCCGTCGGGAGAGGCAGACCAAATCCCGTTTTTGAAGCTTCATCGTGAGTGTGGCCTTCGATTGCCTGCTCACCCCTTCCTCACACTCATGCTTGAGCACTTCGGGGTGGAATTCGTGAACCTTGGTCCTAATTCCATCACGATGCTAAGTGTGTTTGTGTACTTGTGTGAGGCCTACCTGGGGATTCCGGCGGACTTAGAGCTTTTCCAGTATTATTATGGAATGGCTCGTCAAGCCGGGATCGCCGGTAGCTGTGGTCTGAAGCTCCACGACGGTAAGTCGAGGGAGTACATTCAGATGTTTACCCGGTCGTCATGGCCGGGTTGGAAGAAGAAGTGGTTCTACTGGGAGGTTACCAAGGAAGATAGCCTCTCGTTCGTCGGAAAGGCCGCCGAGCGGTCTTCTTCCTGGGACTCGACTCCCAGTAATCTCGACCGGATAACCCCCTATATTCAAGCTGTCAAAGACTTGAAGTCGGAGGGGCTCACCGGTTGGCACGTGGTGAAGGACTTCATCACGCGCCGGATCAGTCCTTTAAAGACAAGGGTCCATCCCATGTGGAGGTACTCAGGAAAGGACGACCCAACCAGGGACTACAAGGACGGTGAGTAGAAAAACATACTCTCCTAGCTTTTATCCTTGTTTAATCCTGTTTTAGTCCGCTTAATCGTATTGTCCATACACCCAGATCTTTCGCAGGCGGAGGTTTACGCGCGTGTCAAGCTCATCTGCGAGAAGCATCCGGCGAACACGGTGGCTTCTCAAATCCTCGTGGTTTTGACCACAGAGGAGAAAGAAAGGCGCCTAAAGGTAATCGAATGATTCTGCCTTTAGGTATTTTGTTGTCGTAGAATGGTATACGACTAACTGGTTTGCCGCAGAAAAACTTACGACTGGATACTGATCGTAGAAAACCTTACGATCGAACGTAATCGTAGAATAACTTACGATTAGACAACGTCGTAGAAAAACTTACGACTTAACGTAATCGTAGAAAAACTTACGATTAGATAATGTCGTAGAAAAACTTACGACTTAAAGTAATCGTAGAAAAACTTATGATTAGACAATGTCGTAGAAAAACTTACGACTTAACGTAATCGTAGAAAAACTTACGATTAGACAATGTCGTAGAAATACTTACGACTTTTGAGCTGATCGTACTTGTGGGGACCCCGATAATTATCTCCATAAGACCGAGATTAGACAAGGTCTTAGGGACATAATTACGGGTCTCCGGTAAATGAATTCCAATTTAACTCTATCCAAGTGAGAGGCTTAGCCAAATACTAGAGCCTCAACGATCATGCGCGCTGCTCCTTTGCGAGCGCTACATGATTGTCGATTCTCTTTCGATTCGAAGCACTACACTCAGTGAGTTAAATGGGAATCCATTAACAACGAGTATGTCTTATATTGGCTCCCAAGATCAACGACCAATATACTCATACCCTCATCCAACATTGATTACATCCATACAACGCATACAACAAGAGATTAAAAGACATACTGCATAATAGTCAAAGTCTCTGACTTATTACATACGGTACGACCGCCAAATTCAAAGTAAAGTATCAAGTAGCAATGAAGCAAATAAATAAAGCAAAAGACCAGTGGTGGTATGCCCATCACCCATCGGCAACCGACTAGGGGTTAAATGATAGCACACTACTCGTTAGTGTCACCCAAGTCAACACTAACAAGATCGCCAGACTCATAATCTTCCTCACCTGAAAAGGCCAGCAAACATCTGGCTGAGTACAAGTGTACTCGCAAGTCTTACACAAATAAAATAGTTATGCATAAGGGTCATTCAAAGGATAGCTCATATTGGTCTAGTTTTGCGAAAGAGACGCAACGATTAACACCCTACACATACTAGTTTTTCATGTGCCCATTTTAAAATCAGATTTGAAGTAGAAGTAAAGCATATAGTAAAGCATTTCAGTAATAAACAATTGAATCATGTAAAGACCAAAGTGGCAGCCCACTTTGATGAACTAAACACATGAACATCCCGTTCATGACGAATACCAAGTTCAACCACAATTTTAATTAAAAGTCTAACAATAAGCGACCACAAATTTCAAGCGGTGCGTCCATAACCGTGGACGCGGCTATTCGAATAGATTTATACCTGCAGGTGTACTACTTTACCCACACGACTTGATTAGCCCGTTAGCCTCGGATGCCTCCAAATATAGCACACTTCCTATGGTGTGCGGTAAGATAAATCAAGATATGGTCATTTTTAGCAAGAAGATCCCATTGGGTTAAGTCCTCAACCGTGGCTCCTAGGAACATAAGACGTTACGACCTCTATGCCCTATCGGCCCAAAAGGAACATGAGATTTTCTCGGTCCCATGTCCTTACAATTTCACCACCGTGGGACCCAACACAACAAAACCTTCCCCCGACTTAACCATACGGCTCCCAACCCGCGTGTGGCAGCACGAGTGTTGCTTGAACAGCAAGTACTCAACGTTCGGTCCTTAATTGTCTAGACAAGTCCTTCCACTTACCCAATACTCGTGCACAAAGCACCATCACTAACCAACACTTGTCCAGACCAAAAGCTCATAAAAAAATTGACAAAGTTTAACTCATAACACAGATACGACGATCTGAATTAAAGTATAAAGAGGTAAGTATGTGTTTCCCATAATTGTCGGGTTAGCCCCGGCAATCAAACTATCGTATCTAGACTTGCATGACTAAGCAACCCATATTCAATAATCATTACATCCTATCTTAAGCATGTAGGTACTGGCATAATTCAAGATTAACCTCAAGCATAGGACATAACTAAACTACACATCACCAAAATATTGACATAATCAAAATAGCATGCAAGCAATTATCATTGCACTAACTTAACCAAAACTGGGATCAAATATGATGCAAAAGAAAGTTCAAATGATGCTTTCCTTGCTGGTACAGTAGCTGCTCACTCTCAGTAGCGTAAGTGTCGATATCAATATGCTCGGGATCTATATAATTATAACATCAAATAAATACCGAGAAAACAACTCAAAAACCAAAATGCTCAAAAGTGCATGATTTTTCTACAGTAGTTAGGTCATGATTTTAGATGGATTTAGGTAAAAGAATTATTCCATTTGGAGTTATGAATTGGAAGTTATGCTATTTTGAAATTCAGGTTTCATTAACCCTAAGTTATGTAATTTAATTATTGGGCCAAAATTTATAGAACAGTGGTGGGGTAAAGGATTACATAGGTAAATAGGTAATATTAATACAAGTTCAGAATAGTTGAGTTTGTCCCATTTGGAGTTCTTATGATTTAGTTATTGATTTTCAAAGTTATCAGCCTTTTATAGTATAAAAATAATGGAGTTAAAGATTACATTCTCCTAAATATAGTTTCTGTGACAGGGTAGGATGGAGACCATTTTTAGAATTAAGTTTACTGAAAATAAAAATTATCAAAAGTGGTCTCACTGTTTTTGGAGTTTCCAATAATTACTTATGCATTTTTGAAGTTATCAGTCCTTTTTGTATTGTGCAAATAATGGTTTTAATGGATTAATCTCCAAGTAAAGCTCTCTGCTACAGAGACAAGGTTAAAACCAATTTTTATACAAAGTTCATTAAATATGAAAATTATCAGAAGTGGTTTCACCCATTTTGGAGTTGAAATGATTTAGTTATGCATTTTAGAAGTTATAGATATTTTTCAGTGTATAAATTAACTGATTTCGAATTTCATAAAGCATTTACTACTTTTCCTACCGGGCCACGCGCTAGCCGCTCATACTGACGCGGGACCGAGGTCAAAGTTTTTGACCCAGTCAGCATTGACTCGGTCCCGGCCGCAACAGTGTGAAGGCGTATTCCTTAGAATACGTTTTTTCAAAACTCTAAACGTAAAACCATTCTAAGCATGCTAGGGATACGTTTTCTACTTAACGTAAACGTACTCTGTAATTTACGCATCCACTTAAACAACCTTTAGGCACACAAGTCATAGACTCATAACTATCTAACCACAATCATTAGTGTTAATCAATCCGACAAAAATCACCGTCTTACGGTTGTAATCGCCCGACAACAAGAAACGGCGCGATAGTGGTGTTGCCGTGCTCGCCGGCGGCGAGGGAAGGCCGAAGAGTGCAAGATCTATGCGAAATTGGAAAGACAATAGCGACAGCTACCTTCAGGTGATGATCTTGCCGGTGAAGAGGTACGGTGGCGCGCCGGCGACGGAGTCGAGCGGAGGAGGTGGATACGGTGACGAGGGATCTCGAAGCAGGAACCACTCTGAGGCAAATGGGTGCTGGATCTACACTTCTGGGGTTCAAACAACGCTAAGGAAGAGGCACGGGGACCAAGGGTCTTCGTGTTCAACTCCGGTGGCAAGAACCAGCGGCGACGAGGAGGAGGTCACCGCGGCGGGGACGTTCTGGAGACAAAGAGAATCAATGCAGGGTTGGATCAGAACCAGGGCATCTAGGAGGTGGTCCCAGACGGTTGAGTCGACGGAAAACTCACCGTGCCGTCGTCGGGGAAGAAGACGAGCTCTCACGGCCGTGGATTTGAAAACCAGAATTCACAGAGCTCCTGTGCATAATCCGACAAATAAGTTGAGGGGTTTTTCTCCTTAGAACCTAGCACACGAAGTGACGCGCAAGAAATGGAAAAGAACTCACCGGAGCTAAGAATGACACGGTGAGACCTCCGGGTGCGCGCTCTGGAGCTTCAGAGAGCTCGAAGATGGAACACGAGCTACAAACGACAAGAGAGGCTCGCATTAGCAAAAATGGATAGGGCATCGAACAAGAAGAAGAGAGGAACCTTGCGGTTGGAGCTTACCCGAGAAACGAGCTCCAGCTAGCCTCCCTCCTCTCAGTCAATAGAGAAGAGGTGAGGGAAAAAGCCGGGCATGGAAGGGGTAATATGGCCCGAGAGCGATGGAGTGGGTGCGGTGTGCAGAGGGGGAGCTCGGGGATAGGCCAACGGGCGCGGTGAGGTGATGGCGTCCCTGACGCGGGAAGGCATCGCCAGCCATGTGGCGAGCGCGCTCTGAGGAGTGCCTGACCAAGGAGGAAGACGGGTCTGACAGGCGAGCCCGCGGTGTCAGCGGTTCATCGCGCGCGAGTGGGTGGGGATTAAGTGGCTTAGCGCACACCGATGGATCACGGATGGACGGCTAGGATTAGAGGGAGAGTTCGGAACGGCTGAAGCGGTACATGATCTGGGCCATTGATCTTAGATCAGACGGCTGCATGCGTCGGTGCGTTTAGGCGGTCGGGCTGAGTCGGCTCGCCGAGTCGGACTCGAGCCCGAGGAACAGTAGCGACTGGTTTGGGTTCAGTGCTTTGACCAGGGTTTTAATTTATTCTTCCTACTTTGACCAGGGCTTAAAAATAGAGATAAATTTCATAAAATCATGAAATAATTTGTGGGAGTTCCTGGGAAGATATAGTTCCCACAAAAATTATGAAACCCCACTGTTCATAATATATTTTGTGATATTTAAATTCAAACTTAATGTATATCTTTTAAGTTGGTTTGAATTTTCGTTAGGTTCAACCTAGTTCCAAAAATTTTGGAACAAATATATTTATTCATGAAAACTAATGTAGTATTTAATTAAATTGGTTTCAGAGGATGATCACAAATTTTTTTATCACTGATTCGAATTGAAATGTGAATTTTGATGTGTATGTTCACCTCAAATTAGATTTTCCAAGTACAATATATTATGAAATGATTTGAATTTGATAATGCATGTTAGTGAGATTCTTTATAATCCATTTTAATAGTTGAGCTGTGACAGTACTGATGACCGGTTTAGTGATCGTAAAAGATCTTTATGACCACTTTTCCCCTTCCTCAATCAGAAAGTTGGCATGGAGAACCGCCAAGACGACGAAGAAGCCGAGTTGGTGGTTGTTGGGGCGACTGCGCAGGCGGAGTCAGCGAAGTCCCCTCCATCCAAGAAGCGTCGACTGGTAAAAGTCGGCGACAAGGGGGGCTCGAGCTCGGCCCCTCCTGCTCCTTTCGCTAAGTTTGCCGCAGACCTAGTCGCGGCAGAGAAAAGAGCAGAAGAAGAGGCCCTTGCCCTTAAGCGTAAAGTCCCCAAGGTTAAGGTACCTTTCTATTACAACGACAAGTCCTTCGCAGTTTCAGCTTCTCGTGGCTTCATAAGACAGCTAGAAAAGGAGAACGGAAGGAATTCATGTCTTTGTGAAGGAAATCGCTGCTCGGTGGGATCTCGCCGAGGAAGCGGCCTCGGGATGGTCGAGACCGATCTCGCCCACCCGGAAGTCGGGAGGAGGTGACTCGGTGTCTCGAGTTCATCTCGACCAATGTGGTCGAGAAGAAGTCGAAGAAATCTTCCGTCGGAAGGTTGCTCCCAAGTTTCGAGTTAGGTCCAAAGACGCAGAGGTATGTAAAACAAAAGTCATAAGTGTAGTAACTACTTATCGCTTTGTTTTTTTACTTACTGCTTTTGTGATTTTAGCCCGTCTTCACCCCTAGGATATTCCTATGGAGAATCCCTGTCTCCCCTCAATCGACAAAGTGCGGCGATATAGTAGTCAAGATCTAGATACTATCCCTGTGGCGGAGGAAGCTGCGGTTGCTGAAGTCGCTGCGGCGGCTAAGGATGTTGAAGTTGCTACGACAACCGGAGCTGTCGTAGAGACTGTAGAGGAGGCGACAGAAGCCTCGAGGGTGATACCGGAAGTAGGTGGCAGCGTTAGTGCTGATCACCGTGCCGGTAAGGAGGTTGTCGAGGATGCTCCTTCCGGTCCTCCAGGTGGTGTCCCCATTACAGAGTCAGAGGAAGAGGAGTATTTTAACTTTTGCTCTGATTTCTTTAGCCCTGACTCCATCGTAGGATCTTCTGCCTACCGCTCCTGCGATCGAGTTCCCCACCCCAGCAGCATTGTCAATTGCGGAGATGTGTTTGACAATGAACGACTCGAAGGGGTTTGGTGGAAACGAGTCGAGGAGATGGATGGGCTGAAGGATCCGTCACGAATAGCCTCCATGTTTGCTTGGTCAAACATGAACGTAAGTATTCATCGATACTCACTTGGGGTTTTATCTCTTTATCTTATCGTTTTTCTCTTTTCAGAGAGTCGTGGAGCAAGTCGCTACGATTTATGAATATAATCGGCAACTTATCAAGCTTCGACAAGAAAAGGCAACACTCTGCGAGCAAGCAGAAAGGTGGTGAGTGATCGATTGTCATAATCGCTCGATTACTCATTCAAGACTACAGAATCGATTGTCGAGAAAACTTACGACTTGTACTAGTCGTGAAAGACTTACGACTAGGGGTGGTCGTAGAATAACTTACGACTACCCATCGGTCATAGAAAAACTTACAACCGTTTGGTTGATTGTGTTCATGTCTGCTCTTTACTCTTTCAGGTTTAAGAGCGACGAAAAGACCTTAGCTGATTCACTCGACTTCGAAAAAGCCGAGTCGAAGAAACTAAGGGATAACGTCACCGACCTCTTGAAGAAGCTTCAGGAGGCTAACTCTGCAACTAAACAGTTGCAGGAAGAAATAAACAGTGCGTGCAATTACAACTGCTCCTGGTCTTGGTTTCTGCTTCCCCCCTTTTTAACCTATCATTCTTTTAAAGAAAAAGAAGTCGAAAATAAGGCCCTTCAGGACGATGTGGGGGCTCCCTAGGTCGAGGTTCATGAGAAATCCTCCGTTGTCCGTGAAATCTCCCGCATCGCGAAGGAGAAAGACCAAGAAATTGGGAACTTGGGTTCTCAATTAGCTGGTAAGTAGAACTTTTACCTGCTATTTATTTATTTTATCTTCTCATAGGATCGTTTTACTTATTCAATCTTCGCACTTTCCAGATCGATTGACTGAAATAAAATGACTCCACGAGGCTTCGACTTATTCCCAGGAGGAGACAAAATCAATGAAGATCAATCTTCAAGATAATATCTCACTTCTGAACAATGTACTCGATGGGCTTCATGCCGGGAGGGTTGCTCCTCGCGACGACACGATGGCCGCTCACACGAGTGCCATTGGGGAACAAGTCGGTACTCTGAACGAGTTGATATCTACTCTGAAGGCCAATCAGAATGATTCGATAAGGGAAGCGGTCAAAGGAGCTGTGAGTTTTGTTTTAGCAAAACTCAAGGCCCATGATCCTAACATTAATCTTCATTCTGTTGAAGCCAACCATCGCACTGCCGGGCGAGAAGCTAATCGAAGAGATGCAGTCGGTTGGCGAGAAGGTCGTAGAGGAGATGCAAATAGAATCTCCCTTGACAGAGTAGCCTTGTAATACAATCTTGTAAAAACAAGTCTTTTTTTGGTGGTGATGTATGAATATATGGCCCTTTCCCTGCAAATTATCTCGTAGAGTAGTTAGTAAAGAAAATAATTAAACCAGATATGAGTGATTCCTCCTTTCTCCTTCATTTTCCCTGCGCGTTATCTCATAGAGTGGTCGATTCCATTAAGATGATAACCTGTAAAAATAAGACTAAGAAATGAAGTCATGTTTATAACTTTATCCTAGCCCCCGACTGCTTACTTAGTTTATTAGAAATAAACTAAGGAAGTAGTAAAGAAAGGGTTCTGAAAACAGAGAGGTTTGTTTGGCTTGTAGTTGTCGAGTATCGATTTGTTTGTACTAGTCGAAAGAGCGGAAACAGATCGACGCTAGGAAGTTTTCTCTAGTGGGCAGGACCACGTGCAGAGAAAAAAAGGCTTCGACTAGGTGATGTTACCATCTCCGACCAGATTAGTCAACTCGATAATGACAACTAGAGTGAAACAACCTTCTCGAGTACCTTAAGGATTCTGTGAGGACCCGGAATATTTAACTAGTAACACTTAACCTCCAAATGGTTCTGGCATTACTAATTAAACATTCTAAGCCTCGATGGACATATGCTTCCTGCAATGCAGCATATGCACATCATCACAAAATTACACATCAATTCCATACACCTACATCACTAGGTTTAACAACGACATACATAAAGTAAAGTTATTACAAAAGAGCCGACCGGCCAAATAGAGCAATATACAAGAATGACAGCGGAAGCAAAAGCGCCATAAGATGGCTAGAACAAAAGTCGACCAGGTTAGCCATACACCCACAAGGCAAACAGAGCGGGCCGCCAAGCTAGTCGCCCATAAGCTACCACAACACGACTCACAAAAGTGAGGCCCTCGAGCTCACCTTCTTCCTCTGCAACAAAACAATTAAGCATAGCAACCGAGTACAAAGATTGTCTTTGTACCCGCAAGATCGACGTGTGGAATAGCGGACCTATTCATAAACTACATGCAAGCTTATTTAGGTGGAGGTTGTATGTCTCATTTGCATGAAGCCAACTTTATTTGCAATAACGTAATACATTTTAAAAGCAAGTTTACAAATCTGTTTTGTTATCAAAGTACTTGATAAGTAAAGGTACATACAAGTAACCACACAGAAACGACTATCCCAATAGTCACCACAACATAGCACGAATCCCGATTCGCACCACCCATCAAGTTTTAATTTAAAAGGTTGTAGTCTAACTCTTGAAAGACCTTGCCAAGTGTGTCCATAACCTAGGGCGAGGCTATTCGAATAGTTTTAACCTGCAGGTGTACCAATGTACCCACACTTGAGGCCTTCAAGCCACAAGCACACTACAGAAGGTATGCCGCCCGGCTAAGTCCTACGAGACATTTCCAATCTTGTGTATTAACTACAGCCGCTCATATGGATAGAAACCCATATGCTTACATTGCAAGCCAAAGACAACAAATCCCATCACGGGTGAAGTCTTTCGGACACTACAATCTCCCAACACCATCCCTCCTGCGACTCCTGCGACTGGGCCAATACACGCCAAAGTACTAAGTCAAGAGAGGTCCCATACCCTCTAATGTGGTTAGCACGCTAAAATGCTTGGTTTAGTGTAACAAGATGTTCGGTCCTTGTTGACCGGGCACCATTCGATCACACCCAAAATCACACCATCATACCACTGTGCCCAAGTCTAAATCATTTTGTTTTCAGTTTTAGTTTTCATAAGTAGACATAGCACAAGGTGGAAATCATAATCATAATAAGTTTGATGTGATCAAGGTTATCGACAAGTCGATAACCGCCCATTTCTACCGAAACTAAGCATGGCTAAGCAATTAATTCAGTAAACTACTAAGTGACAAGAGCCCATCCATGAACTCTAAATCACGACCAAGTAACCTAGGCTCATGGTAGTAGAGGATAATCATTTGCTAAGGAAATGCATCGACTAGGCCAACTATTAACACAAAGTAGCAATGCATACATAGAATTTGTAATCAACATAAATACTTAAAATACTGGGATTAATATGATCAAACTGCTTGCCTTCTTGCTGTTGCTCAAATGTTGTGGAGGGTCGTTCTGGGATTACCGCAAATGTCGAACCCTAGCGAAGGCAAAAGAACCAAGAACAACCAATAAGACTAGCAACACTTAAACAAAAGAGCAAGCAAAAATTATCCAAATGCGTTTAAACTTATACACAAGGTGAAATACGAATATACCTAGACATAGAAACTGGAAAAACCTAATTTGGATTTGTGGTGCAAAAGATATTACCTAAAAACCCATTTTTTGGCCATAATTAGCACTGTAGCAAAAACATTTTCTAGAAAGATTTTGAAGCTGAAATTTTTATGGTAGCTACCTACTGGTATAGAGGTAACCCATATAAAATTTCAGGTCATTTGGAGTTAAAATGATTTAGTTATGATTTTTCTAAGATGCAAAACTAGCATAATGCACTTTCCAGAAATATAAACATGTACAAAACCTATTTCACATTATAGTATGATAACAGAGGGATTTCCTAACATCAAATTTCTATTTTTAGGATTTACAGGAATTACTGTGTCTATTACATCATTAAATGAATTTTTAAGTGCTACTAATAAGGTTAAATCTACTAACATATTTTTAGTGCTGATTTAGGCCTACCACCATTTTTAGATTAAAGTTTAGTTAATAACAAATTTATCAAAGTTAAAATCATACAATTATCGATATCTGAGAAAAGATATGCATTTTCCAAGTTTTAATACAATTCTGGAATATATAAAAATAGCAGAAAACAAGCTATAAAAGATTACAGAATTTTCTACTACAGAAGCAAAGCTAAAAGCATTTTTATATTAAACTTTAGTGAAATACAAATTTATTGCAGTTGGTTTCATGTAAAAAGGATTTATCTTGAATTAGTTATGAATTTCTAAAGTTTTGATAAAATTTTCGGTTGATAAATAAATACTTACGAAATAAAACCAACTCAACCAAAATAAGCAGCGTGGGCGCCGTGGGCGTTGATGCAATATCCAACGAGCCACACGCGACGAGAAGCGGCGCCGCGCGGCGATTCAACAGAGCCCACCGTTGGATCAAGATCCAGCGGCTCACGAGCGAATGCAACCGGACGGTGCGGTTGCCTTGGCGCTCACGGTAGTAGATCTCAAGATGAGCGGCACGAGAGCACTTCCGTCGGAAGGTCCGACAGACGCATGATCACGCGCGAGATCAAGCGATGGGCGGCCAAGAATGATGAGGGAACCGGATGGTCGAATGCATACAAGATCGGGCGCGGATCGCAAAATGGACAGCGGTCCAAGATTGAAGTGCAAACGGAAATGCGTCGTGGGGCGCATGTCGGTGGTGAGAGTCACACATGCGAGTCTTAACACCGTGCACGCTGCCACGTGGACCCACTGTCGATGACTTAAAGGAGGTTTTTAGGGCGGCTAATTAATTACTAATGACCAATGATTAATGATGATTAGCACTTAATGTGTCCTAACGATTTTGAGCAGTGGTGATTTTAGGGACCGAGGCCCACACGTCGATGACCCAAAAGGTAATTCAGACACATTTATTGCTAACAATGATTAGCAATAATAACCCAAAATCACCTAATGACTTCTCGGTTTTGGTTTTGAGCTTATGGGCCACCGGCGATGTACGAGGGTTATTTCGACGACCAATAGTGCGACACTTTAATTAACCCATGATTAGCATTAATGATGCCTAAACGCACGGATAAAAGCCAGTGGTGATTTAAAAATTGGACCCACATGTCGGTGAGACATTAGGCGATTAAGACACCATTAATGCTCTACTTGATTGGCAATCATTAAACATTAAATGTGTCCTAATTATCGACGTAAACGGAGCTTCTCATCCGACAAAACCCGAGTGGCTTTGCCGTGGTCGCCGCGACTCGATGTGGCGGCGCCCACAAACTATCAAAATGGGTTCGCAATAGTGTTGCGGACCCAATGGTGGTGACCTCGCGGTGGTGGAGATTCGGGCAGCCGCGGCGTGAAAAACAAGAAAGAAGCGACCACGGCAAAACACGAAAATAGCAAGATGCTCATTGCGGTCCAAGGAAGCGAGTGCCATGACTTCTAGGGACTACATAGAAGCTACCTTAACCGAGAGGAGCTTCAAAGATGGCGGGAAGACTTGAACACGATGAAGTCCACCGAGCCGAAGAAGATGAAGTGGAAGATGAGGTTACGAGCAAAATGAGTGGAACCAAATCACCACCACGACTTCATTATAGCTCAAAGAGGCTCCAAAAGCAAATAATTGCAAAAGGAATCACTTACTGAGCTGGGAAGAAAAGGGGTGAAACCAACGAAAATCTCCAAACTTAAAATTGAGTGATTCTGTGAATGCAACCCAAAATCAAGTTAGGGAAATACAAAGGAGGTTGAGGAGTTCAAAGGGTGCAAGAAATGTTGAAGATAAACCACTGGACACCAAGGCCGCCATGGGAGCTCTACGGTCAACAATGGTGGATTGAAGGTTTGAGATGGTTTTGAGCTCAAACACGAGAGTAGCTAGGTGTGGTGCAAAAGAACACCGGGAGGACCTAGAGGCCAATTTATAGGAAAGGAATTAGGGTTTCGGCGAGAACCCGAGTCCATGGTGGGCTCGGTTCATGCTCGGTTGTAAACCAAGAAAGATGGGAGCAAGTGAGCATGGTGACAATGGAGGAGAAAGCACAGTGCGCATTAAATGCATTGCGAGAGACGTTGACAAAAGCAAGCGTGGAGGTGACACATCACGCCACCCTCGTTTTCTCGCTCTGCCCATTGCGCGCGCATCTGCGAGAGAAGCCGAGGAGGAAGAAGAGCAGAGAAGACAAACCACGACCGTTGGATTTTAGATGGACGATCGTGATTTAAAAGAGTTCGCGGGACGACCGATTGCCCACGTAATGCGGGCGGTTGGATTGAGATCCAACGGTCCCAATTGGCTAAAGCAACCGGAGGGTCCGAGCGACATCATCAATGCGGGCCGCGCGATTGGGATCCAACGGCCGATATCGCACGCACGTTTAAAAACGCGCTCGGTGCGATTAGGTGGTTCAACCAAGTCAAATGGCTCGGACTCGAGTTCGACTGAACTCAAGGAACAAGTGGCTGGTTTTGGGTTTTAAAATATCTTTGAGACTTTTGAGGATTTATTTGGGGTAGCAAAATAACTCCAAAAATTCTGAAATTTTTACAGGAGCTTGCTGACTGGGACATTGACCTTGTGTAAAATTTTCAGAGGTTTTTATGCATTGTAGTTTTCTCCGAAAATTCTACAAGGTGCTGGTTTTAGGTTTGACTGAGAGTCAAATCGATTTGATCGCCTCTAAAATATTCAAACAATTTCTAAAAATTGTGAAATTTTTCAGAGGGGTCACATACCATCCCAAGAACTTAGAAAAATATTCCCGTGAGATGATCACAACATTTGACAAGAATGTTTTTGAAGGAACAAGATTTGGATCAAAAGACTTGTGACTTTGCATTTCCATAAGTCTTGTACAATACTTGTCCAAGACACAAAGGAAATACATGATGTAAGAAAAAGTTTTAATTTCTACTCATTTTCTTACATTTGAAACACAAGCCCAAAATTTGGGATGTTCTGATTCATTCGGCTACATTCATTTTTCCCGACGGTTGTCGTGGCAAAGAAAAGTAGGAAACAGAACGATGCTAGGAAGTTCCTTCTAGTGGGCAAGACCACGTGCGAGAGAGGAGAGGCTTCGACTAGGTGTGTTTCTTCCTTCGACCAAGAAAACTAATCAGTTATTTGAAAAGTAGTCGGATGCATCTCAAAAAGTTCACTCTTCTTAGTTTATTTTTCGAAATAAGCTAAGGTGACATGAATGCGCTTAACAACTTTCGACCATTTTCCTGAGCCCAATAAGCATTGTACAGGTTGTTTAAGAACGAAGTAACATTAGGAAGCTCCTTCTAGCGGGCAGGACCACATGCAGAGGGGAGAGATTTCGACTAAATGTGTTGTCCTTTTGCTAACCAGCATACAGGAAGGATGGGCGTAAAGAAAATGGTCGAAAATAAAAGCGAGATTCAAAAATAGACAAAAAGGATAGGGATAACCTGACACTTTATTGTCGTTGAAGCTTGTTACACATAAAATTTGCGCAACTGGTCAATGTTCCAATAGTTTGAGAGAACGCGGTCATCTTCCATTGCAAGTCGATCGATCCTCGACGCGCGTTACGCCGACCACGCAGTAAGGACCCTCCCACTTGGGGAGAGTTTGTTCGATTAGACTGGGATTGATAAGCCTCAATACCAAGTCACCTTCAGCAAGGCTGCGAGGTTGGACCTTACGATCATAGTATCCGCGCAGGGTTTGTTGGTAGACTGCAGAACGGAATAAAGCCTGGTTTCTCTTTTCCTCGAGTAGGTTAATGTCGTCTGCTCGAAGGTTTTCTTGATTTGAGTCGTTAAACTTATCGACTCTTGCTGACCTGATCTTTAGTTCTGGCGGAAGCATGGCTTCGGCACCAAAAACTAGAAAGAAAGGTGTTTCTCCTGTAGCTCGGCTAGTTGTCGTACGAATTGCCCATAATACTGAAGGTAATTCCTGTACCCAAGCCCCCGAGCGCTTGACAAGCTGATCGAAGACTCGGGTTTTAATTCCCTTCATTATCTGGCCATTCGCTCTCTCAACTGCCCCGTTGCTTTGGGGGTGGGCTACAGAAGCATAACACAAACGAGTTCCCAACTCGTCGCAAAATTCCTGAAATTTTGCGCTTGTAAACTGTTTATCGTTGTCTGTGATAATTCGACATGGTATTCCAAATTGAGTGATCACGCATCTCATCATGAACCGTTTTGCTGCTTTCGTTGTTATCCCAGTCACAGGTTCGGCTTCTATCCATTTTGTGAACGTATCAATGGCCACAAAAAGGAACTCGAAACCTCCTGGAGCTCTGGGTAACGGTCCTAGGATATCAAGACCCCAGGTTGCAAAAGGCCACGACAAAGGGATTGTTTGCAACGCCTGAGCTGGTTGGTGTATTTGCCGCTATGAACCGCACTGCATACACTTTTTAACCATCTCCTTATCATCGTGAGGGTCATTGGCCAATAAAACCTTGTCGAAAAGCTTTACCGACCAGCGCTCAGAGGAAGCATGAGTTCCACGATTCCTCCATGTATGTCGTGAAGGAGTTTTAATCCTTCGCTCTGCGAATACTTCGCATGAGCACCCCTTGGTTCCTCTTTTATAAAGGACACCTTCGACCAAAGTATACATTTTGGCCTTTCGATAATCGATCCGATTCTAGATCGTCATCGGGTAAAGAACCCGTCTCAAGATACTCGAGATGGGTGCCATCCATGTATCTTCGCACTCTAGAGAGGTCGTTTCTATAGAAAGTATCTCCGTTAAATGCGACTATAGACGGTTTCAAGTCGTTCCAAAACACCCTTTCGATACCAAAGATCGGGAGGAAGCTAGACGAGCCAGTTGGTCTGCGAGGAAATTATCCTTTCGAGGGATAAATTGTACCTCAAAGCCCAAAAAGTGCTTTTCTAACTTTCGTACTTCCGATAGGTACCGGGACATGGTCGGATTGGAGCACTGGTATTCCTTTCCGACTTGATTCACGACTAGTTGAGAGTCTCCCCTCACGAGTAGTCGTCGAATCGAGAGCGCTCGCACTCGTATACCGCCTAGCAAACCTTCGATTCTCGCCACGTTATTAGTGGCCTGAAAGTTTAATTGTATGGCATACTTTAAGGTTTCTCCAGTAGGAGATTCCAGGACCACCCCAGCCCCCGAGCCACTTATCGTAAGCGACCCGTCAAAGTACATCGTCCACTGGTCATGGGAATCGTATTGGGGATCCTGAACAGGTTCAAGATTTGTCCATTCGCGATAAAGTCCGCCAAGATCCGGATTTAACGCCGTTCGGGACACGAAATGGATGTCGAATGCCCCAAGTTTGATCGACCACTTTGCCATGCGTTCCGTTGTTTCCTATTACGAGGATCGCTCCCAAGGGAAACTCGACGCACAACTAGTTTGTGCGTCCAAAATAATGCCGCAGCTTTCTCAAGACATGAGGAGGGCATATAGAAGTTTTTGAACTCGAGGGTAACGCTCCTTAGGTCCGCAAAACCTCACTTACGTAGTATACTGGTCGTTGTATGTTTTCACGTTCTACGACCAGTACTGCGCTTACTGCCTGTGGCGTGGCAGCTAGGTAAACTAAGAGCGTCTCTCCTAGCTTCGGGGAAACTAGAACAGAAGCACTCGTAAGATACCTCTTGACTTCCTCAAAGGCTAGGTTAGCCTCTTCTGACCACTCGAAACCTTCATGTTTCCTTAGAAGTTTGAAGAAAGGCAGTCCTTTTTCTCCCAGTCGTGCTATGAAACGACTTAACGCCGCAATGCATCCTGTGAGTTTCTGGACTTCTTTTTTCGTGGTCGGGGGGCGCATCTGAGTGATGGCTTTGATATTTTCGGGATTTGCTTCAATTCCTCGTTCAGAAACCAGGAATCCAAGTAATTTCAAGAGACCCGAACACACACTTCTCGGATTCAGCCAATTGGTGTTTTCTCGAGGTTGTCGAAAGTCTCCCGCAAGTCTATGATATGGTTGAGTCGCTTGGTGCTTTTACGACTAGATCGCCAACATAGGCTTCCAAGTTTCGCCTAGTTGAGGAGCGAAAGTCGCTTGCATCAAACGTTGAAAAGAAGCTCCAACATTTTTTAGACTAAATGACATTTTGACATAGCAAAATATCCCAAATGGTGTAATAAATGTGGTCTTTTCTTCATCTTCTCGATGCATACTAATCTGATGATAACCAGAGTATGCATCTAGAAAACTCAACATCTCACATCCTGCAGTAGAGTCAACCAGCTGATCGATGCGAGGTAAAGGGAAATCATCTTTTGGACAAGCTTTATTGAGATCAGTAAAGTCTACGCACATACGCCATTTGCCATTAGACTTCCTAACCATTACAGGGTTGGCCAACCACTCTGGGTGGTTGACTTCTCTTATAAAACCTGCTTTAAGCAACTTGTCCAATTCTGACCTAATAGCATCTCGTCGATCAGGGGTAAATCTCCGTAACTTTTGTTTTACGGGTAGTTTATCAGGCCGTAGAGCTAGCCTGTGCTCGATCACATTCCTGGGGACTCCCGGCATGTCGGATGCATGCCACGCGAAGACATCAGTGTTTGCCTGGAGGAAGGTGATGAGAGCGTCTTCCTATTTGGGATCGGAAGAATCCCCAATGCGAACAGTCTTCGAGGGCTCCCCTGCGTCCAGAGGAACCTCTTTGACTTGGTCGTTCGGCTTAGGTGCAGCTTTAGGCTTCGACTTGCTAGTCGAAGGCTGACTTTCATCTCGAGTTGGTATTTGTCCAACCATCTCGAGGGAACGACGATCGCAGGAGTGCGCCATCTTCTTGTCATAATGTATCGTGATCACCCCTTTGGGACCTGGCATCTTAAGACATTGGTACCCATAGTGAGTAGCTATCAAGAATTTTGCCAAAGTAGGTCGTCCGAGTATGGCGTTATATGCCGTATCGAAATCGACTACATCAAAGGAGACCTTCTCTGTCCTGAAATTGCTCGGTGATCTAAACGTTAAAGGAAGAGAAACTTGGCCAATGGGTTTGGCCGAAGACCCCGGTACGATTCCATGAAATGAATATCGTACCGGCCTTACCTTTGTCCCGGTACCGCATCTCGCCTAGGTACTCGTAAACAAGATGTTTAGCGAGCTTCCACCATCAACTAAAACCCGATTGACTCGACAATTGTTGATGGTGGGTTCGACCACTATCGAAATCGACTGTCTAGTCGAAGGATCGGACAATCACCTTTCTCAAAAGCAAGGGTGACTTCCGACCACTTCGGTAATTTATTGACAAGGGGGGAGTCGATTGTATTTACCTCACGCTCAACTGCTTTCAGCTGTCTCCGTGATTCGTATGCCGAAGATCCCCCATAGATGTGGTCAATGGTGTGTTGTGGGTCCTGAAACGGCATCTCCTCACCATCCGACTCCCTTTGTCCACTGGTTTGACCTACCTGTTCAAGAGTAGGAAGTGGCCCTTTGCCAGAATAATAGTCCTCGAGTTTCCGTAATTAAACTCGGCAGTTACGAAGATCATGCCCTTCTTTTTTATGAAAAGGACACCACCTTGGTTTGTCGTTTCTCCGATCTTGGCGTTTACCTTTACCCTGATCGGGATTTTGCTTGGGGTTGTGTGGCTCCTTATCGCTCATGGCTAGGACCTCCTTAGAACCAAGAATCGGAGATTTTTGCCTTTTTGCTTTGTTCTTAGATTTCCTAGCCTTTTTATCTTTTTTCTTACCACTTTCGCCTGCTTCCTTGGGGATGTCGTCTTTGAGATCGATAGTATTGTTCCATTCGACCGCTTCAAAGAAGAAGCCGTGATATCTATCGACCATCTCAAAGAGCTCAATGATGGTGGCGGTGGATGTAAAGCGATGTCCTCTGTTATTCTTCTCGCACGGACTCCTGCTTGAAAGCCCGATCACGCATAAGTCGAAACTTCGGAATAGAATTTCAACCCGATCAAGCTACCGATGAATTGGCATAGCGTTTCATGGTTGTTTTGCCTTATCCGGTGCAGGTCATCTTCTTTTCCTGGGCGATTGTAAGTGCCATGGAAATTTGCCAACAATAGATCACAGAGGTGTTGCCACGAGTAGATCGATTCGAATGGCTGGTTTAAAAGCCACGATCGCGCCGATCCTTCGAGTACAGTCGGAAGGTAATTTGCCATGACATGCTCTCCTCCTCCTGCAGCTCGGATAGCTGTAGTGTAGATTTGGAGGAGCTCGATGGGGTTTTGAGCTCCATCGAATTTCTCCATGTTTGTTGGTCGAAATCGAGGCAGCCAACGAACAGCTCGAAGGTCGGGTGAGAACGCCCGACACCCCGAGATAACCTCTTGTCTTCTTCTTTGTAAAAACAAGGGGTTAAAGTCGCCGGGTGATCGAACTCGTCGATACCCAGCCATGGGGGGACTAGGCCTACAATAGGTCTCAACCATACGAGGGAAATGCTCCTCGTACCCCACTTGCCGTCGTGCGTCTTGTCGCCGGAGTGGTGAAAGATCACCTCTCCCGTGGGCTTGTGGCATTTTCCTCATGTCGAGAGAACGACGTGAGGGAGAGTCGTGCCGCCTTCTATGCGACGAGTTTTCTGAACAACTGGCAAAAGAAGTAGCCGTACTATTACGACTTCTTAGTTGTGGTCGACCTAGTTGCTCGAGTTTGGCCATCGTGTCACGAAGCCTTTGCGTAATCCCCACGGTCGACGCCAACTGTCGGTGTTTTAGAACCGATCTTACGTAAAGATTGTTTGATTTGGGGGGTCTCCACAATTGATCACGCAGACGAAGGAGACACGTGGATTTTTATACAGGTTCAGGCCTTCTCGGATGAGAATAATAACCCTACTCCTGTGTATCTTGTATTTACCCTCTGGATTACAATCGAATGAAGGTTTCCTAACTATCTTCCAGGAAAAGCTCTCTCTGTCCCCCAAAAACAGGGAGCCCGCCTCCCTCACTATCTCTAAAAAACACCTATTTATACTAAGCAGTGGTGGACGTCGTCATTCCAGGCTAATTAGTCGCTCATTATTGCGTAATAATGAGAGTAATTACCGGAGTAGTAACCTCCCCATGCTGGCGAACGGTTATCAGTCAGAGATAGTGGGGAATTATCAGCAGTTATGTCAAAATATAACTGTGTATTTTGACTGTTTGGATTCTCACCATTTATTGAATCTTCTGACGGGTGGGTCCAGTAAATCGTGAGGAATCTGTAGCAGATCTAGTCGTAGAAAGACTTACGACCAGACGTAGCCGTAACGATTATACCATAGTCGTAGAAGAGCTTACGACTAGGGGGTAGTCGTAGCGATTATACCATAGTCGTAGAAGAGCTTACGACTAGGGGGTAGTCGTAGGATAACTTACGACTTCCTGACTCATTCTTCCCTTATAATATTCAAGGGGTATGCTTTGTGACGTCATATTTCCTGATTAATAAATGAGGATTATTTAGATCCTCGTCAATAGTATTTTTTCATGTGCAAAATGATCAAAGTATTTTTTTCCTAGTCTATTTATAATTCTTATTCCCAAAATGCAGATTTTGGGATGTTACAGACCTACTCCCCTTACAAAGAATCTTGTGCTCGAGATTTAGAGGACTCGGTAAAGAAATTGAGGAATTTGGCTCTAAGGTGGTCTTCTCGTTCCCACGTAGCTTTGTCTTCAGTGTGATTGCTCCACTAGATTTTCAACATCTTGGTGGCATGGCTACATGTGTGACTCGTGGCTTTGTCTAGAACTCGGATCGGGTGCTCCCGATAAGAAAGATTCGGTTAGAGATTGAGGTTCCCCAACTGGGTGAGTTCGATGGGAGTTCGAAGACACTTCTTGAGTTGCGATATATGGAAGACGTCATGCACATCCAAAAGTTGAGGTGGCAAGTCCAACTGGTATGCTACCTTGCCTCTCCTTGCTAGAATTCGGTATGGACTGATATGCCGAGGTGCCAGTTTCCCATGAACTTGGAAACGGCGGATACCTCGTAGTGGTGAAACTTTGAGATAAACAAAATCATTCACTTCAAAGCTCAGCTCACGGCGACGACGGTCGGCATAATTCTTCTGTCGTGACTGTGCTTCCGTCAAGCGTCTTTTTATCACATCAACTTGCTCTTGTGATTCTTGGATAACAGTTGGTCCAAAGAACTGTCGTTTGCCGACTTCGGACTAGAATAAGAGTATTCTGCACTTTCTCCTATAAAAGTGCTTAGAATTGGGACATTTAAAGGGTGGACTGGAAGTGTTGTTATAGGAAAATTTGGCAAATGCCAAGCATTTTCCCAATTCGTACTATAGGATAGCATGCATGCATACAACATATCTTCCATGATCTGATTGATCCTCTCTGTTTGACCTCCAGTTTGCTGGTCGAATGCCGTGCTAAAAAATAGCTCGATTTTCAACAGTTCATGTACACTGTCCCTAAATCGGGAGGTGAACTGAGGTCCTCGATCAGAGGTTATGATATTTGGCATGCCATGCAGACGGATGATATTATCCACATAAAGCTCTGCAAGCTTGGCTCTATTATAGGTGGTGCTAACTGGAATAAAGTGAGCCACTTTGGTTAGGCGATCTGCGATAACCCATATGGAGTCGTGCTCATTTCAGGTCTTTGGTAACCCTATTATGAAATCCATGCCAATTTCATCCTATTTCCACTCAGTAATACTCGGGGGGTCGAAGTAACCCTGCAGGTCGCTTGTGTTCTGATTTGATATGTTGGAACACGTCGACCTGGTTACGTGCGCGGCGACGTCTCGCTTCATACTAGGCCACCAGAATTGTTTCCAAAGATCTTCGTACATCTTGGTGCTTCCGGGATGAATGGAGAGGGGAGAATCATGTGCTTCTCCGAGGATTAGATCCTTGATATCATGATCATTTGGAACACAGAGCTGCTGTCAGTGCATAACTAATCCACTCACGTTTTAAGAAAATTATGATATTCCACCATCTCATAGATTGAGCTTAATTTTAGCTATTGCCAGATCCTTGAGCTGAGCAGCCTGAATCTGGGATTCAAGAGTAGGTTGTAGTATTAGAGAAGCAACATAACCATCCTCAACCACTTCTAAGTTGAGTTTTCAGAACTCTTCATGCAACATCAGTTGATTTACTTCGATCGATGCACTCATGCAGTGAAGCTTCTAGCTGATAGCATCCGCTACAACATTGGCTTTTCTTGGATGGTAATGAATGCCTAAGTCGTAGTCTTTTATCAATTCAAGCCATCTTCGCTACCTTAGGTTTTGATTTAGCTGTGTGAAGAAATACTTCAGGCTCTTATGATCTGAATATATCTCGCACCGATTGCCGATTAGATAATGCCTTCAAATCTTGAGAGCATGAACCACAGCTGCTAATTGCAAATCATGGGTTGCATAATTAGCTTCATGTGGCTGTAATTGGCGCGAGTCATAGGCCACTACTTTGCCCTCCTACATCAGCACACAACCGAGGCCGTGGCAGGATGCATCACAATACACAACGAAGCTCTTTTGTATGTCAGGCAGAGTAAGCACTGGGGTTGTTGTGAGCCTTTTTCTTAACTCGTGGAAGCTCTCATCACACAAAATTTACCATTCAAACTTCTTCTCCTTCTTCAGATGTTGAGTCATTGGTCTTGAAATATTGGAGAAGTTCTCGATGAACCGGCGGTAATATCCCGCCAGACCGAGGAAACTCAGAATTTTAGGAGTGGTGTGGGGCTATTTCCAAGCTAGGACATCTTGTATCTTGCTTGGGTCCACTGCCACACCTCCTTCAGATAATACATGGCCTAGAAAACCGATTTCCTTTAGCCAGAACTTCCACTTGCTGAACTTGGCGTACAACTGAAGCTCGCACAGCTTGTTGAGCACCAATCGCAAGTGTTGCTCGTGCTCTTCCATGGTATTTGAATAGGTAAGAATATCATCGATGAAGACCACCACAAACTGATCCAAATATTCCATAAAAATCTTATTCATAAGATTCATGAAATTTGCAGGAGCATTGGTGAGTCAAAGGACATTACGGTGTACTTGTACAGACCGTAATGGGTGGTAAACGCAGTCTTCGAAATATCTTCTAGACTAACTTTGAGTTGAAAATATCCGAGATTCAAGTCAATCTTGGAGAAGATGCATGTGCCATTCATTTGATCAAACAAATCATCAATCCTTAGGAGAGGATATTTGTTCTTGATAGTGACCTCGTTCGGAGAACGATAGTCGACGCACATCCATAGACTGTTATCTTTCTTTGTTACGAACAGCGTGAGACTTCCCCATGGAGATGAGCTTGCGTGAATAAATCACTTGTCCAACTGCTCCTTGAGTTGTTTCTTCAATTCGGCCAACTCGTCGGATGCCATTCGATAATGTCACTTGGACATAGGTGTTGTCCTGGGTATAAAATCGATGACGAATTCCATGTCACGATCGGGCACATTCTCGGTAGTTCATCCAGAAACACGTCAGGATATTCACATACCACGGGCACCTAACTAAGCTCTGGGATTGAAATGGAATTGAGCTTGGGTTGCTGCGATGGAGCAGCATATGTGGAGGTGAAAACGACACGTTCTCCGTCAGAGTTGACGAGAGAGACGACTAGTTCTGCACAATCAATGACTCCCTAGTATTTAGCTAGCCAATCTATCTCAAGGATTACATCTAGCCCAGGCATATCTATCATGATGAGGTTGGTATTGAATTCCACCCCATTTATTTCAATATGAACTTCAAAACATCCGAGTTTCGTCTTTAGGACGGACCCGGGTGAGTGAACCAGCATAAAATTTTCTAGAGGTAATTTTTCGCTCTTGTTGCGTGGCAAACTTTTTAGAAACAAAAGAATGAGATGATCTGGAATCAAATAGCGCTAAGGTAGGTATAGAATGTAAGAGAATCGTACCCGTCATCACATCAGGCGATGCATCAGCTTCCTCAGCGGTCATGTAGTTCAAGCGGACGAGTCCGGAGCTTTGTACTGGCTTGGGCTCTTGCTGCCCTCCTTAACCTCGAGTGAGGCCCTGGCGTCGCTGTTGGACTCCAAGAGGTTGAGGTTGAGGCGCTGAAAATTTCCTCCTTGGGTTTGCAATTTGCAAATTACCAACGTTCTCCGTAGCTGTAGCATGTGACGTTTGCTGTTTGGTATGGTGTACTGGACGGCTATCCTCCGTGGTTATATTAACGAACCACGGCCTGCTGAGGATGGGAATCTGGTGCTTGAGACCTCGGAGGTGGTGGTGCCAACAGACGAATGTTTGATGGTTGCAAAATGTGAGATCTTGGTGGAACACTGCTTGCTGATTTCTGCGCAAGCCACTTGCGTTTGTGGCTCTCTCCCACTGTCTGAGTGCTATATTTGATCCGAATTGCCTTGTTGATCAAGATCTAGAAGTTGGGGATGTTGTGGGCAGTGAGTGACCACTTCATCTCATCGTTAAGGCACTCCTGGAATAGGGTGACCTTTCCTGCTTCGTTTGGTATCTCGGACGCAACGTAGGGTGCGAGATAGTTGAAGCGGTACAGAACTCCATCATGGTCAGGTTTCCTTGCCGGAGTTCGTATAACTCTCGCCTCTTGATGTCCATAAGATCAGAGGGTATATGGGCATTGCGGAATGCTTCCTTGAAGTCGGCCCAAGAGATGGTCTGGCCTTTAGGAAGGATGGCCTAATGGTTCTCCCACTAAGCTACTGCTGCGCCCTGCAGCTGATAAGATGTGTACAACACCTTCTCCTTGTCATTGCACTGGGCAGAGCCAATCATCGGCGTCGAGAGGGTCGACCGCTGATGCAAAGGTTGGAGGCCGAGTTCGCATGAACTCGCCCCTCCTGGATAGTGATTGGTTGGTGGTAGCTCCGTTTCCTCCGGCGATAGTGCCAAGGGTCGCGATATTCTGTACTAATTGTTGGAGTAGGAGGGTGTTGGTTTGTTGCCCTTGCTCAATCATGGCGAGCACTTGCGCCATGGTGGGCGGTGGCAGAAAAACTTTCAGTTCTTCAGGGATGGTAGCCTGAGATCGCTCAGCTTGCGCCGCCGATGTGGAAGGACAATGAGGATTGGGTAGCAACAGCGTAGGAACTTCGCCGCCAAGTTGTTGTGATCTGGATGTGGCTCTCATTGCCATGAGCTGGCGAACAGAGCGAGTTACCGGCATCCTGAACAACAAAAGGTAATGTAAACAAATGTTCGTAGGAATAGAGGGAATAAGCACAAGTCAAGTGGGTCGGCAAGTATCATCATCCCAAATAATCTTACTTGTCTAAACTGAAGGTATGCATATTTTTAATCTTTAGGGGCTGCACACATGAATTTTTAACATACACGTCAAATATTGCATGGTGCACATGCCCGTTGTTCGATATTACAAAAGAGGGAGTAGCATATTACAATAATTATACAGCAAGATCATACGTTGGATCACCCTACAAAATGTCCAAAAGAGATCACGCTAAGTCCTACAGGTTCGCTCTAGATTATCTGTCGCAGTCTAGACGTCGTAGTCGCGCTGGGCGGCTCCTGAGGACTCTGGGACAGCGGAGGGTGGAGTACCCTGGTACTCGGCCACCTCATGCCCGGTGCGAGGGTGGTGATGGTGCTGCACCATCCGTGAAGACTACTCCGTCCCTGTGTAGATGGCCATCACCCGACGGCGGTGACCAACTACCGACATGCGGGGACATCGGGTACGTGACTGAAGGCGAACGATGGGCTACGGCAGCTCCTCAACGGGTGCGAGTACATCATCCTCGCCATACAGTAGCTCCTGGGAGATGAAGCCCTGGGCCACCATCAAAGTGATGCTGTCCTCCAGGGTGCAAATCCTCCGGCGGGCCTCCAGTAGCTCGCGAGATACTCGACAGAGATATCCATCGAGGGACCTCACGGGGCTAGCAAGAATCAGGTGGGGAGTGAGGAATTGACTCCCCTCCACCCTGTAGGAGTGCTCCTCACGGTCCGTGGTCCATGCCAAGAAGTGGAAGAACGACTCCACCAGCACTGGCAGCTCGTGCTGCAGGCGGACGATCGCGACATACACTGCATCGGGTAGAGACATCCGAACTGTTGAGCCTCTTCTGTAGAAACGAAAGGCAAGGCCACCAAAATTCCGTCCCTGAATGAGCACCTGAGTGAGGTACTCAGTGGACACTGCCCTCACGGGTGCACTGTAGACCATATACTGGGTTGTATGCAGCCACTCAATGTGTTGTAGCATCACCCATAAGGTGTGCTGTAGCGTGCCCTCCTCAAAGGCACTAGTGCGGTACTGAGGCTCCCAGGTGGTAGGCATCTACATATTTAAGAAGAGGAAAGTTAGTGATCATATAACAAGATACATGGATAAGATAAGACATTAGGCAGGAAAAGAATTTTAGCACAAGTTTTACCCATTCTCTTGTTTATTTAACTAATCCTTATGGCTCATAATCAGGTAATACTACCCTTTGGTCTTTATATAATTAGACCTTTATAAAAATTTTTGGAAAAAGAGGCATCTAGTGTGATATCCTTAGTAGTTCAAAGAGGAACTTTCAAAAGAACTTCGGTAGGATGTTTTAAGAACTTTTTGAAACCATTTTGGCTCTGTTTTAAAGGCCTAAAAGTGATTAAATATTTTTATTTTCAGAGAGCATCCCATCTCTCAAAACTAGAATCATTTGAATGAGATGAGAGGAGATGACTAAAAGAGACTTTTGATAAGAGGAGAATGCTAAGAGGGATAAGATTAGCAAAGTTTCCTAAGTTTTTAGAACCATTTCTATGGTTAAATTAAGTTACATTTTTTAATTCTAAGTCCTAATCTAACGAACATTCTATCTAGGCTTGTCCTACAATCAGTATAGCTCTAATACCAAGCGCTATCAGACCCTTGGGTGTGGAATACCAGAAGACCCTATGTGTATACTGTACTAGTCCTAGGATCAGTGGCTAATACACACATTCACAACATTTGGTATTCACATCCATACTATCACATAATAAAGTAAAGAAAAGGGGTACTTAATCTAGACGATTACAAATTATTACAATAATGACCGACCGGCCAACTAAAAGCAATTGTCAGAGTAAAAGTATAGCAGTGGAAGATATGATAGAAGTAGAAAAATTATAATGGCATGCCCATTCGATCCCGCAGGCAACCGATAGGGAACAAGGCCTAGGTAGACCCGTCACCGAACCCTCCGGTTTCGGGTGCAAAGAACGTGTCATCTGGCGTCGGCTCATCCTCGAACTCTGATCAACAGTATAAGCAAGATTGAGTACTTGTGTAATCAGCAAGACTTGTAGTGTATCACAAAATTATATTAAATGCAAGGCTGTTAAAGGATGATGCTCTACTCTACAAGCTATTTTGCTTTAAGCCATTTTAATTTGCAATATTCAAAAGTAGTAATTTGTAACGAAATTTGAAAGAGTAGTTTAAATATGTACATGACAGTAGTAAAGAGCTGGACAAATAATAACATCATCTCGTAACCCTTCTCAGTTACGTGCACAAAAGAAATAATGACAACAACTCGCAACCCTCCTCGGCTGCGAGCCACATTTCATGTTCAGCCATAGACATGGCAGTTGACTTCATAAAATAAAACTCCAAGTCATTGCGCGTGTTTTGTGACAAAATAGATTTTTAAAAATCACAGTTAGAACCATACCAGTCGTACTAAGCACGCTCATGACCATGAGCATGGCTATTTAAATAGATTTTCACTCTTTAGAGGTGTACAACTTTACCCATAGTACACGAATGTTCCAATTTGCTTGGAATTCTCTACATCACTGCTTACTATCGTAGGTAAGCAGTCTCGAGCTCATGACGCAGCTTTTACATCATCTAGTCCTACCCTTGCACTTAGCCCGTCGAATGTTGATCCTCACTTCACCTGAGTATACACGTCTCAGTGCTACAATTTTTACACTTCACCCGGTTATACCCGTCTCAGTGAGGCATTCGCCGTTATGTCAGTAATCAAACATGCTCGCACGTCTCCTGCCTACCCCTCATGCATGGCTAGTTTTTGATAACTTAGTTTGCTATGAATACCCCATACTAGCACATATAGTTGTACGATTAGGTCTTTGTCCCGGAGTTGCTGGCTTTAGTCCTTAATCGACCACGGGCGAGAATCTCCCCTTAACTACTAGTGAGGTACACCCTCACTCTTCTCAGAATATAATATAACTCGCTTGCGTCTAAAACTATGTTTTTCAATTTATTTTCATACAAAATAACAGAGGTACCCCAACTAGAGCTTTTTCAAAATCTCCCAAATTCACATATTGTCCTTTTATCAATTTCTCAGAAAATCTATCGTTCTAGTAGCAGTTTTGCGATAATCGCACTAAAAAATTCCCAAATGACATTACCTATTGTCTAACCCATATTCTAATGGCTACAACAGTAAGGGATCAACATTCAAAGGAGATATATGCAACAATTAGGGTTTACAACTACCGATTTCCCAATCATAGCTTTTTCATACAAAACATACACGCATGTATAATCGATTTTGCAAAACAAAGTATAATAAGTAAAATAATAGGATCAACATGATCAAAGGAGGATCTTGCCTTTCTCTTGCTGTTCTGAATATATGGTTGCTTGATCGTCGAAATAATCACTCGAGCAATCGACGTGTAATTCAAAAAGTGCCAAAAACGAATTAAATAATACCAATAAATTCGACTGGGACCAAAATCAAATATTTTTACATATTCGGTAATTCATGATTTTAGATGTATTTAGAAACAAAAATCATTTAATTTGGAGTTTTTATGCAAAAGTTATTAAGATTTGAATTTTATTCGGTTTGGAAAATCCAAAGAAAATTAGAAATACGCTTTCTAACAGAGAAAGCGTATTCTTGCGAATGCACTATTGAGGTTTACGCTTTCTAGTAAGGAAAGCGCGTTCTCCTCGAAACTAAAAGCGTATTTTCCATTATCGTTTGATTTTCTTATTTATCTGACAAGTAGGGTCCAATTGTTAGCAGCTCGGTTCACACGAACAGTGCGTGAACTAAAGTCCACGCGTTCGGTCCATGGGTCCATGGACCAGAGCTCACTGTGCATTTAAGTTGTGGGACCCACATGTCAGTGACTGAATTCAAAATACCAATTAGTTTTAGATTTCTTTTAATCTTTGGCTCAGTCCTACACGTTAGCGTCTCAGCATTAATTAACTAAGGAAAAAGTCCGATTTACTCCCTCGAACTATCAGAAAAGTCTGGTTTGCCCCCTGAACTACAAAACCGGTCATTTAACCCCCTAAATTTGCAAAAACCGGGCAAAAAACCCCTCGGGCAGGTTTGCTAGGGTGGTTTTGCATGCGTGGCAGCGGTTTTGCTGATGTGGCACATATTTTGCCACGTGGACGTCCACGTCACCCTCTTCACTCCACGTCTCCCACTTTCTCTTCTCTTCTTCCTTACCCAACTCCATTTCCTCTTCTCTCCTCTGCGCCTGACCTGGTCTTCCCTTGTGCCCCAGCGACACCCTCGGCTCCCTGTGTGTGCCTCCTCTCGGCTCGCCGGCCTCTGGCTCCCCGGCGCTGCACCGCCCCTGCTCAGCATTGGCCACGCGCCTTTGGCCATGTGCGCCCGTGGCCCAACCCCATGGCGCCGCTACCACCGGCGCCCCTGCACCCTTGCTGCCCTCTGGTTCCCCCACGACACCGCCCTCTCCTCCGGGCTCCTATGCCGCTCCCGTCGCCACCTGCACCGCCTCCGGCTCCTCCCCTCGCACCCGGTGTCGCTTCCTCCCCTAGCACCACCGATGCCGCTGAGCTCGCCTCCCGCCGCATGCTCAACCACGCCCGCTGCCTCCTCCTCGACACCCTACCGTTGTTCTCCATGCGGTGAGCACCAATGGGTAATGGGGATCACAAGGGTGGCTTTGGTGGGGCTTGGGGCGGCTTGTGGTGGCTTGGCGGCGGCGGCAGTGAAGGAGGAGGCGGGGAGGAGTGGTGCCGACGAGCTCCAGTGGGAGTTGGGTAGGGGAAGAATGGGGAAAAAGGTGGGCGGGGCGAGGTGGTGCTTGAGCCAGGAGGGGGAGGGAAGGGGAGGAAGGGAGGCGACAAATTTACCGATTTGCTCGTTGGGGAAGAAAAAGGGGCGGCGGCGGGAGCTCGAAATCCGGTCGGCTCCGGTGATGGAAGGGGAAGGGGAGGTGTTGAAGGTGAAGGTGAGGAAGAATGCCAGGGAGCGGGGGCCAAGTAGGGCCCAGGGAGCGACGGTGCACGGGGGCGAGCCCGAGCCGGGCCGCATGTGGCCATGACGCAGGGAGGAGCTGAGGGGTGCAACCAAGAGGGAACAGCGGCGGGGCCAAGGGGACGACGGTGGCGGCGGGGCCAAGTGAGCGGTGGCGGCAGAACTAGGAGCTGGGCCGGCCGGTGGAAATGGGGAGCCGAGGAGCAAAGCTCTTGCGCTCAAGAGGGAGTTAATGGAGGGCTCTGAGAGAAGAAGGGAGAGATGGAGAAGAAAGGGGACACATACATGCTGACTGGGAGAGAGAGAAGAAGAAAGAGGGTGACGTGGACGTCCACGTGGCAAAATATGTGCCACGCCAACAAAACCGCTGCCATGCGTGCAAAACCACCCTAGCAAACCTGCCCGAGGGTTTTGGCCAATTTTCGCAAAATTAGGAGGTTAAATGACCGGTTTTATAGTTCAGGGGGTAAACCAGACTTTTATGATGGTTCGAGGGAGTAAACCGGACTTTTTCCATTAACTAATCATTTAAAACCGGATTTGTTCTAATGACTGAGATTACATGCATTAATGGTGAGCTACAGTGTTGGTCCCGTTCGGACCGTGCAGAGCAGCGTGATGGCGCTCACGTCCATGCTCGTCGCCAGCGTGGTGGTGCTCGGCGGCGCCAGAGAATACCCAAAATGGGTTCCCCATGCTATTGCCACCTAGGGGTGCCGGCGGCGAGGCCTGTGGTGGCCCAACGCGGTGGTGCGACGGTGAGGAGCGACATCGACGTTATGGCAATGAGCCAATGTCTAAACCGATAACGCTCTCAACTAACGAATGCGTGCATAAGCATCTATGAGGTGCTAGGGGTATACCAAAATGACACGGAAGGACAGAGATGGCCGAAGGCAACTTGTCGATGATGAACCGAAGTGGCGGCGGTGAGCTTCTCGTGGAGAAGACGGGGAAACATGAGGAGGCTTGGAGATGGTTGCTGGAGTCTTGGCGATGCTCCTGGTGCAGCCAATCGAGATGAGGTTCAGTGGAACTCTAGCGGCGACTACGACGGCGGAAATGACCAGAGACGAGGAAGAAACGTCGATTCGGCAGTTCCTATGGATCAAATGTGAAATCAAGTGAGGGGAAAGCTTTGTGATGCTCCACAACACGTGGTGACATGAGAAGAGTGAAGAGAAACCCTTCTGATCAGTGAGAATGGTTGTGTCGGCATATGGCCAAAAATGGAGCTCGAGCTCTACGGTGTTTAAGCTCGGGTGAGGAGGAGAAAAGGAGAGGAGAGGTGCGCACTGGTGAGGAAGAGATAATGAAGCTCGGGGTAGCTTTTTATATCCAGAGGGGTGGAGTAGAGCGAGGGGGAGCTCGGGCAACCATGGGCAAAGTGACAGACCGCTCAGAGGCGTATAGGCAGGAGTTGGCGCGGTCGGGGCAAGGACGGGCGCGGAGGAGATGGCGAAGTGACGGGGTTGGGTGGCCGGTGGGGAAAACTAGGAGCGTGGTGGAAAAACAGTGGGGGCACGTAGTGATGCGCTCATGAGCGGTGTGCTAGCAAACCCAGGCGCAAGGTGGACGAAGGTCCCTGCGCTTGGGGCCCACTATCAGCGAGAGGTGAGAGGAGAGTTAGGTTTAGGGAATTTTCATTTTCAGCTGAATTATTGGGCGAATTATTATACTACTGAAATTACTTCAAAACTTTATGAAATTTTTGTGTAGGATTTTGAACTAATATATTTTCTCTTGTAAATTTTTTAGAGGTTTAAACCTTGTGTTAATTTCTCTAAAATTTGTGTAAGTTTCTGTTCTTATGTTTTGTATTTGTTTTTTTAAACAAGTTTTCACATAAATGTTTTGGGTGAATTATTCCTGGAAAATTATGCCCAAAACAATTCTCTCATTTAATTTTTTACTTTGGTTTAACTAAGTTCTTTTGAGTACAAGTTTGTTTATATTTCATGTTTTGCTCTTAAGCAAAACTCAAAATTCAAACATAGTAGTTCTTCATGTGAAAAATGATCAAAGTATTTTTTTTTCCTAGTGCATTTATAATTCTTATTCCCAAAATCCAGATTTTGGGATGTTACAAACAATATGTTTTCTGGAAACTCCATGAAATTCCCACAATATTCTAGTTATGTAAATCTTTTGAATTTGTCATTTATTTTCCCGTTTCCATCGCCAAAGGTTATACTGGAAATTATCATAACAGTCAATTTCACATTCTTGTATCTATTTTTCTACAACATGAAAAATAGTAAACCATAATATTTTTAGAATCTACCGAGAATTGTCTAGCTAATTATTCTAGGTATGATCATAATTAAATTATTTGATCTAACACACATAATTGACCCATCTATACAACTTCTGCTATTGACAACGGATCTCTGGACAGCAAAATTCCCAATGCCATATCTTTTTACTCACTTATCCAAATTTAGTGATATTGATCTTTCCGGAAATCTAAGGGAAAAATATACATCTTTCCTAACCAGGATAAATGTAACAGCCCAAAAAAAAATCACGCATTTGAAATTGTTTAAAAGTGTGGGTTTTTAAAACTTTTTATTCTGCTTCATCGATGTTTGAATTTCTGGGTTGTTGTTTGGAACTTCGACATAGCTCGAAACGGAGACTAAAAGAAAAGGAAAATAAAATAAAATAAAAACCCCAAAGGGCGGTCTCGGTAGAACCCAGCCCGACACCTCTCTTTTCTTTTCATTCTCCTCTTTTCTTTTTCTCCTTTCTTTTCTCTTTCTTTTCCTTTCTTTCTCTCTCTCTCTTTTTCCTCCCCTGCTTCCTTCACCGACCCCACCCCCATCACTGGCGCCATGCTGCCCCCTTCTCCTCCCTAGCGTCATGCCATCTCCCACGTCAAAGTCATCCTTGCTTGGCCGTTGTCCCGTCACCACAAACTCCTGTTGCCTCAATTGTTCGCGCCATCGCCTCAACACCCTCCCCCTCGTCACCCACAGGGCAATGGGGCAACATCGAGCCTCGCCGTGCTGCCTGGCCCTCCCAGCCTCAACCTGGCTATAAAGCCTACTCGGCACACCATCTTCTCCCCTTCCCTTTGCTTCCCTCCTTACTCCATTCCTTCCACCGAGCAATGAAGAGAAAAAAGAGTGCGACGTCCTCTACTTCCTGCTGCTGAGCCCACCGAGACCCACCGCACTGTCGCCTCGGTGAGCTCCCTTGCCCCTCCTTGCGCATAAAAACGCCTTCTCGAAGTCATCAATCACTTCCCCTCCCTCAATTTCCCCTTTCATGCTGAGGAACTCGCCATTGGCCCCCGTCTGCCTCCCCTAGGACAGCTCCTTCAACCATGGCCGCTGCATCGCTTCATTGTTCCAGTTGCCCCAGTGGGTTTCGTCCAAAGCCACGTGCATCACGTCACGTTACCGAGCATTCTCCGCGAAAGCCCTCAACTAATCTAGGCTTTACTCGTAGGAGCTTGCGCCGCTAGCTTCTTCCCCAAGCTTGGCTGGATCCGCCGCCGCCGCCACCGCCACCATTGCTATCTCGGTGAGTCCCCTCCCTAATCCCTTCTCTTTAGAGTAACCCCTAGCAACCCTCTTCCACCCCCAACCCTCCATTCTTTCTCCTCCTTGCCAGGACGCTGCCGCCACATCGAGCCCAACGTGTCGCGGGGGTCACCACCGCCAGCCCTCCACGGCTCCTCTCCACGGCCATTGACATCTCCGGTGGGTTCCCCGTACTTCATTGACTCTCGTCCGTACCTCCCTCTCTCCTTCCTTTCCTCTAGCATTGCCACCTCATTCCTCCCCCGACTCCGGCCACTGCACATCACCACGCACCCGCCCAGGTGCTTGCCCGGCCGCGATGCCACCACCCATGGGATCGCCTATCAGACCTCGGGCTTTGAATACTCAAAGCCCTCGTGTGTGTACCGTACTAGTCCCATGATCAGTGGCTAGTACACACATTCAGAATGATGGCATACACATCCATACATACGTACACACAAAATGAAACAAATATGGTAAATAACTTAAGTGATTACAAACTTTATATTACAAGGGCCGATCGGCTAAATAAATGCTCAAGTATCAGAAGTAGCGAATGAAACAGCGGAAGAATAGTAAATAAACCAAAAAGGTCCAATGGTATGCCCATCCAATCCCGTAGGCAACCGACAAGAAATAAGTTCTAGAAAGACCCGTCATTGAACCCTCTGGTACTAGGTACAAAGAACGCGTCGTCGGACGTAGGCTCATCATCCAGGTCTGAACAATAATTTAAGCAAGATTGAGTACATTATGTACTCAACAAGACTTGTAGTATATTGCAAAGTTTATCTAAATGCAAGGCTAACAAGGGATGAGGCTCTATGCTACAAGTTATTTTTAGCATTAAGCAGGGATGAGGCTCTATGCTACAAGTTATTTTCAGCATTAATCATGTTTTTTCTTGCAATATCAACATATAGTATTTTGCAACGGAAGTTTAAAGTGCAGTTAAATAAATAATGAATAACAAGTAAGTACTTGAATACATAACAAATCACAACCCTTCTCGGTTGCGATCAAAATCTTATTCTCAGCCATAGACATGGCACTCAACTCAAACATCAACAACAAAACCATTCCCTCATTTTCCAACAAGAACCATTTTTCTTTGTAAAACCAAGACTATACCCGATGGACCGCACCAAGCACGCTCATGTCTGTGAGCATAACTATTTAAATAGATTTACACTCTGCAGATTTGTATAACTTTATCCACAACACACGAATTCTCTAGTTTGTTCAGCATCCGTTGATACCACTGCTCACTACCTTTGTTAAGCAGTCTAGAGCACATGTCGAAGCCTTTACATCACCTAGTCCTAACCTTGCACTAGCCCAGTGAATGAATACCCTCACTTCAGTCGGGTACACCCCCGTCTCTGTGAGGCATTCACTGTTGTGTTGGAAGGCTTTGTTCTCAACTCCTCGGTGAAGGGAGTTGCTTCGAACATGCCTACACCGGTCATGCTTGCACTACCACTGCCTACCAACGTACAAGGCTAGTTTTCAAAGACTTAATTAGCTAAGGCCATCCCATATCGGCATATGTGGTTGTACACTTACGCTTTAGATTAGGAGCACCGGCGTTTGGTCCTTAATTGACCCGGGTGAGGATCTCCCCCTATCTACTTGTGAGATACACATCTCACACTTATCAGAATATAATATAACTCGCCCGCGTCACAAACTAAGTTTTTCATCTTTATTTTTATGCAAAATTAATAGAGGTAAACCCCTTTGGACCATCATTTCAAAGCTCCCAATTTCGTATTTATGATGTCATCCTTTTAGCAAATTTTAGTAAAGACTAGCTAGACTAAGTAATTGTGTGATGCTCGCGCTTAAAATCCCCAAATTGACATCACCTATTGTCTATACCATAACCTAATGGCTACAACAGTAAGGTTATCAATATTTCAAGGAGGTTCATGCATCGAATAGGATTACGACTACCGTCATCCCCGAATATAGAAATTTTGATCAAACATACACGCGTGCATAATAGATTTTACAAAAAGAAGTACAATAATTAAGATAGTAGGATCAACATGATCAAAGGAGGTGTTTTCCTTGCTCTGGTTGCTCTAAATAAGATGATGGAGGATCATTGTAAATTTCGCTCGAACAATCGACGTCTAATCAAAAGAGCCGGAAGCAAATTAAATATAGAACAATAATTTAAATAGCAATAAAATCCAAATAGTTTTTTGCATATTCAGGTATAGCATGATTTTAGATGAATTTATAAAAAAAAATATTAATTCAATTTGGAGTTTGTATGCAAAACTTATTAATGTTTTAATTTGCTTCGGTTTGAAAATTCCAGAAATTAGAAAAAGTGCTAACATCAAAACCGTATTTTCTAAGGTTTATGCTTTACAACAGAGAAAGCGTATTTTCCTCTGAATTATCCTGAGGTTTACGCTTTCCAGTAGAGAAAATGTATTTTTCTCTTAACTAAAAGCGGCTTTTCTCATTATTCTAATATTTTTAACTTACATGTGGGGCCTACTTGTTAGTGACTCTTATTTTTGTTTTATTGCTTTTATATATAAACCAGAGGCGGTTCCACATGTCATAGACTCATTATTTATTAACTAATGATTAAATCTACTTCTGATTTTAATTAACTAACGACTGGGGCCAACATGTGAGCCTCTCGGTTTTTAAACCGTTTTAAAACTAGGAATAGTACATGGTCCCACATGTGAGTGACACATTTACTAAAAACCCACATGTCAGCCTCTCGGTCTTTAAACTATGTTTTAAAACCAGGAATAGTACGTGGTCCCACATGTCAGTGACACATTTACTAAAAACATTTGAAATTAGATTTCTGTTAATCTTTTCGGCTGGTCCCACTTGTCATAGGCTTAATACCTTTTAAGCTCTGTTAATTAGTGCTAAAATCTCCTAATCACCTGGGCCCACTGGTAGAGAGAGACGGAGAAGAGCAGAAGAGTTGCACACGGCCGAGCACCATGGTGAGCTCGTCGGCGGCGAGGCAGGCACGGACAGGTTCGGGAAAAGACCAAAATGGGTTCCTCTCTCAACGGTGATGCCATCGGGTGGTGGTGGAGGCTGGAGAGATGGTTGGAGGCGGTGCTACGCCAGAGATGAGTGACGGAGCTCCTCGGGCTCAAAGTGGTTTTCGTGATTGAGGCAAATCGGTGGCAAAAGAAGGTGCACATTGGCTTTAGGGGGTTACTACGATGCTACATGCAGTGGCTCGAGAACAAATGGTGACCGGAGCGGCAGCGACAAAGCTTCCCGCTGCAGTGCCATGACCGGTATGACGAAGTGCAAGCTATACTAGCTAATCCTCTGATCTAATGCGCGCAAAAGCTCTAGGGACTACTAGAAGCTCACCAAGGTCCTTGAAGGCATCAGGGAATGACCAGAGTGGCTTGGCAGTATTGAGCAGCAATGGTGCAAAGGAGGCTCTTGGTGCTGGCGCTCTACAGTGATGGAGGTGTTACAAGAAGCATCGATCATATTAGATTCCTAAGGTCCTAAGGATGGTGTGGATGTAAGAAATTGGACCGAGACTCACCGAGCTTTGAGGTAGATTGAAAATGGTGGCGACGGCCGTGAGAGAGAAAGGCGATGGGGAAGCTCGGATTCCTGGCGATCCTACATGCGTTGAGTGAGGGGAATGCATAAAAGAGGTATGGAACACATGATGACGCGATCAAAAGAGGTCCAAACCTTCTAGAACTGTGAGTACACAATTGCTCAAATCAGGTGCACACACCGGAGTTGGGGTGACGACGGTGTTTCAACACTACATGGCCCCTAGAGCTGCATTGAGTAAACGGAAAGGATGAGTAGGGTGAGAGGAATGTGATGACACACATGTCGCAGGCAAGGAAGCTCACCTGAGGCTAAGGCGGTGAGAAGGTGAGAGGAATGTGATGACACACATGTCGCGGGCAAGGAAGCTCACCTGAGGCTAAGGCGGTGAGAAGCTTGCTTACTGGCGTCGAGAATGACGCACTCGTTCTCGACGATTTAAAGAGCTAGAAGCTTAGGGCAAGCACAAGATGGAAAGAGGGGCGAGCTAGAGAGATGGTGATGCACTTGGAGACTTAAATAGTAGTAAGCAGCGTGTGAGATTCGCGGTGAGAAAATGCGGCCACGACAAAAAAATCGTTGGCAAGCTCTGGTCTCTCTGTCCCCGTTGGAAAAGAGAGCATCAACGGGTCACTAGCGTGGGTGTGGAGCAGGTAGAGGTGATGAGGGTAGATGAACGTTGAAACTGTGCGTAGTAATCGAATCCCATAGGTGAGCGGCAGAGCAGGTGAGGTGTGCTGGTGCACGAAGGCGATCGCGAGGTGGACGAAGGGTGTTGACGAGTGGGGACACGCTGTTAGCGAGCATAGGAGTGGGGGCGCTTGTGTGGGCTAGAGCGGTGCATGGAAATGGGCCGGCTGGGACTCAGCCCAATGGGCGGGCGAGAATTCAAACTAGTTTTCATATTTTCCAAAATTGGCTGAGTATTTGCTTTTTTTTTGTACTTATCTACTCTGAGTTTTTCTTGAAAATTCTTACAAGCTGCTATTTGCATGCATTTCCATTGTTTGATTTATATAAGAAGTTCAAAAATCATGCAAAAGTTGTTTCCCACACATAATAGATTCAAAAACATTCTCCCACTTATTTTCATTCTATTTTCCCAAAATTTGGAGTTTTTGGGAAGTTACATCACCTCAGCCTCCCTATTCCATTTTGCCCACCCACGGTCGCCACCAAAGCCCCCCTCACCATTGTTGTGTGCCGCCCAAGCCACCCTGGCGCCTCCTCTATTTCCCCTTGCTATGCTCCCTCTTTGTCTGCTCTCTCTGTGTGGAGGAGTCAATGATAGTGGGTCCCTTTGGTTAGGAGGATAAGTAGAGCCAGTAGCATGGTGACTAGGTAGTGGGTGTTATAGCTAACAAATACATGGTTAATTAACTCAATCAGTAAGTCATGTAATTAGAGGAGAATTAACAATAGTCAGTAAGGGTGTTATCACTTAGTGTGTAAGGCAAATGCAATTAGGGTAAATCAATAAGGCAATGGGTAATTGCATGATTAGTGTTAAGCAAAGATTAAGTGTAAGACCCCGAAATCGAATTCGTTTCAAGTTAAGAGATTACACCAGAGGCATAACTCTTAGTAGGAAATGAACACGAATTCAAGTCCCCGGATATGAATCTCATGTTAGCTCCCAAGAATCAGTGGCTAACATGCACATATCCAACACAACATGGATCACATCCATATATAGTCAAACATGCAAAAATATTAGAAGCATTATTATTAAGACATCAACAAATAGGACCTTATAGCCCGATTTTGCATAAGAGAGTCGACTAGCCAAAACTAAACATACGACAATAAATTGCAGCGGAATAACACATGGAAATAAAGTTAAATATCCAGATTGGCATGCCCATACCCACAAGCAACCAACTGGAGTTAAAGCCGTTGCGTCTGCCGCTATCGCTCAGAAATGGAACGATAGTTAAAACCGATTCGTGCGACATTCTCACCTAAAACAAGTGGACAATCTAACTGAGTACTCGCAAGTCTTACACAAACTAATAAAAGAAGGTGTATGATAGAGCCTATCCAAAGGATTTGAGAGTATACATGTTAACGGCTGTCCAAGTGATGGTTATATTGGCATAGGTTTTGCATAAAGCAACAAGTTTATTCCTATATACTCTAGTTTTTTAAGGCCATTTAGTAAATCAAATTTGGACCAAAAGATTTTAAGTGATAATAAGATAGACATATAGCAAACAATACCAAAGTGGCAAACCTACTTTGATAAACTAATACACATGACAACCTAGTCATGCCGCTACCAAGTTGTTCCCCCGTCAAGTTTTAATTATATGCCTAACTATGGTGACTCCCGAATCCAAATGGTTGTCCATAACCGTGGACACGACTATTCGAATAGATTCAGCCCGTAAGCCTCCGGATAATAGTACACTTCTTTTGGTATGTGTGAGGACCCCCGGGTTATCTCCGTAAGGCCGAGTAAATCTCGATCTTATGGAGGTAACTCTGTGTCTCAAGTAAATGGATTCTAACTTAACTCCATCTAAGCGAGAGGCTGAACCAAAAACTAGAGCCCCGATGATCATGCGTGTTGCTCCTCTGCGAGCACTATATGATAGTCGGTTTTCTATCGGTCCAAGCACTACACTTAGTGAGTTAAAATGGAAGCCACGGACAGCAAGCATGAGATCATGTTGGCTCCCAAGATCAGCGACCAACATGCCCCACTCTCACATTCAGCATTGATCACATCCATACAACATCATACATTGATAGTTCAAAAGACATACATCATAATAGTTCAAGTCTACAACTATTACAAAAGGGCCGACCAGCCAAATTCAATAAAACACTTAAAGTGGAAGCAGAAGCAAAGTAAATAAACCAAAAGTCCAGCATAGTATGCCCATAACCCATCAGCAACCGACTAGGAGTTAAATAATAGCACTACTTGTTAATTAGCGTCGCCTGAATCGGCGCTAACGAGCTCAACGGGCTCAAAGTCTTCCTCACCTGAACACCAGTAGACAAACTGGTTGAGTACAAAGGTACTCGCAAGTCTTACACAAATAAAAATTAGTTATGATAGAGGTTGTTCCAAAGGATGTCTCATATTGGCTTAGTTTTGCGAAAGAACGCAACAATTTACAACCTACATACTAGTTTTTCATTTGCCATTTTGAAATTAGATTTGAAGTAGAAGTAAAGCATGTGTTAAAGTAATAAATTGAATAACAATTGAATCAAACAAATAACAAAGTGGCAGCTCACTTTGATACAACAAAAATGCATGAACATCCCATTCATGCCGGATACCAAGTTTAACCACAATTTAAATTCAAAGTCTAATAATAGTAACTCCCGAACTCAAGCGATCGTCCATAACCGCGGACACGGCTATTCGACTAGATTTATCTCTGCAGAGGTGTACTACTTTACCCACACGACTCGACTAGCCCGTAAGCCACCGGAAATTAACACACTTCCTAAGGTGTGTCGGCCGGGGAAATCGAGATTCGATATTTTTTGGCAAGAAGATCCCATTGAGATAGACCACTCATGCGAGATGAATCCCAACTTAGTACATAAGCATATAGCAAATGCTAAGCGGGCACACATGTTGTATCGGAGGGGCCAGTGTAAGGCAGTTAGTATGTTGGGTGAAACCAACATAAGTAATTGTCCTCACCTGCACAGTATATATTACACTGGGTTCCTAAGGAACATAGGATTTCACGGTCTATATGTCCTCACACCACCTGCGGTCTAAACCAATAAAACCTTCCCCCTACTTGACCAAACGGTACCAATATCCCGCATGTGGTAGCACGAGTTTTACTTGAATCAATGACGTTACCAAAGTTCGTTCCTTGTTGGTCCAGACAAGTCCACCACATACCCAATCTCGTGCACGAAGGCACCCTCACTAGCAACCACTTGTCCAGACCTCAAAACTCTTTTAAAAAGACCAAATTTAACTTAAGAAACATATACAAAGATCTGGAATAAAAATAAGATAATAAAATTTGTGTATCCCATAATTGTTGGGTTATTTCCGATAATCAAACTATTGTTTTTAGACTTGCATGGCTAAGCAAACCCAAACAATATATTTCACTCAACCTAACTTAAGCATGTGGTACTGGAATAATTCAAGGATAACCTCACTGAATAGGAGATAACTAATCTACACATCACAAAAATAGCGACATATCAAAATAAGCATGCACACAATTATCATTGCACTAACTTAACAAAATTGGGATCAAATATGATGCAAAAGAAAGTTCAAATGATGCTTGCCTTGCTAGTAGTCTAATTGCTTGCTCTCAGTGGCGTACGAGTCAATATCAATTGCTTCGAGATCTATAGAATAAAGATACAGATAAACATCGAGAAATACCACAAAAATCAAAGTGCTAAAAATGCATGATTTTTCTACAGTGTCTAAGTCATGATTTTAGATAAATTTAGGTGAAAGAATTATTCCATTTGGATTTAGTATGTAGAAGTTATAGTGGTTTGAAATTCAGTCTGCTTGAAAATCCAATTTAAATACAATCGGTTATTGTTCATTTAATTTAATTATTTGGCAAAATTTGTAGAGTAGTGGTGGGACAAAGGATTATATAGGTAAATAGAGAATAATCTTATAAGACCAAAATAGTTGCGTTTACCTCATTTGGAGTTTTCAAGATTTAGTTATGAATTTCTAAAGTTAATAGCCTTTTATAGTGTAAAGATAATTCATTTTGGGATCACTCTCCCCAAAATATACTTTCTGTGATAGAGGTAAGATTGAAACCATTTTTAGAAATAAGTTTACTTAAAATGAAAATTATAGAAAAATGGTTTCACTGTTTTTGGAGTTAACATGATTTAGTTATGCACTTTAGAAGTTAATACAAATTTTTAGTGTGTAAATAAACTGATGTTCAGATTTTATAACACATTTACACTTTTCTTACTCATCGCTGCGCTAGCCACAACGAATGACATGTGGGGCCCTGTGAATAGCGTGTTTTCTATTTAAAACTGGATTTAACCGCACGCTGACAGGTGGGACCCAGCCGTCAGTGACTCAGTCCCATAAACTAAGTCCACGGGTGCATGCGCACAGCGCACGACGCTTAAGCGGCTAGGCCCACATGTCAGCCGTTCTACGGCTTCACTTAACCACACCGTTTTCTGTGTGTTGGCCCACATGTAAGCGACTCATCCATTCCTTAAGACAACGCTTAAAAGCAAATGATTACCGCCAACGCCTAATCTCCTAGCTACAGTACATGTTCGCGTACGACAACGAGATTTCAGTCCCGTGCGTTTGCCCGGTGGCTTGTCGGCGCTACGCACCACAGCGGCGCCAGCCAAGGACATGTACAGGTCCAGATAGCATTGCGCACCATATGTGCGTAGTCTCGACGGCTAAGTCGGCTGCACCGGCGGCTAGCCAGAGAGGAGCGGCGGTGCTCTTCACGGCAAACATGCAAGCATAAGTAGAAGCTCCGCAGCGTCATTCAAGCGGGTGCCCGAGGACCCAGGGACTATGAGGGAGCTACCTGAGAGAAGAAGGGTGCTCGGGGAACTCGGAGACGGTTGGAGCTGCGTCGACACCGGAGAAGATGACGGCGACGACACGGCTCAACACGGAGAGGTCGACTGGAGCAATCCTACGGATAATGAATGGTCAGGATAGCTCAAAGAAGCTACGGAGATGCTAAGTAAACAATGAATCGGACAATGGCATACCGAATCAAAGTGGGAGACGAAGGGACTGTTCTTCGACCGAAAATACAATCCTTCCAAATTCGCAAAATCCTGCCATGCATTGTCCCAACAGGTTTAGGGGTTTCCAGTGTTATGTTAGATGGCACGATATGACGCGAAAGAAAAGTCAAGAACCTCACCGGAGATGAAAATGGGTCGAGGATGTCCGTCGGAGCAAGCTCTGGAGTGGCCAAATGACACCAAAATGGTCTAGAAGCTACAAGGCAATGTAGGAGCTGAGCTTAGCAAAAATGGAACCGGCATTGAAGATAGAGCCGAGAGGAACCACGCGGTTGAAGCTCATTGGAGTAGAGAGCAGAGGAGAGCCTCTTCTTCCTCAGTCACCGAGAGGAAGAATGAGTTGGAACGAGGTGAAGGAGGGGGTTTTAACCCGGGGAAGATGATATAGGCGGCGTGAAGTGAGGAAGCTCTAGGAGTGGTGGATGGAGGCAGTGGATTGACAGCATCCACTGGCGCGAGGAAGGAATCGCCGGCCACATGGCGAAGAAACTCTGTGTCGCCAACGGGAGGAAGGAGAAGGAACTGACAGCTTGGGCCCACCTCGTCAGTGGCACAAGCGTAAGCGCGAGAGAGCCCGCGTTAAGTGGGTCATTGCGGGCCGTTCGATCTTGATCGAGCGGCTTGAATACGTAAGAACGTTCGGACCACGCGCGTGGATTGTTGGATCTTGATCGGGCAACTTGAATGCGGGAGAACGTTCGGACTGTCTGAACGCGCGACCCGCGTGGATCATTCGATCGAGATCCAATGTCCCATATGCGCTACTCGTTCGGGTGGCTTGAACGTCTCCGCTCGATTTGGGCTGTTGATTTCAAATCGGACGATTCATGTGCGTTGGGTTCGGTGTGGTGCAGTTAGGGGGTTTAGCCAAGTCAAGTGGCTCGGGTCAGACTCGAGTCCAAGGAACAGTAGGTTTTGACTGGGATTTAAATTCTAAACTGCTACTTTGACCTGGGCCTTAAAAATAGAAATAAATTCCCTAAAAATCTGAAATAAATCAAAGGGGTTCCTGGGAAGGTCTAGTGTTCATAAAAATTATTAAACCTTACCTTTCATAATATATTTTGTATAGTTTTAATTCAACCTAAAGTAGGTCTTTGTATTGTGTTTATATTTTTCGAGAGTAAAAAATAATCCCATAAATTTGGAAAAAATTATATTAATTCATGATAATTATTCTAGTACTTGAATAAATTATTTCCAGTAGATGTTCACAAGTTTTTGTTACTATTTTTAGTTGGATTTCAAATTTGAAGTGTAATTTAATATTTGTTTGAGATTTTTCAAGTGCAATAATTTATGCAAATGCTTCAAAACATGATGCATGCTGATGAGATGCATAATAATCCTCTTTATTAATTTGCGGATGTGACAGTATGTCGGCCGGGGAAATCAGGACTTGGTATTTTTCAGCAAGAACATCTTATTAAGTTGGAAACACCCATGCAAGACAAGATCCCACTTAGTTCAAGCTTTTGATAGAACCTGCTAAGCGAGGCACGCATGTTGTCCCGGGAGTGTTGGTCCAATTAACAGAAATTAGAGTTGTGCTCACTTGCACATATTAAATTGCAATCAAAGCCCTACAAACACATGATCAAACACATGTGTCCTCACACTACCTGTGATCCAACTCAATAAAATTTTCCCTTACTTAACCAAGCGGTGTCCATATGACCGCGTATGGAAGTACGAGTGTTATTTGAATTAACAATGGCACCAAGTTCGGTCCTTAATGATCCGGACAAGACTACCACATACCCAATTCTCGTGCACGAAAGCACCCTCACTAGCAACCACTTGTCCAGATAGAAAACATGTTTAAATTTGTAAATCTTACACTTAACAATCAGATTCAAGATCTGAACCAAAGTAAAATAATGACTTATTCAGTGTTTCCCATAGCTGGCGAGATAACCCTGTCAACCAACAACCGTATGTACTGACCTGCATGGCTAAGCATTTATATTAAGAATAACATCATCACATTATCTAACCTAAGCTCAAGTGTATGGAATTATTAAAGATAAACCCTAATCATTAGGACATAACTAATCCTAACTCACAATTTAATAATACTACAGAAAATGCATGCAAGCAATTATATATCATTGCATTTCAAAATACTAAAGTACCAAATCTGATATCAAAATGACGCAAGAGGATGTTTTCCTTGTTTGGAAGTCCACTTGTTCACTCTCGGAGGCGTTTTGTTTACTTTGTGCAATTTAGAATCTAGGGAGAAAACACAATAGCGAATAAACACCGATAAAGCTGAAAAATCCAAATTGCTTGAAAATGCATGAGATTTACATATTAGTGAGATTATGATTTTAGATGCATTTAGGTGAAAATTTTAGTCCAATTGGAGTTCATATGATTTTTCTATGAAGTTTTAAAGTTACTTCAATTTCTAGTGTAAAAGTAATCCTTTTCTGAAATTAATCCTAAGTTCGAGATTTTCTGTGATATTAACATGTTTCAAACCTATTATCAAATACAGCACCATACAAATGGAAACCAACAAAATTGGTCCCACCCAAATTGGAGTTGAATAGAACTAGTTATGAATTTATGAAATTGAAACTATAGCCAAAAAGGTCTACTGTTGATTAACTAACCAAAACTCAAATCTTGAGTTAAGATTAATTTTACTCTTGTAGACTAGATGTGAAAGGCTAGTAATTAAAGTGTCTCTTCCAGTTTCTCGTCCATTTGTTTTAGCAATTGAAATGACTCTATCTCACTGTTAACTAAGTAGTGCATTCCAAACTTGGCTCTCATTCAGCCCTACTCTCTTTAGATTAGTTGTTAAAGGCTGATCACTGATCCTAATGAAGTTAACAATTCTGCCTTTAGGTTCATTAAGCTGCTAAGGGCTACTAAGTATTTTCAACCATATTTAAGTACTGGACTTTATTAACACCATGTGGTTTGTAACTTTGAAAGCTCCATTAGCTATTAATCTTTCTGTCTGCTATTCTCCAGAAGCATTCAGCTCCCCTTGTCTGTTCAAACAACCTACCAAAAGAACAACACTAATGACTGAAAAGCTACTAGCCAAACTTCATTCAGATTTCAATTTTCAGATTAGCTAATTCATTTGGGAGATCTAGTTGACACACAAAAATTGGTAGCATAAGACCCTTGGTTTAGCAAGGGGGTTATACTGACAAATTAGATTTTCCTCTAATCCCTTCTCCTCAGTTCATTCATTTCAACAAAAGGGATTTACTGATTTGACAACTACCCTCCTCATTAATTCACTTATTCCTATTTGTTTTCATATTATTTTGTTACTGTTAGATAATTGTTCTAAAGACTAACCAAATCTATAGCATTTCTAACTATTGAAGTAACAGTGTTATAAACCTATCAACAAATCTGATTATCTTCAGGTTGCTGTTCATACAACCCATAACATCAAGATTTTTCAGAATAAGATGCTATTGACTAAACTTCCTTAAAACTCAAACCTCCAATTGCTAACTCAATTGACATTTTCAATAGTTGATAGCAAAAGACAGTGGTTATACCAACAGGTTACACTGACATTTCAAGTTCTCTGCTAATACTCATTTCTTCTCTGATTAACACTTCATCAAAAAGAGAGTTGATTGACCTTTGTTGGTTTCAGACAATCCACATTTATATTGGTTTTGTCAGGTTTGGTTGCTACTGGTAGAAACTTGCCAAAAGACTCATGAAGACAAACTCTAACTACTTGAGTTAGACTTACTATTAGCTTACTGACATATCAACTTTCCATCTAACATCTTCTTTTCTATGCTCAACACTTCAATAGAAAGAGTTGATTGATCTCTGATATTTTCTGAAAATTCACATCTCTACTGATTTTCAGATTTAGTTACTTCTGTTAGATAGTTGTCCTAAGAATATAAGTATTAGGAAAGACTTTAACTACTAGAATTTGTCATGCTATTAACTTTCTAACAATTCTGATCTTTTTCAGAGTACTGTTCATGCACCTACAACGGTACATCTTCTGAAATTGAGATTCTGTCAAACACAATGTCTTACAGAAATTACTTATCCAATTATTAATTTGGTTTGAGTAATCTAGAATTTAGTCACAAGGTCTAATAGCAATTGTGTTTAGTTGATCTTACTGGTGACTCTACTTCTCAGTGAGACAGAGATGAACACAAGTGAGCACAGAGGGTAGAACAGGGAGGTCAGCACAGGGGAGCTCGGCCGTGGCACGTCGCCGGCGAAGGAGCGGCGGCGAGGAGAATACAACCCTAAAAATGGGTCGATGGAGGATTTCTGATGCTAGGGGAGGCGGCGTTAGGGTTCAGGCAGCACTAGGACGGCGCGGTGAGGGCACGAGGCGGCCGGCCGGAGAGGTGAGATGGCGCGGCGGCGCTCGGGTGAAATAGGAGGCGTTATAGGGGAAGCATGGGTACCGGTGGGTTATCTGGAGCACGCCGGAGGGGTCGGCGATGGCAGAGAGTGACCGGAACGAGCCGACGACGACGAGCCGGGGCGGCGCGGCTAGGTCGTCGTCGGTGATGACCTGTGGAGAAGGAGAGCCCAGGTGAGAGGTTGGGGAAAGTAAAGGAAGCTCATGAGATTCTCATGGAGGGATGAATTGAACTAGGGATCGCTGGAGAAGGCACGGCAAGGATGGCGGCGGGCTTGGCCGGTGATGAAGAAGAAGCCGAGTGCGCGGCTTCCCGGTTGAGGATTCCCAAAATTGTTGAAGGGCTTATGCCCCTAGTAGAGTATTGCGCATCTTGACGCGGTCTAGGGCGGCCGGGTATCGCCGGAATGGCCAGGACGGCGACGAGATGGTTCGGCGGTTGGGCGGCTTTGGCACTGGGACCTGAGTATCGAAGATTGGAGTGAATCAAGGGGAAGAGGAAAGGATGGAGAGGGAGTAGGAGGGCAGGTCAGGGCACGGACGACTTGGGCAAGCGTGCGGTTGTGTGTCCCCGGCTACAGCGGCGAGCAGCTGCGTGGCCACCATGCGGCGTTCGGCCGAGCACCTGCGTGGCTCGGGCACCGCCCTGGAGAAGAAAGCGCTGGCGATTGGGGCCCGCCAGTCAGCGGCAGAGGAGCGGCGAGAGCCAGAGTATGGTTTGGTCAGTTTCATGTGGGTTTGGTTGAGTCGAGTCGTATTGGTTTGGTTCAGGTCGGAACAGTGCAAATGGGTTCGGGTTAGATATGAATAGTTGACTGGTTTAGATTTTAAACTCCTCTACTTTGACTAATGTTTAAAAATAAGAAATAAATTTATAAAAATCTAAAATTTTTGCAGAGGGGTTCCTGGGACAAAATAGAACTCGTATAAATTTTCTAAAACCACTTTTCATGATTTAATTACTTGTTTTTAAATCATTTATTGCGGGGCTTTTAGAATATTTTTTTTGACCAATTTTTTTTATTAATAATTTTTTGGCTTTTAGAATTGGGATTTGAATTTTCTCAAGATTGATTTGAGTCCTAAAAGTCTGTGAAAATTTATATTTATTCATGATAAATATTTCAATATTTAAATAAATTATTTCCTAGAGAATTTCATAATTACTTATTGTTTTTTTATTGGAGCTTCGATTGGAATTATAGGTTTAACTTTGATTTGAAAATTTTAAAAACAATAATTTGTGCAAATGCTCCAGAAATCAAATGCATGCCCATGAGATGCATAATAATTCAGTCTAATAAAAAAGGGGCTATGACATTAAGGTAGATTATTGATGTAGGTTTCAATTACCGCACACCTTACTTAGTCTTTTCTCATTTTTTCTGGATTTTTATTAACTTATATGTGAGGCCTACTTGTCAGTGACTTATATTTTTATTTTATTGATTTTATTTATAAACCAGAGACGGTCCCACATGTCATAGACTTATTATTTATTAACTAATGATTAAACCTATTTCTGTTTTTAATTGACTGACGGCTGGGCCCACATGTCAGTCTCTTGGGTTTCAAACCATGTTTTAAAATCGAGAATAGTGCATGGTCCCACATGTTAGAGACTCATTTACTAAATGTGTTTAAAATTAGATTTTTGAACTTTTCAGTCAGTCCCACCTGTCATTGACTTAGTACTTTTAACTACTGTCATTAAGCGCTAATCAACGTTTAAACACGTGGGTCCCACTGGCATAGAGAGAGAGAGAGAGGAGCTAGGCACGCACATGGCCGAGAGGGGGAGGAGCTCGCCGGCAGTGAGGCACATGTGGAAGAGCTTGGGGGAGCCTGAAAATGGGTAGAGGGTGTCCATGCGATGCCATGGGAGGTAAGAGTAGTCGAAGAGGTGGACGAAATCAGCAGCGTGACGGAGATGAGTGGCAGAGCCTCTCGGGTCCATTATGCATTCGCGTAGGAGGCATTCTCAGGGCTAAAGGAGTGTCGCACTGGAATCAGTGAGTCCAAGCGATGATGAGGATTAAGATGACAAGGGCGTCATGGGTGAAGGAGCTCACCAAAGCGGGAATGGTGCGGAGGCGCGCTCCCCGGCGTCAAGAACAACGCAAACATTCCTGCAAAACCAAAGAGCGATGAAGCTTAGGTTTGCATGAAATGAAACATGGCGAGCTGAGGATTACAGTGCGCGTGCTAGGGCTTAAATAGCTAGGACGTTCGCGTGCAAAAATGGCGAGACGCCGACGGCAGCGCGAGAAACTCGTGGTTGGCTCTGAGTCTCTTCGCCAACGTGGGGATAAGGCACCATGAATGGGGCAGCAAGCATGGGCAGGGGCTGGTGGAGGTGACAAGGTAGTTGGCGCAAAATGTACCGGCGGCGGTGATTGGAAACTGGCGCGGTGACGAGTGGGCGAGGGAGCGAGGTGGACGAAGGGTGCTGACGAGTGGGGCCATGCTGTCAGCGAGCTCGGGATCGCGGGCGCTGGCATGGGCTGGAGCGGCGCACAGAAATGGACCGGCTCAGATGTGGCCCAAAAGCGTGAGTGGGAATTCAAAAATAGTTTTCGAATTTCCAAAACTGGCTTAGTCTTTGCCGAATTTTTGAACCTATCAAACAAGCTCCAAAATTTATGAGTTTTTTTTATGGAGGCTTCTGACATCGTATAGTTTCTCTTGTAAATGTTTTATGATTTTATGTGCTCTGTGATTTTCTTAAAAATGCTTACAATTTGCTGCTTGTATGAAATTTCCATTATTTGCTTTATAGAAAAAGTTCAAAAATCATGCATAAATAGTTTCCCACATAGAATATGCTCAAAATTATTTTTTCATTTATTTTTATTATACCTTCCCAAAAATGAAATTTTGGGATGTTACGGTTTTAAATAGTGTTTATGTGACATCCTTTGACCTGAGATCTTCGTGATTTATTGCATGTCTTGAAAAGGTATATCGAAAGACTTAGCAGTTCTAAATTGGTATACTCATCTCCAGGTTTATTTGTTTGATGAAATTTGCTGTGACTTGTAGCTCCTCATGATTCGGGATTGCTAGTTGGTTATTTCTAGCCTAGCTATTATTAACTGTGCGCGACCAAATTGCTTCGTTTGCTGCTTATTATTAACTGAACTATTAGCTTTTTTCAACCTATTATTCTTCAGGGCTGATCAGAGCTGATGGCAGGATCCACGCACGTCGGCCGATGCCGGAGTCCGCGCCGCCAGCTGACCACCGGCCGGCCGGCGCCCTAGCAGTCCACGCGGCGCATGCGCCAGGACGCTCTCGTACAGTAGCACACGCAGAGACGCATGCAGGTGATCAGTCCGAAAACGGAGCCCGGCTGTCGGCGACCTCATGCACCGTGTGCTGCATGGTCAATGCGGCCGAGGATGCATCATGCATGCATGCAGAAGACGACAAGTGCTTGCAAAAACCCCTAGCTTATACAACGTGAAAGCAAAGAGGACGGGTTTGCGATTATGTGGGGACCATTTTGCAGATTTCTACGGAGTGAATTGCCTTTAAGTTTTATGTACTGTCGATGGATTATTTCGCGAACTTTACTATGTTTTGGGCCTTTTCAAGAATTTTACTTGCATCAGTAGACAGCTATATGTATTGTTGTGGGCTTCCGTCCAGAAGAGGAAAGTGATTAATGCAGCGGGTCAGTGCCCTGGAAATTCGACGCAATCAAGCTTTGCACATTTCGGCCTCCATCTCTGAACCAGAAAGCTTGCCCGACCGACGGCGACCTACCCGATTGGAGGTAGGAGAAGAATCGATTCTGAGGTACGAACGTCCTAGCTACCCTCGCGCTGATCTGTCTCTAGATCTCCTTTTTCTTTCTCTATGTCAGATTAACGGTCGATTTTCTGGTGATTCCTGCTTTCGATTTCGGATCTAGCTTGTTTGTTTCGAGATCTATCCCATCCAGTCTTGCGATGGACTTGATTATATATTGCTCCGTCTGCTATATCTTTTCGGTGTTGATTTTTCATTGCTTGGAGACGAATCTGCTAGCTCCATGCATCTACCTACCTCGTCGTCTCGCTCCATCAGCCGGCTTGTGCTTGGTCGGCAGCAGATCTGCAACGGTGGATCGAGAAGAAGCGAAGGAACTGTATGCAGTAGCTGGAGAAACAACCGAAGAACGCCCAGCTATAGGGTAGTCACACCCGTACCGTACTAGCTATAGAAGATGTGAAGGAACACAATAACAGTAGTGAAGGAACTGCGTTGTTTATCTTCTTGCAGTTTGTGCACTCCTTTCAGTTTGTGTGCCTCGTCTGCTTCCACTTTGTATTTGCTTGCTGCAGCTTGGTGTGTTGTTGTGGTAACCCTACCGTCGACGATGATGGCTCGGCGCTCGCTCTCTCTAATAATTTTTTCTATCAGCGATTAAATATTAATTAGGAATTTTAAGTGTAGCTTTTGCTTGCTGCAGCTTGGTGTGTTGTAGCGAACCCTACCGTCGACGATGATGGCTCGGCGCTCGCTCTCTCTAATAATTTTTTTCTATCAGGGATTAAATATTAATTAGGAATTTTAAGTGTAGCTTTTCATAAAATGTCATCTGAACTAAATTTTGAAAAAGTTGATTTTGTTAATAATTTTAAGATTTTGGGTTTGGCACATATACTAAATAAAATGCAATTCTTGTTTGTATTAGTAAGGTGACCTCAAATTGACTCTATAACTCTATATATGTTGAAATAGGCCTTTAAATTGTACGACAGTGCTTTGTTAATCTTATGTTTTGCAACCTATGATTTTGTATAGGGTAAACGTCCTCTGAATTTTAATATTCTAGAACAACATTTCGCTTGGTGTTAAATAAGAACATGATGCACCGTTTTGCATTTGATTGGTGTTTGTTAAGGGAGGATTTTTTTCGTTGGTATGTAAGTTGATTTTCATTAATATATTCTGGTTATTGAGAGGGGGGGGGGGGTCTTCGTTATGATTTTAGCCAATTTTCAGTTTTTATGTTGCTAACGATTTGATGACAGCAAATTTCAGACAAACAGTTAGAATTACTAACTAAATAAAATAGCTTTATTTAATCCGCAACATCATTGGAGCTGAACTTTTGACAAGTTTTTTTAATAACAAATATCATCTAATCAGTAAACTATAATTTTATGCATTTTCTAGTGAATTAGTTATAGGGTATATATGTATTGTTAGCATGTTCAAAATTATATCATCATATATGCTAGGCTCCGACAAAAATTATTGGACTAGCCTTTTATTCGCTGTTGTTTCCTTTCCAACAGAAGCTAGATACAGCCTTTGCATGGAGAAATTCAAGCACCCGTAGTATGTAGCAGATGCACTGTTTTTTTTTTTTTTTTTTTACTTTGTAAAAAATGGTTTGAGAGTCTTCACCATTTGACATGTAGCTATGTAGTATGTACATACCTAGCTTGGTACTAGTAAACAATTCAGCATCAAACAAACTTAGTCTCAGTTCTAAGGACTTTCAGACATCGAACATAATGTTAACTTACAAGAATATCTAGTATGGATTGGATCAAATGTAGTCAATCATGGGTCACTTTAGGTCTGCGCAAAAGGGGCATTTTCCCAACGCAAATGGCCAAAGCAAATCCACATCAGTAAGCATACAGATAGTCCTTCAAAGTATTTCTGGGAGCATACAGGTGAGGCTCAACCCACCAAAAATATTGTTTAAAACCCAATATATTAGAAGTAACTAAGGTGTACTAAATTTGATTGTCGAATACAATTTTGTATTATGTTCTATAATAACTGGTCGATATAATAATGAATTTATTCTACTTTTCTCTTCTAAAGGAATATACATGATCTTTATTTCATAATAATGAATTTAAAAATGACTAGGCATAATTTGTTCTACTTCTTCATATACATGTATACTGTTTTAGGCATATGTTCCTTCAAAATGAATTTTATTAATTGAACATCACATAATCTAGTTTTATAGTGTACTGTTTTCTTGCTTGCATAGTTGTGCACTGAATTATAGTAACTATTGATTAAGTGAAATAATTTGATAATAACAGAGTGCCGAAATGTTATATTTTTCACTTTAGCTTAGCCATTAAGTATTTGCATGTGTGCCATATAGTGCCAAACACTGGTTATATCTAACTCAATATCTTGGCTTGCATTTGTAGTTCTATTATTGTCAACATCGATTAATACTGATGGATAGAAATTTGATTTTCAGATGGCATCGCACAATCCAAACAAAGATAAAAAATGTGTTGTTCTGGCATTGCCAGCATATCCTTTTAAGCCTCACAAAGAGAGGTCCCGCACAACAAAGAAAAAGGTGTCTCCATCCAATAATTCTGACACTGGGGTATTTAGTGGACCTTCAGGTATATTCATTCATCTATATGAGCCTTTCTTTATATAATATATTGGAAAATGGGAAATTAGATATGAATGTGTTATTTTTTTAGTTCACTACTTCATCTTGTTTTAAATAAGCAAATTATTTTACTTTGGCCTAGAAAAGATAATGCAGCTTTGGTTAATGGAACTGTTCTTTGAAATTAACTTATTTTTTTATATAGGAGAAAGAGACCTGATCAATGTACCAATTACATATGGAATAAAACAAGCGTCAGGTAATTTCTGGATGTGTTTATATTCTAGAGTCTTAGTGCACTATTTTATGTATGGAGGAAATATATAGGATGGTTCAAATAGATTAGGTTTTAATCAGGAAATTTCTCTTCTAGGAAAATTCGTGCCTATGGATGATAATATGATAGATTATATATCTGGAACAAAGAAGAATCCCGGTATGGTTCAATCTGGAATACTTTATACGTTCTTCAAAATTGTGAATTAATCATAGTAATGAGATGATATTTCAATAGGCTTCACACAGCAATGTGCCGAGAGTGATGAACACCAGGCTGTGGAGATACTAACAAGTAATTTCTGATCTGTTTAATTACTTGAATTACTTAAAAGATTACTAGCTAAAATCTATTTTTCTGATATAATATTTCTGTAGGCTTCAGGCAGCAACGAAATACTATGAATGATGGGCAAGAAATTCCGGGGGAACCGATAGGTAATTTTGTAACCCATCCATATTGAATTTGAGGGATTTGACAGATTACAGTGAAAGGTAAATATGATTTCTGTGATATAATATTTCTCTAGGCTTGACCCAGCAGCAACAAAACTTTGCACAGGGTGGACCTCAAATTCCAGAGCAATCAACAGGTAATTTGTAACCTATCCCTATTTGAGGTACTGGAAAATCTATTTAAATTTTATTCAAATAATGTTGTATAATCGTTTTGTTACGAAAATCAAAATTAATTATACGTCCATGCCAGGTGCTAATATCTGTCAAAAAAAATTTCAGATCCTGACAATGTGTTCGAGTTCGCCCTAAAGAACAGCATCTTGGATCTGGACTAGATTAACACACAGATGTACTATCTGGACCTCATCCATTTGAAGTATTCTTGGACTGATTACTTTATTAAGCCAATTGCCTTTGAACAAAACATTGAGATGTTTTTCGCTTTCCATAGCTTTGCATTTCTGGATTTGTATATCCATCTCTAGGTTTATTCGTTCGAAAAAATTTGCACATGTTATTTACCTATTGAAGCGTGGTTTGGATCTTGTTGGAAGATGATCTTTGGCTTGGTTCTTGGTGGCCATTGTTTGGTATGTAGACTTCGTACATTAGCAAGTACTTTCATCCCTGATATGCTTTTGTTTCTCTTAATTTTTTTCTATTCTACTTGTTAGTGGTCCTGAAATAGTTAAAATTTTAATATATATAACCTCAAATAAAAAAAAATGCCGGAAGATGCACGCGGTAAAATAACATTAAACTGAGTGCAGCGCTTTTAATTTGGACATGACGCCTTGGAGGGTTTTATATTTTGAAAATATCAAACACAAATGTATCCTGCAGAGCTTACGAATTCAAACCAAACCACCATGATATATGATACAAACACACCATACAATAAAAAAAAGTAAACTTGTAGCATTAATTATGGTATATGCTCTTGAAATGTGTCGTATAGAAACAAAATTGATTAGAATCTTTCCATATGATTATACATATCATTGACTTGTGATTGTTCACCCAAAACCGGGCTTAGGGCCAGTCCACTATTTTCCTGTCCACCAGACCGGACTCAACATCTGCGCCCTATAAGAGGAGCCCGCGGGGGGCGCTGCGCGAAGCCCTAACCGCCCTAGCCATTGCTGCCGCGTGGCCCTAGCGCCACATCGTTGCTTGCTGTGCGGGCTGACACCAACCTTGCCTAGCACTGCCGAGCTATTGTCACGTGCTGCTGCTGCTTGGCTATCGCGGAGAGGAAGCTGGGAAGGGGAGGGAAGAAGCTGTAACACTCTGACCCTGAGCCTAAAATACCATCAAACTATACTAGTTACCAATTTAAGCTTTAATTAGCAATAAATTCAAACAAACATGCAAAGAATAAAATCCGTCCACGGGTCATAAGATAATGAAATAAGACAATATCACCATCAAGTCTCAAGCACTTAAACCAAGTAATAATCAAGTCCATGAATAAAATTCTAAAGGAAATAATCAACTTTTCTAGATCTAAATAGAAGCATTCTAAATGTCGCCGCCGCCACCGACTGAAGGACACCTTGCCACCGCCGTTGCTGCAGAGGACCTCCCCCCAGTCACTGCTCCCTTCCACCTAGATTACATTATGGTAGAGTTTTGTGTTGCTTTTTCTTCTAGTAATAGATGAGATTATTGTCTAATTTGGGGTAGCATTTTGCTGTAGGATGGCAAGTGGAAGCTCTCAAAATTCCTAATCCACAAGGAACTAGTAATGGTATATCGGGACCCAAAATTACGATTCTGGAACCCTCTGTATATACTGCACTAGTCCAGAATCATGCTAGTGCACACAGTGTTACCATAGGTGAATACCAATCCACACAAACGATAAATAAAGTAAACGATTAGTTTGAATAACAAATAAGGATTTTGACCTTATGGTCGAGTTTACACTTATTAAACCACGTAGGGCTAACAAGGAATAAAGCAGCAGTGGAACGGAAATAACTCCAGCGTAGATCCCACCAATTCACCATAGTCAACCGACTGGGATCCAGACCTTAACGATCAACAACCTTCGGCGAACTCCTCCTCGAAAGCAGGCGTAGACTCCTCCTCTTCTGTAGGTTTGGGCGCAAGTTTTACAACAAGCGTGAATACACAACCGTACTCGCAAATCATACCACAGAATGCAATTTATAGATGCAGGCTTATTTCAAAGAAAATGCTACTGTGGTTCTTTTGCATAAAAGCAATATTTGCAATTGAATACAAATAATATATTGAAAGCATAATTCAAAACAAATAGACATTAATAATTTAACAATTGTTTCCACAAAGACACAAAGCTAAACAGATTATTTCACATAGCCATATGATTGAGGTCACACAGCTCCCATCCCAAACATTTTATGAAAACTACCCCTCGTGTGAAATCCCCGAGCATGTCCATGACCGTGGACGTGACTATTCGAATAGATTGATTTAACACTCTGCAGAGGTTGTACACTTTACCCACAAGATACAACTAGTGTAGCAAGCACTAATCATAACAAAACAGTTCGGAAACTTCATCTCAAACATTGACATTCCCGATGTGCTTTCCCGCTAGACCAGCTCACATAGAACTAGTATAACACACACCGTTGGACAGGGATGCGGCGAACCGTCCCGCGATGCAACCACTAAGTAGTCACACCTCCACCCTGTCACACAGCCTAACCTATCCACCTGAACATCAATGCCGAGAATCCATAACTTACTAAGTTAGGCCCGTCCCATACCGCATGTGGTCGTACAGTAAGGCTCAGTTCAATGGCGCACAAAGTTAAGTCCTTAATTGACCAAGGCAAGACTTCCATGTTCTAACTAAGTCACAAAGATTATCACTCCCATCACATAGTCCACCATATCACACAGTTTTCACCACTTGCCTCGGTCTAAATCTTTTACCACCCAATTGGTTTTAGTGCAACACATGCCATCACGAAGTAATAACACATAGCATACAGTTTTACACGAAGTTCCATAGTCACTTAGTCACATTTAATAATTGCAACTTTCATGAGATGTGAGACTCATAGCATGGCTAAGCAATTGTACTCGCATCTAACCAACCCACGTTGGTGCTATAATATTACCAACTAATAACCAATCTAGGGTGACAAGGAAATATGACATACAAGGCCAAGGTGTGATAACAATTTGGATAATAACTATGCCCAAAGCATTTAAATAAATAATTAAAGTAGAATGCAGCACTTTGAAACAAAGTAATTGGAAAACTGGGTTCAAGATGATCAAAGGTATGACTTGCCTTGGAAAAGGTCTATGTACTGGTCTTGATCTTGGGGTGCTCCTTCTTCAACAAAATTCCCCCACGAATCGACGTCTACTCGCAAACGAAACAAACAAACAAAACAAATAAATAACAGAGGAAAAACAAACTCCAAAAATTAAATAAAAATCTCAGATAAATAGAGCTCGAATTTAGATAAATTTAGAAATTTGAATGGGCTCAATCGGAGTTAGGATGCAAAAGTTATGGGCTCTGGAAGATTGAATCTAAAAAGAAACCCTAATTTGGATTTTCTGGAATTTCTGAATTATTTCTTAACAGAAAAATCGGATTATTGCACAATGCTGACGTCAGCAAGGAATTTCGAAAAAAAGAAATAAAAGAAAATTCTGACATGTGGGACCCACATGTCAGTGAGATGGCTCACGGTAGACCAAGTCTACCGAGCCTCAGGTTTTGGGGCGGGGTGGACTGCCACGCGACGCTGACGGGGATGCTGACGCGGCGCCACGCGGGATGACACATAGACGCGGGCTCTGAGGTGGCTGCCGACGTGGACGGCCACGTCAGCTCGGCAAGCGGCGGAGGCTCGGGGACCGAGGGTCCCGCGAACGGCGGCGATTCACCGGCGGTGAGTGATACTGGGAGGTAGAGGGTGCGATGGCGATCTTGCTGAGGTGCTCACTGGTGCTCGGGGGTGACGAGAGTGGCCGGCGGTGAGCGATGAGCAGCGGAGGGGCTTCGGGCTCGACGGCGACGGTGCTGGGGAGGTCCTTCGACGAAGACGATGGTGGTTCGGGGATGCGGATGATGCGGCGATCCCGGAGATGGCCTCCATTGACGACGAGGTGGTCTGGAACGGCGACGGTGGCGAAGAAGTCCTTCGGCCGGAGATGAAGACGAAGGCGGCGCCTAGGGCTTCTGGCGGCGCTATGCTCGCGGTGGCTAGGGTTTTCAAGGGCGGCGAGGCTCGGGGTGCGGGATACGAGTGTCCTCGGGGCCTTAAATAGCCCCGGGAGGCGAGTCCGCGAAGAACATGGTGCGGCGGCGGCGATGGAAAGGGGAGAGTCCGAGTCGGGGACGATGAACAGTAACCCAAGGTGGGTCCCACATGTCAGCGACGGCGGCTCGGGCGCGGGCGCGTGTGAAACGGCGCGGCTGCGAAACGGACTCAAGATCTGGCCGTCCATCTAAGATCGAACGGTCCACAATCAAAGGGACGATCGGAACCTCCGGTTATATCGCGCGCATCCAGCCGTTCATCCTTGATCAAACGGCGGAGGGTGAGCGGGGCATTCGGAGAGAGAGAGAGGGCAGAGAGGCTCACAGGTGGGGTCCACTGCCGCTGGAGGCGGCGCGCGGCATGCACTGAAGGAAATGGCCGCATGGGAGTTGGGCCGGCGGCGAACAGGACTGGGCCGAGGTTAGGGAATTCGGCCCGATTGATTTCTGAGATTTTTAATTAGTTTTCTATTTTAGAAAATACCAGAAATTCAAGTAAGCAATAGAAAATAGCAAATGAACTTAGAAAAATTCTAAAAAAATCTAGAAAATATATGTCACATCCCCAAATTAATAAAGAGGTTTATTATGCATCTCATTAGCATGCACCATGTTTTGAAACTTTTTATTTACATATCGTACTTGGAAAATCTCAAAATACATATGAGACATACACTTTAATTTGAACTCCAAACTAAAAACTGAAATAAATGCTACTAAAGATCCTCTTGAAATAATTTATTCAAATACTATATTAATTATCATGAATTAATATAATTTTTCCAAATTTTTGGGACTGATTTGAACCATAAGAAAATTCAAACACCATTAAAAGACCTAGCTTAAGTTTGAATTTATATATTACAAAATATATTATGAACAGTAGGGTTCAATAATTTTTATGGATACTAGACCTACCCAGGAACCCCTGTAATTTATTTCAAATTTTTAGGAAATTTATTTCTATTTTTAGCACCTCAGTCAAAGTGGTATCAGTTTGAATTAAATCAGTAAAACCCTAGTACTGTTCCTCGGGCCTGAACCAAACCTTGACTCGAGTCCGACCCGTCCTCTTGACTCAGTCGAGTCAACTAAATGCACCGCATGTGAACCACCTGATGGAAAACCAACGGCCCAGATCGCGTACCCCTTCGTCACAGCCCGAGCGCCCTTCCCTCTAATCCAAGCCATCCACCTGAGATCCAATGGCGTGCGCTGATCCACTTAACTTACGTTCGCGCCCTCGCTTTGAGTCGCTGCCACGCGGGACCCACCTGTCGGATTCGCCTTCCTCCTCTCGCTGACGCTCGCGCAGGATCTGAGTTCCACGCGGCCGAGGCAGTCTGCTCCAGCCGTTGAGGGATTCCAACGCCGTCAATCCACCGCCCTCATCCACCACTCCTAGAGCTTCGGCACACGCCGCCGCCTCCATCTCCGTCAACATCCGAGGATAATACCCCTCGCAACCCCTTCCTTCTCCCTCACTTCTTCTCTATTGACCGAGAAGAAGGAAGCTCGCCTGTGCTCCTCGCTTGGGTAAGCTTCCACTAGGTGTTTTCCCTCTACTCCATCTTCAATGCCTTCTCCATTTTTGCTAAGCTCGGTTCTTGTCTTTGCTTGTAGCCTCTGGTTCACTTTCATGCTCTAGCTCACGTCCAGAACGCGCACCCAGGGACATCTTCTTGCCATCTTTGTTTCCGGTGAGGTTTTTAACCATTCTTGCGTGTCATAACGTGTATTAGGGTACCCTGACGCTTTCCCCTCAATCAATTTCATGGATGCATGGCAGGGTTGAAGTGAATTGAAGTATTATCCATTTTCGGCCTAAGGACACCTTTTCATCTCCCACCTTGGTCCGGTAAGCCTTTGGCCGATTCCTTCTGCTTGTAGCACCCTAGTATGGTCCTGGAGCTGCTCCGACCACTCACTTGTGTTGGTTTTGCTCAGGGTCACTTCTCCGCGCGAAACCGTGTTGCCGCTACTTTCTTCTCCGGCGCTGACGCAGCCCCAGTAGCTCCGAGCCTCCTCGAGCACCCTCTTTTGCTCAGGTAGCTTCTATTTAGCCCCTAGAACCCCAGGCACCCGCTTGTATGCGCTGCGGAGCTCTATTTTTGCTGCACGTACTTTTGCCATAGAACCGCCGCCGTTTAGCTCCGGCTAGCCGCCGGTGCAGGGCATCCCAGACCTCGCCACCACCTCTCAAAGATGCGTAGCACTATTGCGAAGCTATCACGGGCTTTGGCCGGCTCCGCCATGGCGTCTAGCGCCGGTGAGCCGTCGGGCAACCTCGCGGACGCATTGTCGTACGCGGGCAGCTACTGTAGCTGTCCGTTTACGGCAAATGACATTTATTAAACCCCTAATGATTGAGTTAGCAATTAAATCGTTGTCTTAGCCGTCCTATTAAAACCACTTACAGGTGGGCCCCGTGCACGAAAAGCGTCGGGGTTAAACCGAAACATGGAGTGACTGACATGTGGGCCCTAGGCTTTAAGCCCTGTGCACCTTGCGCGTGCGCCGGTGGACCATGTCCCGTGGACCAAGTCTCTGACGGACGGGACCCACATGTCAGTTAGAATTGTTAATCCTGAGTTAAATGGAAAAGCCCACTATTCTCACGGGCCCGCGCGTCAGCTACTGCGGCTAGCGTATGGCTCGGTGAGAAAAGGATTAAACGCTTTGTAAAATCCGGAATAGATTTATTTGCATACTAATAATTTGAATAAACTTATAAAATGCATAACTAATTCATTTTAACTCCAAAAGGAATGAAACCACTTCTGGTAATTTTTATTTTAGATGAACTATATGTTAAAATTGGTTTCAAACATGTCTCTGTAACAGAGAGTATTATTTTGGAAAAAGTGTTATTAACACTATTATTTTTATAATAGAAAAAGGCTGATAACTTTAAAAATTCATAAGTAATTCTTGGAAGCTCCAAAAACAATGAAATCAGTTTCGATAATTTCTATTTCAAATAAACTTAATTATAAAAGTGGTTTCAAACTTACCTCTGTCACAGAAACTATAGTTTGAGGAAAATGATCCTTAAGGGCATTATTTTAACACTATTAATGCTGATAACTTTAGAAATCAATAACTAAATCATGAAAACTCCAATTGGAGCAAACTCAACTGTTTTGAACTTGTAATAGTATTGCCTATTTATCCATATAATCCATGTACTCACAACTGCTCTACAAATTTTCACCTCATAATTAAATTACACGATTAAAGGCGTATTGAAATCTGAAATTCAAACCACCATAACTTTCATATACTAAATCAAAATGAAATAATTATTACACCAAAAATCATATAAAATCATGACTTAGCTACTGTAGAAAAATCATGCATTTTTTAGCATCTTGATTTTTGGAGAATTTCTCGGTGTTTATATCGATCTTTATTCTTTAGATTCTGAAGCAATTGATATTGACTCTTACGCTACTGAGAGTGAACAACTACTTTTCTAGCAAGGCAAGCATCCTTTGAACTTTCTTTTTGCATCATATTTGATCCTAGTTTTGTTAGGGTAGATGCAATGGTAATTGCTTGCATGCTATTTTATAATGTCGCTATTTTTATGATGAATAGTTAGACACATCCTATTATCTTGTCATTGTGGCTATCCATGAATTATTCCAGTACTGAAATGCTTATGATAGGATGTGTGAAATTATATGGTTCGGTTACCCGACAATTATGGGATAAAAACAACTTTCACTATATACCGTTGTTTCAAATCTTCGTATCTATTCTATGAGTTAAATTTTGTCATTTTAAATGAGCTATTGGTCTGGACAAGTGTTGGTTAGTGATGGTGCTTTGTGCACGAGTTTTGGGTAAGTGGTGGACTTGTCTGGACAATTAAGGACCGAACTTTGGTAACGTCGTTGATTCAAGTACATTCGTGCTATCACACGCGGGTTGGGAGCCGTATGGTTAAGTAGGAGGAATGTTTTGTTGTGTTGAGTCCCACGGTGGTGAAATTGTAAGGGCATGGGACCGAGAAATCCCGTGTTCCTTTTGGGCCAATAGGATGGAGATGTTAACGTCTTGTGTTTCCTAGGAGTCCTGGGTTGAAGGACTTAGCTCAATGGGACCTTCTTGCTAAAAACGACCATATCTTGATTTACCCGGCCGGCATACCATAGGAAGTATGCTATATTCGGAGGCATCTGGAGGCTTACGGGCTAATCAAGTCGTGTGGGTAAAGTAGTACACCCCTGCAGGGTATAAATCTATTCGAATAGCCGTGTCCACGGTTATGGACAACCGCTTGAGTTCGGGAGTTACTATTGTTAGACTTGGAATTAAAATTGTGGTTATAACTTGGTATCATCATGAATGGGATGTTCATGCTTGTTATTGTACCAAAGTGGACCGCCACTTTGTGTTTGGTATGATTTATTTATTATTGAATTTATCACTTGATCACATGATTTACTTCTACTTCAAATCTGATTTTGAAATGGCACTTGAAAAACTAATATGTGTAGGTTGTTCAGTGTTACTTCTCTTTCGCAAAATTAAGCCAATATGAGCCCTTCCTTTGAATGACCTTATGCATAACTATTTTTATTTGTGTAAGACTTGCGAGTACTCTTTTGTACTCAGCCAGATGTTTGCTAGCTTTTACAGGTGAGGATGATATTGAGACCGATGAGCTCGTCGGTGTCGACTTAGGCGACACTGATGAGTAGTATGTTATCTCTTAACTCTCAGTCAGTTGCCAATGGGTTATGGGGCATACCACTACTGACATTTTGGATTTATCTAATTGCTTCCGTTATGAACTTGTTTAATTTGGCCGGTCGGCCACTTATATTAGTTGTAAACTTGAAACTTTGATGTATGACCTTTGTACTATTTATGTATGAGTGTTGTATGGATGTGATCAACGTTGTATGAGAGTATGGTTATATTGGTCGCTGATCTTGGGAGCCAATATAAGTTATACTCGCTGCTCATGGCTTCCTATTTAACCCACTAAGTGTAGTGTTTGACTTGTTGGAGAACCGACAATCATGTAGTGCTCGCAGAGGAGCGGCGCGCATGATCGTCGGGGCTCTAGTTTTCAGTCAAGCCTCTCATTTAGGTTGAGTTAAGTTGGAATCCATTTACCGGAGATGCAGAGTTATGTCCTTAAGACCATGCTTAGTCTCGGTCTTACGGAGATAATCCGGGGTCCCCACAATATATCTGAGCACACAGAACCCAAATAAAATAGTTTTGGTTATTGTTCATGTTGGGATTATTCACATTAAATGTTTTTGATTGTAAAGTCCAATATTAAGCTTTTGAATTTAAATTGAAATAAATCCAAATGATGACTTTTTCCCTACTAACTATTTAAATGATTTTTAAACTCAAAAAATTAAGATGTTACATAATGGTAGCAGTGTGAATTCCTCACTACTGACAACACTGCCGCCGCCGGCAACACATTCCAACCTAACTCAAATGCTGGCTACTATCGCCCTTAACTTGATAGACAAGATCGAAGCCATCTGCCACTACTCACTGCTAGCCTGACGGTGAACCCCACTGGGGTAAGATCACTGTGATTGATTTTCTGCCATCCCGTGCCTCGGCTTCCTTGCACGTGGAGAAAAAAAAAGGCAGTGGAAGCGCTGTGCTACACGAGAGTCAAGATCGAGCCACAGCGGGATCGATGCATCCGCTTGATAAGTTTTCACATTATGAACCTAGATCTCCACAATATAAACATGTCTAATTAATAACCTCACGTATAGATCTCTAAAAGAGAAAATAAATGCTAATTCTATTTTAATTTGGTGTAACTAGCAGTAGTCTACTTCATTGAGTTCATTATAACCATGGTATTTGAGTGGGGTGCTTACTAACTAGAATCCAAGGTACTTTTTTTTTTGCCTGGAAGAATCCAAGGTACTAGAGACAAAAATCATGTACTGAATTACCACATGTGAAGCATAAACACGTATTATTATTACGCAGTACAGGATGTTCTGTGTACACATTACAAGGTAGAAACAGTACAGATACATTGTTATAGCAGTGCATAAGACTCTGTTCATATGATGACCATATGGTTAATTGACTTAGTTGTTATTGTCCATCCAAAACTGAGCTTGGAGCCACTTCACTGTATTCTTTTCCACCTGGAATGCCTTGGCTAGAACATCATCTGAGATTGGTGGCTTTGATCCGAACACTGCGTTGGTGATGGTGATTGCGCCAGGGTTCTGGCTGCTAAGTGCGGCAATTGCGACAGCTGGCTTGTTAGGGTAAGGGTTAAATTGGAAGTGGATAAGACCCTCAGGGAACACGAACACATCACCCTTCTCAAGCTTCTTGATAAAAAGCTTGTTGTCAGGGTTTGAAGTCACAAAGCCGACATAGAGCGCACCCTCGAGCACCGTGAGGATCTCGGTGGCACGAGGGTGTGTTGCGGGTTCTCTCCTAAAGGTGTGTAGTTGTTGGACTCGGATTTTCTAATCCAGAATCCTCTGTGATAACACTGTGTTATTCCCTGGATCAGTAGATAGCACTCACAGATACATTGCTGAATCATTTCATACATGGCGTAGAACAATACCATTAATTAATTTAGCACATCAGAGTTTACATAGACCGCGTCGGGTCAGGTTTTACAAAGGAGCCGATCAGGCTAAAAGCTTACATTACAAAAGAGCAATATCGACTACAGCGGAAGCAAAAGGGGTAGAGCTCAACTCTCCACAGGCAAGCGACTGGGGTAACCTGTGTACGATTGATACTAACCAAGGACCTGGATAATATCGGTTGTACGCAAGTACCAACGAGTCCACTTAGACTGCGGCGAGGCCTAGACTACAGAATCTAGACTATTCTTCATCATTTCCTTGCCCATCGACTTCTAGATCCTCGTAGTACGCATAATCTCCATCATCTGCAGCCTCTGAGGGTTTTGGGGAGAGAGCGAGGATGAGCACTACTACCATGCTCGCGAGCCAATACACAATGCAATATTATACATGTAAGGCTTAACAAGGATGGCTCGGTTTTTTTATTTGCGAAAATAACATTTTTAATTATCATAATTACAAAGTCCTACCACTTAGCATTTTTAACAAATTGTATTTTATTTAAAGAGAGTAGTTGTGCAATATTTTGTACCAGTAGAGGTTCCCTCCATCGGAAACTCTACCTGATGCTTATTTTGATTGGAGCTACCTCCAATTATTAACCACGCTGAGTCTGAAACTCAGGGAAAATCCAAGTTCAGGGCTAGGAGAGCCCACCACAAATTTTCATACCAACCACAAGGTTTTTGAAATAGAACTAACTCAAGTTAAGTTTCCATGTCCGCCTTTGACCGTAGGCACGACTGTTTAAATAGTTTTTAACTCTGCAGAGATTGTACACTTTACCCACAAGAGACGATTAACCCATTGTCCTACATGATTCCTTGGTCATGTAGTCGAGAGGTCGTCACAATAACTTTTCTAAATATCTCGTCCCTTCCGTCAATTCACCCATATGGGGTTGCGCCCATACGTTGCACGGGATGTCCACCTCAGCGACTGGCGTAGCGTGGCTACACCTCAGCGACTGGCGAACTTCACCCTTGACTCGGTGTCCCATCAAGCCCGACATACCCAGAGCTTGTGCCCCTTTATCCCCAGTGAGATGACTTTCAGGATTTGATAAATTTACTAAGCCAAGTCGCAGTTTGTTGCAGACTTGTGGTTGTACTTGTTATACACAGGAGGTCGTGACAAGATTAAGTCCTTAGGGTTATCTAGGCGGTTCTTCCACATACCAACCACAAAATAACATTCCATAGGCTACATTAGCACCCAATGTTATACCATCCACCTTTTCATCCACCCAGATAGTAACAACAAGTTTTTAGGGTTTTTGAGAAGTAAAACACAACAACTCAACCAACTCAGTCATTTACCCGCAATGACTGTCCAAACCATTTTATGTTTGAAAAGATGATGATTGGAACATTTTAATGTTCCGGTACTTAAACAAGACTAGCATGTCGCTTAAATACAACCTATAGCTAGTATTACCATATAGTTACTAGGGTGACAATGGTTAAGGGATTCAAGTTGTCAAGGATGGCATATCAATTAATTAATCATCAAATGGGTATTTAACTACCTTAAGCTTTAACATATATTTGCTTAAAGAATTAAAGCATGCAATTTGCTATTTTAAAAGAATATAATTTGCATAAAATATAGGCTCAATATGATCAAAGTATTGACTCGTCTGGGATATAGGTAAGAGGATCTTGATAATCTTAGGCTTGACCAACTTGGGGATCTCCGGCATCTTCAAATCCTAATCGAGCGAAGTACCGGAAAAAGGCACAACGGCAAAGAGAGAAAATAAATACACAGGAATACACAAATGAATTCCAAATTGAACAAGACCTATGCCATTAGCAAGATCTTGAATTAACCAATTTTTAGAAATTTATTTCATAATTTTTGGAGCTAGAAAGAGGGAGATATGGATTTACGAAGCTCGGATGGGAATTAAAACCCTAAAAGAAAATCAGAGAAAAAGAGGGAGAGAGAAAAGCTAACGGGGGCCCACGGTGCAGCGGTGTGGTTCACGGGGTGGCCGCGTGGACCGGGTTCAGGTGAGGGCGCGTGCGGGTGCGCGAGCCAGGTGGCGGCTGGGCCCGCGTGTCAGTGAGGTTAGGGGGTTAATGGGTTTAAGACACACTCAATGGATAATGATTAGCTTTAGGCTTTAATCACCGCCATTAAGGCTAATGATGGGGGGCTGTGCTCGGTCCGAACAGGACACGCGCGGGCGCGGGTGGCTCCGGCGTGGCGCCGGCGGGCTAGGGCATGGCGGGGCGGCTTGAGCACGGGAACGGGGAGCTGGTGGTGCGGGGAAGTTAGCGATGATGGTGGCGGCACCGGAGGTTGACCAGAGCGGCGATACAGGGGAGTTGAGCGGCGGCGGCGGCTCGGCCACAGTGGAGGAAGAGGTCCGGGGACGGGTTGAGCTGGGGAAGGTGAGCACAGGGTAGCCCTCATCGAGGCGAAGTCGATGGGCTTGGCGGGGAGGCCGGAGGATGGCTGTAGGCGGCGGCGGGTGCTGGTGAAGGTGGGAAGAACGGCAAATACGGCGGTGCCAGTGGCTAATCCTCGAGGGAGGTTGAGGGGAAGTGCTCCTGGAGGGCCGGGGCTGACGGTGACGTGGGTGGCTTCGCCGGAGAGTGGTCGGAGCGGCGGGTCGGAGTTGGGGGCTGGCGGCGACCGAAAACAAAAAGAGGCGGCTTTTGCTTGTGGCTTACCAAAACTCCACGGGGGTGGCGTGAGGAGCTCAAGGGGGGTGCGGAGGGGGCTTTATAGGCCACGGAGGGGGAAGAGAGCCGTTGGCGTTGCGCGGTGCCCCGAGGCGGCGTCGGCGTGGGCGGCTACACGCGGAGGGAACAAGGCGAGGGAGCGGGGGAGGCGCTGTGAGGACGTGCGGCGGCCCAGGCATCCATGCTGACACGGACGCGTGCGGCGCGGGCAACAAGACAAGGCGAGGGGGAAGCTGGTGTGGCGTGGCCGGGTCAGCGAGAGCGTAGACTTTGCGCGGCGCGTGCGCCAGCGCAGCGCCAGGCGCGGGTCGGGCGTGCTGGAGCGGGGCGTAGGTGCGGCGTAGGCGGCGGCAGGGGGAGTAGGTGGCTCGGTGGGAGCGGCGGCGTCGCCCACGGGGAAGGGAGAGAGGTGCTGCTGCTGTGGTTTGTGACCGGGGAGAAGAAGAAGACCGGGTGGTTTGGGCCGGGATGGCTTGGGCTGGGGCGGGCCGAAAAGGAGGAAGGAGCAGTGGGCTAAGCCCAAGGGGAAAAACGGGCTGAGCCCAACTGAAAGAAAGGCAAGGTAAGAAAGGGGCCCAAACTCTAAAAAGGGAAATTCAAATTCAAATTTGAATTCCAAAGTTGCGAAAAGGTTTGAAACACAAACCCGAGCTAGAAGAAGAAAGGAGATTTTCAAAATAATTTGCTAATTGAAAATACGGCGAAAAACGAAAACCGAAAGGTAATTACTATTCCCATCTGAAAATGGAATGTTACAGTAGTCGATGCGCGCCAAGGAGATGCCAAGTGTGTTGAGGCCAGGGATCCTCATGACGTTGATCAGGGTCACATTTGTTAGATAATCTTTGTATTAGTTTCTAAGTTTAGAATTTTGAGTCCATTTAGTTTTTGCTTCCGTATCCGAGTCCGCTTCGTGTTGGCCGAGTCCGAGTCAGAGTTGTGATAGTAGGGTATAAAAGGTTGGGCTAGCAAGCCATGTAACGTGAGAGAAGCAATGTGAGTCAAGCAATAGAGAAATCGAAAAGTCGTAGTGCGAGACAGAAATCTTGCCTCGGCGGCGTGTCTTATTTATCTTCTAGTCGATCCGTTTTTCAAGCCTGTGCGTGTGTTGTGCTCCTGAGAGGATCGGCTTCAAGCATGATTTTTAATCTTCGTTCGAGTTGTTCCAACAATTGGTATCAGAGCTCTAGGTTCGAAACCCTAGCTGCTGCTCCGGGAGGGGTGATCTCGACTCCCGAGGTGGCATATACGGTGGGAGTGCGCGCGTGGCGGTGAGACCGATGCACTGTACGGTGCATGCGGCTCCGTGAGGAGGAGGAGCCTGAGTTTTTTATTTGTGCCTAAGATTATGTCGCGTTCTCTGGGAAGTTGTGTCACCGGTGACGAGAAAACGTCTATGTGCGTAAGGATCAGATGGCATTGGCGGCTATCTATGGAGGCATCTCGGAGGAAACGCTCTTCCTACTGGTCGAAAAGGAGACGATCATAGTTGTGTGGAAGACGTTGAAGACGATGATGCATTTTGCTGCTGATCATCGAAAGGCGAAGGCGAGGGACGTTGAGAAGATGTGTCGCCGTACTGAGTCGAGTCTATGTCTTATTCAAGTTGAAGTTGTGACCAACTTGAAGTCTGAGTACGAGTTGGGGTGCAAGTCGTAGTTGGGACCGACTGCCTCAATGAGTAAGAGTCCAAGACATGTTCGAGTTGTGCCACCGTCTTGGGACAAATAAGTGTGAGCCAAGTTGAAGTTGTGTCCAACTTGGAGTCCAAGACGTGTTTGAGTTGTGCCACCGTCTTCGGCTAAGTGTGTGGGAGCCATGTTGAAGTTGTGTCCAACGGCAGCACACAAAATATAAGTAAGTATACAAAGATTAGGAAGTGATTGTTAGATAATCTTTGTATTAGTTTCTAAGTTTAGAATTTTGAGTCCATTTAGTTTTTGCTTCCGTATCCGAGTCCACTTCGTGCTGGCCGAGTCCGAGTCAGAGTTGTGATAGTAGGGTATAAAAGGTTGGGCTAGCAAGCCATGTAACGTGAGAGAAGCAATGTGAGTCAAGCAATAGATAAATCGAAAAGCTGCAGTGCAGCACAGAAATCTTGCCTCCAGCAGTGCGTGTCTTATTTATCTTCTAGTCGATCCGTTTTTCAAGCCTGTGTGTGTATTGTGCTCCTGAGAGAATCGGCTTCAAGCGTGATTTTTAATCTTCGTTGAGTTGTTCCAACAACATTGGACCCAACCTTGCTCATCATGGTGTCTCTAGGCTTGTCGAGGTTGGCTGCAAGGAAGAAGTCCTCCGCACTCACGTCCTTGGGGTCCTTGCATACAAATCCATTGACACGCACTGAACCAAAGAAGTAACATATGCACACAAAGGTCAGAAAGTTACTTCAAGTATGTATGTTTGAGTGCACAAGATTATTGGATGTGTCAGACACAGAATTTCATTAGTGGACTTATGTAAGAACGTGAGTGTGAAAGTACATATATACCAGGAGAGTACTTGTCAACGACACAGAAGTCTTGTAGAGGGCTTGGGTCCGAGGCCATCGCCTGCCATGAGACCAACGCGAGGAGAGCAGCGAGAAGGATCTTATGAGCCGCTAGCTTTTCACTGATGCTTTTGCTACGGAGAAGAAGAAGGATGTATGTGTATATATAGCTCATAAGAGCAACCCGGGAGAAGGTAAGGATTGTGTTGTGAAAAGGTCAAGATGGCCCATTAGTTCGGTAGACTGATTGAACCGGTCTTGATTAATTAAGTACAGCATTTGGATTGTGATAGCTTTTTACCTGTTCTCTTGGTGCGCATGCATTGTGTCCGTGGCTTCGTGCAAGTTATCATTTAATCTGACGCGGAGATGGCCTAACTACTCCCAACAAAGAAATGACCTAGTAATTAAAGGATGCAAAATGCTAGTTTGTAACTGGGTGTTGATGAGTGAGATTGCTGAATGGTTGTACTAGGTGAAAAAGGACGATGTTATAAGCTCAGCTTCTAATGTCAATTGACCTCGTCATCTCTGTACGTAGGTGCATGCATATATGGACCATTGCGCCTTTTTCTTCGTTTACACGACTATCACAATCCGCTTATCATCTTCATTGATCTGCAGTCATATCTTTTTATCAGTAAAATACTGGGTATGCTGCAGCCTGTAACCATCATTGATCCATTGTTCGGAGATACACAAAATAATATAATTATATCTGGGTCGTCCATATACATACAATCAACCACACGTTAGATCAGTTAGTTCGGTACAGACATTTTAAAAGGAAACTTTGATTATTGCGATATTTAATCAGCACGTTCTAGCAGCCTGAGGCCATTTCAAGCTACTAGCTAGTCGGGTCAACTTGACCTGTTCTGTTGCTCACAAGTTCACACCATCCTACAATCACCTTTGCGTCACCCACAAGTACTCCTATGGTACGTATTTCTGACAAACGCGATTCCCGCAGACACTGACACATGCATGACATGGGATACCTTGCGGCTTGTGTGTTTATATGGTATACTTCTTTGATGCAGTGTCAATGGATTTGTTTGCATGGACCCAAAGGACGTTTACGCGGACGACTTCTTCCTTGCTTTTTTTTTTTAAAAACAGCCAGTACAACACATAGACGTCTCCACACACGCACACCACCACACACATACACTCACACACACGACGCCTACGGAAGACCGGACGAGCGGAGCTTGAAGAAATGACAAAGTCACTACAGGCGTCTCGCTTGCGATGGGTACGTCGCCTCCCACCGAAAGAAAATCCTCCTAAATGAGACACGCAGGGTCAAACTTAAAACCTGGTGTTTGACCCACAATACTTGATTCTCGACAACTTCTTCCTTGCAACCAACCTCGACCAGCCTAGGGGCACAAGATGAGCAAGGTACAACCACCTCTACTAGCCACCTAAGCAATGCTCGGTTCTCGACGACTTCTTCCTTGCAACCAACCTCGACAAGCCTAGGGGCACAAGATGAGCAAGGTTGTACTCCAACGTCACCTTGATCAATCATGCGGATCCCTGGCCTCAACAGCCTTGGCATCTCACTGGCACTCATTGATTACACACCCTTGGCAAGAACCCACCAGACACATCCGGTGCCACTGATACCTTCACGGTGTTTGAGGGCACACTATGCCGTCTTGTCACGTCCAACAAGCTCTTCTCGAAGGTGCTCAACAAGGGGGACATGTTTGTTTTCCCCATGGGACTCATCCACTTCCCAATCTATGAAAAGCCGGCTGTTGCCATCGCTGCACTTAGCAGACAAAACCCTAGGGCTATTACTATTGCGTACCAATGCAGTGTTTGGATCAAAGCCACCTATCTAAGACGATGTTGATCTACACAAGATTCATAATTTTTGGAACCAGTATACTATATTTAAAAATTCACCAAACCATCAGCTTTTTCTGGAAAATTTTGAAGCAAATTTGAATCTCCCGCTCGCCCGTTGGGCTGAATCCATGCCGGCCCATTTTCTTCACACCCGCTCCAGCCCAGGCCAAATCCCCCACTCTCCTCTCACTGACACGTCAGACCTGCGTGTCAGCAGCCTTCTTCCACCTTGCGCCCACCCCGTGTGCTAGCGTGCTAGCCCGCGCCTGCTCCACCTGTGGAATGCGACGTCGCGCCCACCGTTTTCAAGCTCACCTACTCCTGTCACCTCTGCCTATGTCGTATGTCACCGCGCCTCTGCATCTTCCCACCTTTTTCCCGCATTGGCTGAGATGCCAGAGCAAGTCAGCGAGTTTCTCGCCATGCCGTTGTTATCTCACCGCCCATATCATGCTCTACTCACTGCTACTTAAGCCTCCAAGTGCGTCACCATATCTCTAGCTCGCCCCTTGTTCCATCTCACTTATTCTCTGAGCTTCTAGCTCTCTGGATCACCAAGAACGAGTGTGTCATCCTCGACGCCAGTAAGTGAGCCCCCAACCGCCATTTTCTTTGGTGAGCTTCCTTGCCCTCACCACCTGCGTCACCATACGCCTCATGCCTTACTCACTTTCTTTCTCTACTTGATGTAACCCCAGGAACTTAGCGTGATCGCACCGTCATCTTCTCCATCTCTGGCGTGCACCCTGATCCAGGCCTTCGTGTTCCTAACACTCTGGTGAGCTTGAACCTCACCCAACTGCGTCACATTGCATTCCGTACTCCACTGATGCTTCTTCCTCGCTTGATGTTGACCCACAGGGAATCGCCGGAATCGAGCTTCTTCCCCAAATCCAGCCGCTGCAGACCCTTTTTGTTTTCGCCGCCACTTTGGTGAGTCCTCGACAAATTCCTTCTACCTTAATGTAACATCCCAAAGTTATGTTACCAAAATAAATTAAATAAAGTTATTGGAATTTCTGAAATTTGAAAGAGTTTGATTGCCCTATTTGAATTTCAAGTTGTAAAAGTCAAAATTTAAAATTTATTTGAAGTTCTTGAAGTTTCAGCTGGTTTGATCTGAAAAATAAAAATGTAATTAATTTATATAATTTTCTGAGTTTTTAAAAGCTTTTTCCTAATTATTTCAAAGCCAAAACAATTTATTTGCTAAAACTATAGCCAACTTTAAGTTGGAACTATTTTATTCAAGTCCAAAATAAATAAGGGAATTTCTGTGAATTTTCTCATAATTTTTGAAATTAAATTTCTATTTTCTAAAGCCTTTTCTAATTTCTGGAATTAAATCAATTAAGAAAACAATTTAAAATCCCTAAATCTATTTTGGGTCGAAACCTCCTCGGTCCGGCCCATTCTCCCACGGCCTGCGGCCCACTCAGCCGGCCCGCTCCACGCCGCGCCCCCTCTCTCCTCTCTCTCGCCCCACCGCCCGATCCCCATCGGACGGTCATCCATCCCCCACGCCACCCCACCCCTCCGCAGCCTCGGATCGGCATCCAACGGCTCGCGAGCTTTCTTCTTCCTCCCCGTCTTCTTCTCCACTCGGGCACACTGATTCCGCCGCCATTGCCGCACGCGCCCAGCTCACCTCTACCGTGATTCTCGCCTCCATTCCCCGCACGGATGAGCGCATTAACTCCCCCGCATCTCTCCGCCTCTCCTCCCGACCACCTTTCCCTCCCTCACGGCCGCAATCACCGCAACCGCCCCGAGCCGCCGCCGTCTTCCCCGCTCCCGATCCCCTCGCTTCGGCCTCCTCTGCCCCTATAAAAGGGAGCATGCCGTGCCCCCTTCCACCCTCATTCCAACCCCGCCACCCACTCGCTTCCTCTCGCTCTAGCTCGGCCGTATTTTGAGCTCCCGCCGCCGCCAGCGAGCTTCACTCCGTCGCATCCGCCGCCGCCGTAGAGCCTCCTCAAGCGCCACCGTCGCCATGAACGGCATCGCGCAACCGCCGCCTCTCCCGTGCGCACCACCTCGACCCCGGAATCCCTCTCGACCGCCGCCGCCGGCGACGACCAAACACCGCCGCCGCTTTTGACCTCGTCGCCGGCGAATTCTTCGCGTCTCCAAGCATCCGACAAATTAACTGGGCCCTACTACATCTTCGTCTTCCGCTGTGTTTATTTTATTGTGGGCCTGTAAGCCTCTTTTGTAATCAACTCTGTTGTTATTTATTAATAAAGTTATGATATGAATTTGTTATCATTTTGTTTACTGTGTGGACTAGCTACTGATCATGGGACTAGTCCAGAAATGCACAGAGGATCTGGGATGTTAATCCCGGGTTCTAACACTTAACCTTCCCTAGCATGTACGTGAGTTTATGTGTGGCTCCATTTCAGCAATCCCTCACCAAGGAGCTGTCTTATCGTGAAGCTACCACTATCGCCATTGCCCGTCACTGATCCAAGCTTTCAGGCCATCCCCCGATGCCATCATCACCCTTGGTGAGCTTCTAGTAGTCCCCTAGAGCTAATGCACGCATTAGTTTGGACTATTATGTAGCATAGCATAGAGTTCACCATAGCCAATCATGGCGCCGCTGGGGGAGATGATGTCGCCACCGCTCCGGTGATCATTGGTCCCCGAGCTTCTACCTGTAGCATCACCGTTGCCCCCTAGAGCCAATGCACGCCACCATTCACTATGACATAGACCCATGCGTGAAAGCCATTGCAGACCCCAGGTGCTCCTCCGCTTCTCGCCAGCGTAGCACTGCCTCTGTCCACCTCTCTTGCCTCCACCACCACCCGGTAGGATTGCCATCGAGCGGGGAACTCATTTTGCCCATCCTCGAGCCAAGCTGCTGCACTGTTCAAACCGAACAGAATTGAAACGTTAATAAATTTTGCATATGAATCTAAATTGAATGAATCTTTTTTCTAAATTCATATAAAATCATGCTCTGTCTGAATATGCAATAAATAAATAAATTTTGTTTCTGTTGAAATCATATGAACGTCAGGAATGCGAATGAAATATTTGATGACCCTCCATCCTCATACTCAGATATACCAAAGCAAAGCAAGCACCTCTTTTAATCATGTTGATCCCAATATCACTATAAAATGAACACCCCTTTAACAACGCATATATGCGTTGGTAAAAATTCAAATAAGTGTTGGCACGGTCTATACTAGCGCATTTACTATGTGTTGCCATTGAGGCCGTTGCGAGAGTCTATTACAACAGATAAGCAACCGTTGGTAATAGATATGAAAAGGCGTTATGAGGTAGCAACGGATATAGTCAGGTTGTAACTACACTTGTATACGTTGGTACTTACCATGCATAGATGACTTTTACTATTTTGACAATAGATATAATTATATTGTCACAACGCATAGAAGTGTTGATACTTGCCATACAGATGAATTTTGCTATTTTGGTAACGGATATAATTAGGTTGCTGCAACAATTATAAGTGCGTAGAAGTCAAAGTAAAAAAAATCATTATCGGTCGTAGCATAGTTAAAAAAAACTCATATATTAAAAACAAATTGTTGCATTACACAGAGAATCATCCACATAAGACATGATATAAATATTTTACTTGAACATCATTTCCAAACAGAATGAAATCTAAACGTAATGAAGATCATCTGCCTATGTCACCATTCTCCACCTTGCATTGAACATGTCATCCATAGCATCATCCTACATAGTCTGAGGTGGGACGATCAATCTGCACAAGAGAAGTTCTCTGATCTCCTAAGGATAAATAGTGCATTTGGGCATCAAACTGCTGACAGTGATCCACTGCTTTAGCATCCACTGGGTTGAAGTACTGAATCTGCACTCAAAAAATTACTTGATAAGTTGATGTACTGGAGATTTTGTCAACAAAGTTGCGCATTAGCATATACTGTTCAGTCGGCTAATTAAGAGAGATGGTCATGATTTAATAAGTCATAATAAATTGCATTTCATAGTCACGAGGAAATTGAAATAAGATATGAAAATCTTGTAAACAGTTCCCTGCACATATCATGAAAAAATATGAGAGAAGACAAAGCCCACCCGTGCACTCTTTATTTTCCCAGCTCTACTAAATCTCTGAATACATATTTCTTTCAAGTTTCAACCCCTTGTGTCTTTAGTAACTAGAGTGTCTTAGTAACTGAAAAAACTTGCGTTAGTACTGCAACAAAGTATTGTCTACCAATACATAATTTTTGCTACCTTCAGATCAAATTAATTTACCAAAGCAACATCAAAGCCCCATCTGTCAACATATATCCCGGAGAATAGGCAGCTGGGCACACCTTCCCAGAGCAAGACGACAAATGTACAAGAACATAACTAATAACTTGAGCATTACTTGGTAGGAAAGATTAATCTTGACAGGGAGCTTATGAGGGTTCTGGGGAGGAGCCAGTAAGTAATGAAAGGGACTGGTTGTATACTAGCAAAATAATTAGTTCAATGGGCTTGTATTTGGTAGCGATCACAAATACTGTTAAGTCTTAGTAAGAGCATCCACATTTTTATGCTCACAATTTTTTTTAAAAAAGAGACTTGGGTAGCAAAATTGTGCAACTAGTAACTATACTTCTTTCACACCCAAAGCTCAAAAACTATGTTAGAATTATATGATGTGCCTCCTAACATAAACTCTCAACTACTGCTGTATATATCACAAATCCTTTTACTGACAAAACAAAGCATAATAAGAACTAGGCATACATATTGAAAGAAAACAAAAGTATGGAAGTACTTACAACCAAACTTTCCCTCCACTGAGCAATTGTTCTAATTTTGGATGCAACCTCTTCACTAGCAGTTTCCAATGTGTTTTGCTCAAAGCTCTGAAGACTAAGATCAACCTCATATGCTTCGAAGTACCGGTAACGTTAATAGAACAGGCAGAAAAGCAGAAATTCATCAGCTAATTAGCTTCCAGCATGTTTCCTTATGGTGAAAAGTTGGAATATCAGGCATACATCAAGTAGCTCCTGGCAATAATTTAAATTGAACTGACAAAGGCACCTTCTAATCATCTATTAATCCAGATTCCATTAGACCACAGCAATTAGAATAATTGGGTAAATTTGATGAATAACAGTTGGACCACATGCAACACATGCACACAAAATCCAAAGGGAAGGCCATCTATAGAGACCAAAACATAAAAATTATAATTGAACATTTTGTTTAAGTTTTAACAAAATAGATATTGTCCTAAAATTTACGTACTAAATGTGAAGATATCCACTGTGAAGCATGATAACAATACCTGCATGTGGTAAGAGAAGTCTTCTACAGACCGACACATTAGGGGCGAACTTCCTTTTTTATCACTTCTTTTAACAGCGCTATAAAACGCACTGGTTAATCTTTTACTCAGTCTTATTATTTAAATATGCATACTATTTCTACATGTACGAACTTGTAAACATCTATAGATTAATAATATAAAGGAACTTCTTCTGCGTGCATGGAAAAATGATGTAGTAGCTAGGATTTACCACTTTGAATTCTAACTGTTATATTTATACCTTCGATGTCCGAAAAATGTGCATGGCAATTGAAATATTAAGTAGCAAGTAAGTAAATAGATGAGAAATGAATCAAACGACAATTGCATGACACTGCGGAAATTTTTGCATATTTGGCCCTGTAGCTAATTTGAATTTCAAAAATAGCCCTCTTCAACCAAAAATTTCAAAAATGACCTCTACATTGCACGCATCATGGTACCAAGGGCGACCACTGCCCGCCCCGGTAGCAGGCCAGTTGCCGGCGCGGTAGCGGCCCCCTTTCGTAATTTTTTTTAAAAAAAGGAAGAACATTCTAAAAAAATTCTTAAATTTTTTAAAAAAATTAAACAAAATTTGGAAAAAAATTAGAATTTTTAAATGTAAATATAATTGAATGATATTTGAATAAAAAAATATCGGTAGTGAGATTTGAAAATAAAACTTAGAGTAAGGGGAAAATAAAGGAAAAACAGGAAAAAAAATAAAAATTTGTTAAAAAAGATTAAATTGAATAGAAGTTTATTTTACTCATTTAAATTATATTTACTTTTTAAAAAATTTGAGTTATTTTCAATTGAGCTATAAGTGCTACACTAATGATACTTAGAGCTACACTAAAATAGGAATGGTTTATTTCTATTTTTGGAAGCTTTGTAAAGACTCTGGAATAGAGAATGCTGAAGATAAATAATATCTTGATTGCTACGGTTGTTGATCACATTACTTATAGATTTTTCTTTAAATAATCTATTGTATGATGTTATTTTTTTTAGGATAAAAGTGTAGCGACAACAGTTGTCACATCCCCAAGTTAATAAAGAGGATTATTATGCATCTCATTAGCATGCATCATGTTTTGAAATATTTTCATTAAGTATTCCACTTGAAAAAAATCTCAAAACAACTATTAAACATACACTTTAATTTGAACCCCAAAAGAGAAACTGAAACAAATGTTACTAAAGATCCTCTGGAAATACTTTATTCAAATACTATATTAATTATCATGAATTAATATATTTTTTCCCAAATTGTTGGGACTAAATTGAACCTTATGAAAATTCAAACACAATTTAAAGACCAACATTATGTTTGAATTTAAACTATACACTTTATGTCATGAACAGTAGGGTTCAATAATTTTTATAGGCACTAGACCTTCCTGGGAACCCCTGTGATTTATTTCAATATTTTATGAGATTAATTTCTATTTATAAGGCCTTGGTCAAAGTAAAATCAATTTAAATGATCTCAGTCAAACTTCAGACCTAACCTAGCACTGTTCCTTGGACTCGAGTCCGACCCATACACTGGACTCGATCGAACCACCTAGCTGTACCAACAGGAGTCAATTGCTATCAACCGTCTGATCACGATCGTGTGGTCCAGACAAAACCCGCTCGAGCTGATCCGATCGAACCAACTAAACACCTCGGTGCACCAGACTCTGGCCCGCTTTCTTTGAGCCACTGCCAACTCGGGCCGCACGTCAGAGTCGTCCTCTTCCATGGACAGGCGCTTTCAGGCGCTGCACGCCACGCGGCCGCCGCACCCTGCCCAGCTCCGTCGACGCCGTGATCCACCGCACGATTTGACCACACCAGAGCCTCCTCTGCTTGACGCCGCCTCTTTCTCCGTCCTTGGACTCACTCAAAACCACCGCATTGCCTCCTCTCTCCCTCATTTCTCTTTTCGGGCATGGAATAGGAGTAGGCTCTAGCTCTGCCTCCTCTTGGGAAGCTTAGCCCGCGAGCCCACAGATGCACTCTACTCACCTCGCCACATCCATTTTTGCCGATCCGGTCCCTTTTCATCCACTAAGTCAACGGGCACGACTTCTTCGTTCCCACCTCCGGCCGCCACGGTCTTGTTAGCACATAGCCACTCCGGTGAGTTTTTCTCTACTAAACTTTGTCCTTTATGGTCGCATCGTGTGGCTAAACTTACCACCAGGTCTAATTGGCTTTTGGTGCCTTGTCGAGGGAACACGACCCATTCTTCTCCAAACTCGGTGAAGCTCCGCCGTACGCGTTCCGGCCATTCTCGACCTCCATCGGCGTCGTATTTCGCTCCTTCACGTTCCTGGTGACGAAGTGATACCGAAGGCATCTTCCCCGAGCTCAATCGTCGCTTGTAGCGCCCCCTCCTCGAGCACCGCATTTCGGCTCCGCCTCCGGCCGTCGCGAGCTCGACGCCGTCCACCTCAGCTCTCCGCGTCACCGCCAACGTGTTCGTGGTAGCGAGGCGACGCTGACACACACTTCCCTGAGCGTGCTCGACAACCGGAGCAGCCGGTCCACGAGCGCCGCCCTGTCGTCCCCGCCTCCGGCCACCGCGCGCGCGACACCGGAGACCATCGGTCCCCGCGTCGCCACCAGTAGGTTCACGACGTTCCTAGGCACCGGATTCCAGCAACCCCGAGCCCGGAGAGTCCCTGCTGCGCCGTTTAGCCTTACACGGCTACGCCGCCGCGCACAGGAGCCCCTTTGAACTGCCGGCGGGATTAAGGTTAACCTTAATCTTTAGCACTTAAGTGATGTCTTAATGTTCTTATGACATGTATGTCCCACGGTAATGAACCTGATTAGCATTGAAATTAAAATCGTTAAGCCGTTAAGTGATTGACATGTGGGCCCGTATGTCTGGTTAAGTGGATGCGTAGGTTTTAGAAGTATGTATTGTTTAAGGAAAAGTGTATTCTCAGTATGCTTTGATTGATTTTACACTTTCTTGAATAGAAGACGTATTCACGTAAATACTCATTCAGCCTAGCTTCGGCCGAGACCAAGTCATTTTGACTGGGTCAAACCCTTGAACCCGGTCCCACTTGTCATCCCCTGTGGCTAGCTGTAGGTGAGTGAGAAAGGTAATTAATTATATAAAAATCCGAAAATGAATTATTTTAACACTGAAAATTGTATTAACTTCTAAGATGCATAACTAAATCATTTTAACTTCAAAATGAGTGAAACTACTTCTGGTAATTTTCATTTTTAATGAACTTTATATTAAAATTGGTTTCAAACTTTTCTCTGTAGCAGAGAGTATTAATTTAGAGAGTAATCCATTTACTCTATTATTTTTACAATAGAAAAAGACTTTTAATTTAAAAAATACATAACTATTTCATATTAACTTCAAAAACAGTGAAACCACTTTTGATATTTTTCATTTTTAGTGAAATAATTTATGAAATAAGTTTCAAACTTACCTCTGTCACAGAAACTATAGTTTGAGGAAAATGATCCAAAAGGGTATTATTTTTACACTATTAATGCTGATAACCTTAGAAATTAATAACTAAATCATGAAAACTCCAATTGAGACAAACTTAACTGTTATGAACTTGTATTAATATTTCCTATTTATCCATGTAATCCATGTACTCACCACTGCTCTACAAATTTTCATCTCATAATTAAATTACATGAATTAAGGCGTAATGAAATCTGAAATTCAAATCACTATAACTTTCATATACTAAATCAAAATGAACTAATTATTTCACCAAAAATCATCTAAAATCATGACTTAGCTACTGTAGAAAAATCATGCATTTTTGAGCATTTTGAATTTTGAGGTATTTCTTGATGTTTATTCGGTATTGTACTTATATAGATTTCGAGCCTATTGATATTGACTCCTACGCCACCGAGAGTGAAAAATTGCTCTACCAACAAGGCAAGCATCCTTTGAACTTTCTTTTTGCATCATATTTGATCCCAGTTTTGTTAGGATAGATGCAATGATAATTGTTTGCATGCTATTATGATATTGTCGCTATTTTTGTGATGAGTAGTTAGACACGCCCTATATTCTTGTCATTGTAGCTATCCATGAATTATTCCAGTACTAAAATGCTTATGATAGGATGTGTGAAATTATATTGTTCGGGTATGCTTAGCCATGCAAGTCTAGAAACGGTAGTCTGATTGCCGGGAATAACCCGACAATCATGGGATAAACACAACTCTCATTATATACTTTTGTTTCAGATCTTCGTATCTATTTTATGAGTTAAATTTTGACATTTTAAAGAAGATTTTGGTCTGGACAAGTGTTGGTTAGTGATGGTGCTTTGTGCACGAGATTTGGGTATGTGGTTGGACTTGTCTGGACAATTAAGGACCGAACTTTGGGTACCTGCTGTTCAAGCAACACTCGTGCTATCACACGCGGTATATGGGTACTGTATGGTTAAGTAGGGGGAATGTTTTGTTGTGTTGAGTCCCACGGTGGTGAAATTGTAAGGGCATAGGACCGAGAAATCCTATGTTTCCTTTTGGGCCGATAGGATTGAGATGTTAACATCTTGTGTTTCCTAGGAGCCCAGGTTGAGGACTTAGCTCAATGGGATCTTCTTGCTAAAACGACCATATCTTGATTTACGGCCGGCATACCATAGGAAGTATGCTATATTCGGAGGCATCCGGAGGCTTACGGGCTAATCAAGTCGTGTGGTAAAGTAGTACACCCAGTAGGGTATAAATCTATTCGAATAGCCGTGTCCACGGTTATGGACGACCGCTTGAAATTTGTGGTCGCTTATTGTTAGACTTGGACTTAAAATTGTGGTTAAACTTCGGTATCGTCATGAATGGGCTATTCATGTTGGTGTTGTATCAAAGTGGACAACCACTTTGCTATTTGTATGATTTATTTGTCATTCAATTCATTACTTGTTCACATGTTTCACTTCTACTTCAAATCTGATTTTGAAATGGCACTTGAAAAACTAGTATGTGTAGGTTGTTGGTGTTGCGTCTTTTCGCAAAACTAAGCCAATATGAGCCCTTCCTTTGAATGACCTTATGCATAACTATTTTTATTTGTGTAAGACTTGCGAGTACTCTTTTGTACTCACGGATGTTTGTTTGGCTTTTACAGGTGAGGAAGACATTGAGACCGATGAGCTTGTCGGTGTCGATTTAGGCGACACTGATGAGTAGTATGCTATCTCTTAACTCCCAGTCGGTTGCCGATGGGTTATGGGGCATACCACTGCTGGCATTTTGGTTTATTTACTTGCTTCCGTTGTTACTTTTTGAACTTGTTTAATTTGGCGGTCGGCCACTTGTATTAGTTGTAAACTTGGAATTATGTTGTATGCCTTTGGTAATATTTATATATGAATGTTGTATGGATGTGATCAACGTTGAATGAGAGTATGGTTATATTGGTCGCTGATCTTGGGAGCCAATATAAGTCATACTCGCTGATTGTGGCTTCCTATTTAACTCACTAAGTGTAGTGCTTGACTTGTTGGGAGAACCGACAATCATGTAGTGCTCGCAGAGGAGCAGCGCGCATGATCGTCGGGGCTCTAGTTTTCAGTCAAGCCTCTCATTTAGATTGAGTTAAGTTGGAATCCATTTACCGGAGATCCAGAGTTATATCTTTAAGACCATGCTTAGTCTCGGTCTTATGGAGATAACCCGGGGTCCCCACAGCGTTGGTATCGAGCCATACTGAGTGTAGGTTAGAGATAGCATGGGCGTTAAGTTTAACCAGTCTGTTGTTCTAAAACTATTTTCAAAGTATCAAGCTCCTACACCACTTTAAATTCCAGCAAGACCCTATGTACCCCCGAGCAGCAACGACTTCCACCCATACGTGACGTGCTTTCACTGTGGCCGCACTGGGCATTATGCCGATCGGTGTTTGGCGAAGGCACGTGGGATACCTCGAGTCTACCCTACTCCTACTTCAGCGCCAGTGAGACCACTACCACCTCCGAGGTCAGCAGCCAATCCCCCTCAAGCTCCAGCAGGTGGCCGAGTGAACCACGTCACCGCTGAGGAGGCGAGCGACGCTCCAGACGTCGTTTTGGGTACACTTTTCGTTAATTCTTGTCCAGCATCAGTTTTATTTGATTCAGGAGCATCTCATTCATTCATCAAAGAAGAATATGCTGCACATAATCAATTTGAAATACATAAACTTCAGCCACCTTACCAAATCCAGTCGCCGGGATCGGTTTTTCAAACCGATCAAGTCTGTCGGGACGTAAAAGTGGAAATTCAAAAGGTTAACTTTTTGGCAAATCTAATTGTGATAAATTCAGTGGGTATTGATGTGATCTTGGGGATGGTTTGGCTCTCCAAAAATTAGGGAAAGATCGTTTGTGCTCAACGGTCTATTTCAGTCATAAGTGAAGACAGCAGTCAAATCGTTTTGCACCGTTAGTGGGCAGTTCTCATCTCTATGCTTTGGAAGCTAGTACCTCTCTTGAAATTGGAAGAGGTACCGGTGGTATGTGAATATTCAGATGTATTCCTCGAAGAACTCCCAGGCATGCCTCCGGACCGTGAAGTTGAATTCGTCATCGAGCTTGCACCCGGTACTGCGCCAATTTCAAAGCGGCCGTATCGGATGCCTCCTAATGAGTTGGTGGAATTGAAAGAACAACTCAAGGAACTTCAAGATAAGGGATTCATTCGACTGAGCTCCTCACCTTGGGGATGCCCGTCTGTCTTCGTTAAGAAGAAAGACAAGAGTTTACGGATGTGTGTCGACTACCGTCTGTTGAACGAAGTCACTATCAAGAACAAGTATCCAATTCCGCGGATTGATGATTTGTTCGATCAATTGAATGGAGCCCAGGTTTTCTCCAAGGTTGACTTGAGATTAGGCTACCATCAAATTAAAGTCAGAACGGAAGGTATACCGAAGACGACTTTCTCCACTCGTTACGGTCTGTACGAGTACACCGTCGTGTCTTTCGGATTGACTAATGCACCAGCTTACTTCATGAACCTTATGAATTCGGTTTTCATGGAGTATTTGGATAATTTTGTCGCGGTATTCATCGATGACATCCTTATTCATTCTATGACTGATGGAGAACACGAGCAGCACTTACGACTTGTGTTAGAGAAGCTTCGTCAGCATCAGCTCTATGCCAAATTTAGCAAATGTGAATTTTGGCTACGAGAAGTTAGTTTCTTGGGCCATGTTACATTTAAGGGCATCACAGACCTGTTAATGCCTCAAATTTTCATGGCCTAAGCGGCCATAATTCCCATAAGAAATTAGCTGCGGAGGGATGACTCCGTATAGCTAGTTAACATGGCTAAGATTTCGTTCGTGAGTAGAGTAACCAAACAATTTGCTCCACCGACTAAGAAAGGCCTTGGTCCCTCTAAGATAGCTAGCTGCAGGAGGGATGACTCCGCAAAGCTAGTTAGCAGATTGAGATCCCGTTGTTAATGGAACTGACTAGACAAATCGCTCCGGAATTCACCAGACAAGACGTTCTGGAATTAACCAGACAAATCGTTCCATCAACTGACAACGGCCATGCACCACCACCCAAAGCACCAAGAAAGAGCTCTCAGTCTGTCAATCCTTGTTATATCTAGACCCGGTATGTTTTCCCCGTGTCGACTAAAGTGGCACCTTTTCTGTTGGTCAAAACCAAGATTCGTACCGGTCACTTGGCTGAGTTTTACGTCCCAAGGATCGTAAGCTTGCAAGATGTATCGAAGATGATCGTTTCAGATCGTGGGTCTCTGTTTACTCTCAATTTTGGCATAGTCTGCAGGAGGCTATGGAAACTCGTCTTTCTTTCATCTCAGCTTATCCTCTCCAAAACTGATGGCCAAACGGAATGAGTCAGCCAAGTTTTGGAAGACGTGCTCCGTGCTTGTATTCTTTCCTATGGGAAGCATTGGGAGAAATGCTTCCCATTCACCGAGTTTCGTACAACGATAGCTTTCGAGCCAGTCTCGGCTGGGCACCTTTCGAGGCTCTATACGGGAGAAGGTGTAGAACCCCGTTGAATTGGTCTGAGACCGGCGAAAGACTTTTCCTTGGTCCGGACTAAATGTTTGAGGCCGGGAGTCAAGTCCAGCTTATTCGAGATCGATTGCGCATAGCTCAACCAGACCAAAGGAGCTATGTGGATCGTTGTCGTCGTGAGTAGAGCTTTGAGGTAGATGATCATGTCTATCTTAAGGTTTCTCCAATGAAAGAAACACATCGTTTCCAAGTCAAAGGCAAATTGGCACCTCGCTACATCGGACCATTCCGAATTCTAGCAAAGTTGGGATCGGTGGCGTATCAAGTAGAATTTCCACCATCACTTGTAGATGTGCATGACGTGTTCCATGTTTCACAATTGAAGAAGTGTCTTCGCGTCCCAACCGAAGCACTGGAATTGGGGAAACTTGACTTGCAACCTGATTTTTCTTATCGGGAGCACCCGATTCGCATTCTTGAGGAAAAGGAGCGCAAGACGAGAAATCACAATATCAAGTTCATGAAGGTTCAATGGAGCAATCACACTGAAGATGAAGCAACTTGGGAGCGTGAAGATTAACTACGAGCTGATTATCCTGATCTTTTTCTTTCTACTTGAAGTGTCTTCGAATCAAGAAAGGAAAGTTTAAACAAAGCAATAGAAAGGAAAATGTAATAGCCATTCCTTGTAACCTTACAAAGATATCTTAGTACTATCTTTGAAGGGAATCAAGACAACGGATGTGATGTCTTCTTGTAGAACTTTCCTATCCAACTTCCACCCTATGACGATCTTGGGGTCGAGATCTTTTGTAAGGGGGGGGGAGGTTTGTCACATCCCCAAGTTAATAAAAAGGATTATTATGCATCTCATTAGCATGCATCATGTTTTGAAACATTTTCATTAAGTATTCCACTTGAAAAAATCTCAAAACAACTATTAAACATACACTTTAATTTGAACCCCAAAGAGAAACTGAAACAAATGTTACTAAAGATCCTCTGGAAATACTTTATTCAAATACTATATTAATTATCATGAATTAATATATATTTTCCCAAATTGTTGGGACTAAATTGAACCTTATGAAAATTCAAACACAATTTAAAGACCAACATTATGTTTGAATTTAAACTATACACTTTATGTCATGAACAGTAGGGTTCAATAATTTTTATAGGCACTAGACCTTCCTGGGAACCCCTGTGATTTATTTCAATATTTTATGAGATTAATTTCTATTTATAAGGCCTTGGTCAAAGTAAAATCAATATAAATGATCTCAATCAAACTTCAGACCTAACCTAGCACTGTTCCTTGGACTCAAGTCCGACCCACACACTGGACTCGATCGAACCACCTAGTTGTACCAACAGGAGTCTACTGCTATCAACCGTCTGATCACGATCGTGTGGTCCAGACGAAACCCGCTCGAGCTGATCCGATCGAGCCAACTAAACACCCCGGTGCACCAGACTCTGGCCCGCTTGCTTTGAGCCACTGCCAACTCGGGCCGCACGTTAGGGTCGTCCTCTTCCTTGGGCAGGCGCGCGTTCAGGCGCTGCACGCCACGCGGCCGCCGCGCCCTGCCCAGCTCCGTCGACGCCGTGATCCACCGCACGATTTGACCACTCCGAAGCCTCCTCTGCTTGACGCCGCCTCTTTCTCCGTCCTTGGACTCACTCAAAACCACCGCATTGCCTCCTCTCTCCCTCATTTCTCTTTTCGGGCATGGAAGAGGATTAGGCTCTAGCTCTGCCTCCTCTTGGGAAGCTTCGCCCGCGAGCCCACATATGCACTCTACTCACCTCGCCACATCCATTTTTGCCGATCCGGTCCCTTTTCATCCACTAAGTCAACGGGCACGACTTCTTCGTTCCAACCTCCGGCCGCCACGGTCTAGTTAGCACATAGCCACTCCGGTGAGTTTTTCTCTACTAAACTTTGTCCTGTAAGGTCGCATCGTCTGGCTAAACTTACCACTGGGTCTAATTGGCTTTTGGTGCCTTGTCGAGGGAACACGACCCATTCTTCTCCAAACTCGGTTAAGCTCCGCCGTCCGCGTTCCGGCCATTCTCGACCTCTATCGGCGTCGTATTTCGCTCCTTCACGTTCCTGGTGACGAAGTGATACCGAAGGCATCTTCCCCGAGCTCAATCATCGCTTGTAGGGCCCCCTCCTCGAGCACCGCATTTCGGCTCTGCCTCCGGCCGTCGCGAGCTCGACGCCGTCCACCTCAGCTCTCCGCGTCACCGCCAACGTGTTCGTGGTGGCGGCGCGACGACACACACTTCCACGGCGTGCTCGACAACCGGGCAGCGGTCCACGAGCGCCGCCATCGTTGTCCCCGCCAGGCCATCGCGCGACACCGGAGACCATCGGTCCCCGCGTCGCCACCAGTAGGTTCACGACGTTCCTAGGCACCGGATCCCAGCAACCCCGAGCCCGGAGAGTCCCTGCTGCGCCGCCGCGCACGGGAGCCCCTTTGAACTGCCGGCGGGATTAAGGTTATCCTTAATCTTTAGCACTTAAGTGATGTCTTAATGTTCTTATGACATGTATGTCCCACGGTAATGAACCTGATTAGCATTGAAATTAAAATCGTTAAGCCGTTAAGTGATTGACATGTGGGCCCGTATGTCTGGTTAAGTGGATGCATAGGTTTTAGAAGTATGTATTGTTTAAGGAAAAGTGTATTCTCAGTATGCTTTGATTGATTTTACACTTTCTTGAATAGAAGACGTATTCACGTAAATACGCATTCACTTAGCCAGTACGAGACCAAGTCATTTTGTGGGTCAAACCCTTGAACCCGTCCACTTGTCATCCCCGTGGCTAGCTGTAGGTGAGTGAGAAAGGTAATTAATTATCTAAAAATCCGAAAATGAATTATTTTAACACTGAAAATTGTATTAACTTCTAAGATGCATAACTAAATCATTTTAACTTCAAAATGAGTGAAACCATACAGTAATTTTCATTTTTAATGAACTTTATATTAAAATTGGTTTCAAACTTTTCTCTGTAGCAGAGTATTAATTTAGAGAGTAATCCATTTACTCTATTATTTTTACAATAGAAAAGACTTTGAATTTCAAAATACATAACTATTTCATATTAACTTCAAAAACAGTGAAACCACTTTTGATATTTTTCATTTTAGTGAAATAATTTTTGAAATAAGTTTCAAACTTACCTCTGTCACAGAAACTATAGTTTGAGGAAAATGATCCAAAAGGGCATTATTTTTACACTATTAATGCTGATAACCTTAGAAATTAATAACTAAATCATGAAAACTCCAATTGAGACAAACTTAACTGTTATGAACTTGTATTAATATTTCCTATTTATCCATGTAATCCATGTACTCACCACTGCTCTACAAATTTTCATCTCATAATTAAATTACATGAATTAAGGCGTAATGAAATCTAAAATTCAAATCACTATAACTTTCATATACTAAATCAAAATGAACTAATTATTTCACCAAAAATCATCTAAAATCATGACTTAGCTACTGTAGAAAAATCATGCATTTTTGAGCATTTTGAATTTTGAGGTATTTCTCGATGTTTATTCGGTATTGTACTTATATAGATTCCGAGCCTATTGATATTGACTCCTACGCCACTGAGAGTGAAAAATTGCTCTACCAACAAGGCAAGCATCCTTTGAACTTTCTTTTTTGCATCATATTTGATCCCAGTTTTTTTAGGATAGATGCAATGATAATTGTTTGCATGCTATTATGATATTGTCGCTATTTTTGTGATGAGTAGTTAGACACACCCTATATTCTTGTCATTGTGGCTATCCATGAATTATTCCAGTACTAAAATGCTTATGATAGGATGTGTGAAATTATATTGTTCGGGTATGCTTAGTCATGCAAGTCTAGAAACGGTAGTCTGATTGCCGGGAATAACCCGACAATCATGGGATAAACACAATTCTCATTATATACTTTTGTTTCAGATCTTCGTATTTATTTTATGAGTTAAATTTTGACATTTTAAAGAAGATTTTGGTTTGGACAAGTGTTGGTTAGTGATGGTGCTTTGTGCACGAGATTTGGGTATGTGGTTGGACTTGTCTGGACAATTAAGGACCGAACTTTGGGTACCTGCTGTTCAAGCAACACTCGTGCTATCACACGCGGTATATGGGTACTGTATGGTTAAGTAGGGGGAATGTTTTGTTGTGTTGAGTCCCACGGTGGTGAAATTGTAAGGGCATAGGACCGAGAAATCCTATGTTTCCTTTTGGGCCGATAGGATGGAGATGTTAACATCTTGTGTTTCCTAGGAGCCCTCGGTTGAGGGACTTAGCTCAATGGGATCTTCTTGCTAAAAACGACCATATCTTGATTTACCCGGCCGGCATACCATAGGAAGTATGCTATATTCGGAGGCATCTGGAGGCTTACGGGCTAATCAAGTCGTGTGGGTAAAGTAGTACACCCCTGTAGGGTATAAATCTATTCGAATAGCCGTGTCCACGGTTATGGACGACCGCTTGAAATTTGTGGCTGCTTATTGTTAGACTTGGACTTAAAATTGTGGTTAAACTCGGTATCGTCATGAATGGGCTATTCATGTTGGTGTTGTATCAAAGTGGACAACCACTTTGCTATTTGTATGATTTATTTGTCATTCAATTCATTACTTGTTCACATGTTTCACTTCTACTTCAAATCTGATTTTGAAATGGCACTTGAAAAACTAGTATGTGTAGGTTGTTCAGTGTTGCGTCTTTTTCGCAAAACTAAGCCAATATGAGCCCTTCCTTTGAATGACCTTATGCATAACTATTTTTATTTGTGTAAGACTTGCGAGTACTCTTTTGTACTCAGCCAGATGTTTGCTGGCTTTTACAGGTGAGGAAGACATTGAGACCGATGAGCTTGTCGGTGTCGATTTAGGCGACACTGATGAGTAGTATGCTATCTCTTAACTCCCAGTCGGTTGCCGATGGGATATGGGTTCCGCTATTACTTTTTGAACTTGTTTAATTTGGCCGGTCGGCCACTTGTATTAGTTGTAAACTTGGAATTATGTTGTATGCTTTTGGTAATATTTATGTATGAATGTTGTATGTATGTGATCAACGTTGAATGAGAGTATGGTTATATTGGTCGCTGATCTTGGGAGCCAATATAAGTCATACTCGCTGATTGTGGCTTCCTATTTAACTCACTAAGTGTAGTGCTTGACTTGTTGGGAGAACCGACAATCATGTAGTGCTCGCAGAGGAGCGGCGCGTATGATCATCGGGGCTCTAGTTTTCAGTCAAGCCTCTCATTTAGATTGAGTTAAGTTGGAATCCATTTACCAGAGATCCAAAGTTATGTCTTTAAGACCATGCTTAGTCTCGGTCTTATGGAGATAACCCGGGGTCCCCACAACTGTGGTTGGTCTGTTTGTTATTTTCATAGAATATTAAGGGAACAAAAATTGTCAGACTCGCAATAACATTTTGTAATCGTCGTATATTGTTGTAGTGCGCTAAATTTCTGGGGAATTTTACGAGGACGATTAAGATAGTAATGAGTCGTAAGTAGGAAGATAAGTGATATTACGATGTCGGTGTGAATGGTTGTTTTGGGATTTCACTAGAAGAGGCATACTTGCAATATATGCTTTGATGGATTAGCGGAGACACGGAACCAGAACTACATTAGAGTCCGCGGACAGAAGCACGTTGCACGTAGTGACATGGCATGATGGTTCGGCTAATTGCTTTAGTCATCCTCGCTACTACTACGGTACATTGCGACATAAGCATCCGGATCATACAAGTATACATGCCTTTAGGGGATAGTAAATGGGGGTAGGACGGCGGACTACTACATAATGACCTGACCTACTCCGTGGACCGGGGCCATTTTCCCTTCCTTGTCAGCTCAGCGTTGAACTCCTCACCGGCCTTCCCCTCCCCCTTGTCGCGGGAGTGTCCACGTCGGGCTGGTATGTCAAAGTCGTCCATGTCCTGCGATTCATTGATATAAGTGCACCGTATAGTGAAAATCGTAAGAAGGATGTAAATTCTTCGTAACTGACGTCGTCAATACGGATTACGCCCGGGCGACCGGATACGCTGTGGCGGCCGGGCTCGGTTGCATGACCCTTTCCCTTGGCCTTGCCGCGGGACTGTCCACGTGCAGCTGGTATGTCGAAGTCGTCCATGTCCTGCGATTCTATGATGTAAGTGCATCATAAAGTGAAAATCTTAAGAATGATGTAAATTCTTCATAACTCACGTCGTGGATAGGGATTACGCCAGGGCGACCGGATACCCTGTGGCGGCCGGGCTCAACTGCATGAGCCTTTCCCTTGCCCTTGTCGCGGGACTGTCCACGTCGGGCTGGTATGTCGAAGTCGTCCATGTCCTGCGATTCTATGATGTAAGTGCATCATAAAGTGAAAATCGTAAGAATGATGTAAATTCTTCATAACTCACGTCGTGGATAGGGATTACGCCTGGCCGACTACTGGGCTCCTTCAGTGCCTCCTCAGCAGGGTCCGGTACGTAAGGTTTCCACCGCACGAAGTTCTCAGCCCGCACCGAGTAGTTCAACATGTACTTCTGCTGGATGAATGCCCTATCGTACATCTCAAGGCCGTCGATCCACTGGAAGAAGTGGCAACGCATCTCGGGCTGCCATTACGTGGGGATGAAGTTAAAAATATAAGGAATTCAACGTTGGTGAAAATCGATGCGTCGCGAAAGAAACGCTTACGAGGTAGTGCTCGCACGTGTAGTACGTCCGGGAGGCAGTGGTTGGGTGTGTGGACTGAATGATCTCTGCTGGTTCGCCACACACACATTGCGGGATCGGATAACGTGGTGGTACTGGATCATCTTTCATTGAAAAATCTGGGTATTGTAAGTGTTTCCTCTTTTGCTTAAGCCACTTTTGCTTCTGCAACATCCTCGTGTAGAATTTGGCCGAAGACTCCATAGTTGGGTATGTATTGTGTAGTGTTGGGTTTGGTCTGGTTCAACCCCCTTTTGTAAGCTGCATGGTTGGCATGGTGTGGTTAATTTCATGTGGAGTCCCGTCCTTTAGTTCTGGAAAGCTGAGGAGGTAGAGTGCTGTCATGTCCATCTGAAAAGCTGGCCCGTGTGGTCTTGTCGTTGCGCAAAGCTGCGCAAAGCTGGCCCGTGTGGTCTTGTCGCTGCGCAAAGCTGGTCCGTGTGATCTTGTCGCTGCGCAAAGCTGCCCCGTGTGGTCTTCTCGCTGCGCAAAGCTGTCCCGTGTGGTCTTGTCGCTGCGCAAAGCTGGCCCGTGTGGTCTTATCGCTGCGCAAAGCTGCCCCGTGTGGTCTTGTCGCTGCGCAAAGCTGGCCCGTGTGGTCTTGTCGCTGTGCAAAGCTGGTCCGTGTGGTCTTGTCTCTGCGCAAAGCTGCCCCGTGTGGTCTTATCGCTGCGTAAAGCTGCGCAAAACTGGCCCGTGTGGTCTTGTCGCTGCGCAAAGCTGCCTCGTGTGGTCTTATCGCTGCGCAAAGCTGCCCCGTGTGGTCTTGTTGCTGCGCAAAGCTGCCCCGTGTGGTCTTATTGCTGCGCAAAGCTGACCCGTGTGGTCTTATCGCTGCGAAAAGCTGCGCAAAGCTGTCGCGTGCGGTCTTGTTGCTGTGCAAAGTTGCGCAAAGCTGTCCTGTGTGGTCTTGTCGCTGCGCAAAGTTGCCCTATGTGGTCTTGTGGCTGCGCAAAGCTGCCACGGTGCGTCTCCCGTGCTCGGCTATATAAACGCGTGGACACACACTCGGTCGATCATTCCCCTCTTTCTGAGGTGCCTCCCTGTCCCGTGTGGTCAAATTTTAATTTATTCGTTGTTCGTACCATTTGCGAAAGTCGTCGTAACGGTAAGCTTATTTCAGCAACACGCGTACGGTTTTTACGGTGTGTTTTTGATGAAATATTGTCTTATTTTCGTCAGAAATGGAGACGTTGTATGTGTTCCACAGAAATGTGCGTTCCGGTCCAAACGGAGTGGATTTGTCCAGCTGCCAATGTGCCTTGCTTAACATTCCCAACCTGGCACACGTCGATTTGCTCGAGCTACGACGCTGCATTCGGCAGTTGTTCGATAGGCACGTCGCCAGGAATAAGATAGTAATAGGCGATCACGCGAACACGGTCGTTCCACGGGCACATGGTGTGGGGCTGGCGAAGGTGACCAGCGATGCCATGTGGGCACATCACATGGAGATTGTTAGCAATCCTCACGCTCCGATCTATCGGCGACCCATGGTGTATGTCCATTTTGTTTATCGGCTCAATCCTTTGGTGGGGCGCGTTGAAGGAGCCAGCGTCGCTCTTCTCCCCTCTTCGGTTTGTTGGCGGGAGAGATGTCGAGTGCTCCAATGATAGAGATTCGGGTAGTTTCGAACCGAATGAAGGTGTCGACAAATGGAGCGGTGCTCGTGTTGATTGTCACGAGATTATTGATGGCATGTCCGATGGCACCGCCACCGAAGATGAGGCGGTACGACTCGCAATCCAGCGAGGATGAAGGCGACGGCGGGTGGGATCGTCGGTGGCATTGTTTTGACCGACACGGACTATGTTCCAAGTCGGTTGGATTGCCAAGCGCCTCTTCCCTTGTTACGTCCCACGAGCACGAGTCTTCGTGGGCGCCGATCGGACACCCTACTTGTGGGCCAACGGTTCCCACAAAGTGCGCCGAGCAAGCTATCGTGAGTTTCGCGGTGAAGACCAATCGGACCTACCGAGTTTACTGGTGAGTTCGGACGTTGTTTGTTGTAGCTTTGAACTATGTACGGTAAGTCGCACTAACTATTATATGGTTTCCATTACCTGCAGGTCTAATCCTGACACGTACATAGTTAAGTGTGTGCATAGCTCTTGCCCTGACAAAGTTCGTGCGCAGAGATTCCCTGGGGTGGGAACGGCCTTCCGCATTACAGTCGTTACAAGTCACACGTGTGAGCTTCAAGAGTCATTGCAAATGCATCCGAATGTAACCTCTGCGTACATCGCGAGCATCGTAAGCCACGTAGTTGTTGCCGATTTGACCGTTTCGCCCAAGGTCCTCATGGCTCACGTAGCGAATACATTAGGGTATGTCGTTAGGTACAGTAAGGTATGGCGGGCGAAGCGGAATGTCTTCGAAGGGTTGTACGGTACCTACAAGGAGGCGTACGATCTAGTCCCCAGAATGCTTAAGCAAATTGCGGATGCCAATCCGGGGACATGTGTCAATAGGGAGGACAGGCCCGACCAGTCGAACAACCCACATTCCCTTATCCTTGATCGAGTCTTTTGGGCATTTGGCGGCGGTCGAGCTTCTCCCGCTGCGTCCCATCGACTATGGGCGGTACTTTCCTTTGCGGGAAGTACAAGGGCACCATTCTCACTGCTATTACCGCTAATGGCAGCGACGGTTGCTCCCGATTGCCTTTGCCATTGTAGAGAACGAGCACCGCGGTTGGTTGTGGTTCCTAGCGAACATAAAGCAACATGTGGTAAGGGACCGGCCGAATGTGTGCGTCATAACCGGCCGTCATCTTTGGGTTGTTGTCCGCGCTTTCGGCATGCGGACGCGATGCGAGCCCGCCGTTCAATGGAGCGACATGCGCACATGTTGGTGCATGCGGCATCTAGCGCCAACTTCCACGCGCTTCGGAGCAAAGACCTCATGAAGAAGATCAAGAAGCTTTGCTGCGAACCGAAGCGCAAGTTCGATGCCGTGTGGCGGAGCTCGAGTCGAAACCGGCGTGCTAGTGGAGGTTGGACCGAGCGCACCGCAGCGAGTTCGGCTGAGTGGATACGCTTGCATGCCCCGACTATGAGAGATGGTCCCTTCTTCACGACACCTATAGTGCTCGATGCGGCATCATGACAACCAACATGTCCAAGTCTACAACGGTGTGTTGAAAGGGGTTCGTGCCACGCCCATCACGGCTATTGTTGAGAGACATGGAACGCCTGATCGGTTGCCGTCAATCGGGCAACAATGGCCAAGAAGCATTTGGGCGAAGGAAGCGATGCTCGGAGGTTACCCTCGCCTACATGGACAAGAAGATTACCAAGGCCCGATCCCATGTAGCTATCACAATGGATGGCGTGAGGAGGAAGTTCGAGGTCCGCCTGCGGGACAAGTACGTTCGTGGCCACATGAGAGGTGACCGGAAGCATGTTTGCACCATAGGCGATGTGGCAGTTTGCACCTGCAATAAGCCTCAACTCCTGCACAAGCCTTGCTCGCACGTATATCTTGCATGTCTTTGTATTTCACCAATCTTGTAGCATGTATCGTCGGAGTACTATGGCATCGACACTGTATGATACTTGGAACGGAGAGTTCAACTCCTACGGCGTCGAAGGCCACTATAGGGACATATGGCAGGGAGTAGTTAAGTGGTCGCCGAATGAAGCACTGCGACATCCAGGCCGTGGGAGGCGTCAGTCAAGGCGCATCCGCAACGACATGGACGCGAGCCAACGTGGATATCAACCAAGACCAAAAAGGTGTAGGCTATGCAAGACTCATGGGCACTCATTTAGGAAGCGCCGAATAGACCTTCTTCCTCCGCGCCACTTGTGTATCCGTAAGCTATCCGGTGTATTAAATCATGTTGGTCGTAGTGATTCCAGTGTTGTAGTCATTTGCATTGTAACCTGTACTACTTTCTATGTGAAACATCCCAAGTATTAGACTTGTGTCTGAAATGTAAGAACATGTGTGGAAATTTAAAACTTGTCTTGCATCTGGTATTTCAAACCTTGCGGTAATAAACAATTTTCTAATAAAATGAATTAGATATGAATTTCTAAAGTTTTTATACAATTTTCAGTTGATAACTAAATACTTACTGAAATATAAACAAACTTAACTGGTGGGCAGTAAAATCGTACTTTCCACACAGTGTGGCCCCTTCCTGGTCGGAACGCTATATAAGGATGCTTTCACTGCGATTCACCTTACTCATCTCTTAGTGTTCTCATTTCTTCCAGCGCGAAACAAGATGTCTTCAGCCTCATCTAACTTTCGAGTGAGCAGAGAGTTATAATCACTACGGCAGCACCTGGTTTGCCCTCGTTGCAGGGATCCAGCGAATGTGTTTACCTGTCATACGCCAACTAACCCGTCCCGAGTGTTCATGAAGTGCTCAAATCTTACGGTAAGTTGGAAAAAATCGGCAAGAATTAAGTTGTACGCACTAGGTTTTCGTACCTTCATTTCACGCTGCTATTATTTTGTAGAACACAACATGTCGGTTTTGCGGTGGGTGATGAAGCTATCCCGATGGTTCGAGATGTTGCAATGCAAATTCTCGCCTTACAAGAACACTCCGTGGTCTTGATGCATTTAGTGCGATGCCTCAAGCGTCCGATCAACCAACCAGAATGGAGAAAGCAGACTTGACAAATGGATGAGAGGATGGCAAGAGTTGAGAAGATGCTTCACAAATTAGTAAACATAGTTAGTTTCGCGGTGTTTCTTCTATTGTCGTAGTTCTTGCGAAGTAGGCGTCGATTCTACTTGGGTTTGTACTCGCACTCTTCATCCATGCGTCGCAGTCCTTCATGAATGAGAATAAAATTGTTCTGCTTACATAGACAACGAACTAAATAAGTGCAATTACAATTCAAATAAGCAACTGGATTACAAGTTACAACATATAATAGACTTCTAATGTTACTACTCCTCATTGCTGCTCCTCGATCTTTGCACGCCATAGGACCTGCGCCGCCTTCGCGCGTGTTGCTGCTGTAGGTCTCTATCGAATCTGCCCCCGTGAAAACGTCAGCCTATCAGGTGACCGTGGGTTATGCCACAAGTTATAGTGGGGCTCTTCAACAGCCGTGTCGTCGTGCACGGGGGGCATCACCTGCGGGACTGGCGTTGACAACAGCTCAATGATCCAAGCATTAGGATCCGCAGCAGGATCCGCAGAAGGGCACCAACTCGGCTCAGCCTGCGAGGTGATCTGGGGGAACTGCTCCGGGTACGGTTCACCTTGCAGGGTGAACTGCGCAGGGTACGGTGTGTAGCCGGACTGATACCATGGCGCCGTATCGCCCATTGGAAATTGGCCGACAGTGAAGGGCTGGGAGGGAGAATCTGGGATAACCTCGGTGGCTTCGGGTGACACGTCCGTGCTCTCTCTAATGTCGTCTTCCCACCGCGGTGATGACGACGGCATCAGCGTAGGGCCCCTCTGCGACGAGGACGGGACCAGCGTAGGGTCCATCTGCGACGACGACGACATCAGCGTACGGTCCCTGCGTGGCAACTGCGAAGATGATCCGCCGCCCATGCTACTGCGCCGCTGGGTCGACTCGCTCGGACGGGAAGATGGAGGGGGTGAGGGTACGTGGCGATGCTCCCTCTGATGCCTCAGGTCAACATCGGTGGGCCTTCCACAGCTCATGTTACGAATGACTTGCTTAACATCGTCCACAAGCGTCTTCATCACAGAAAAAGACGCTCAACTGTGTTGTTCGTGCCCCGCTCGAGTTCTCGGCCGGCGCGCTCCAGAACGCTCTCCAACCGGTCCACCTAGATGGTTACCAAACAAACAAAATTTGGTTACTTAACCCTATTGCGGAGGGTGGTTAATCTACTACATGCTGAACGTACGGAATCGTCACGCCGTGCTGCCCGGTGCGGGTCCAGGCCCAAGCCCAACCGTTCGGTGTGGGTAGGATCTTCATGTCGGGCCGGGGGGGGGGGGCGCCTGTCATTATCACATATGCTTTGCTGATTTTTGCATAAAGTCAGCACATACCTACAATCAAACTATCGTAAAAAAAGGCGACTAGATCTAGTTTGAATTTCAGTTCAAACTTGTTTGAACTAGTTAGTAAACAAGTTAAACTTGACATCCAAAAAAACTAAAAGAATTCACACGCGATACATAGGGAAATACCAATTTTAGATCATGGTCCCAGGCACCATGGTGTCCCAGTTAATTATGGATGGCCATCATTTCCATCCCACCGTTGGTTAATAGCCCCATTTAGGGTATGTATAGTGGGGTGATATCAGCAGTCTATTATCTTTGTCATGTAAGTTTTTTAGTAATGTGAATGAGAGAGAACAAAGAGAGAATAAAGCTGTGCGGTGGTTACAAACGCCCCCATTTCTCTACCTACCACGTCGTTTACAAACGCCCTGATTCCTGATCACCATGGCGTTTATAAACGCCCCCCGTATCTCTACCTACGATGGCTTTTGTAAACGCCCTCGTTTCTCCGCATACCATGGTGTTTATATATGCCCCTGTTTTGCAACTACGTACTATGGCGTTTATAAACAGCTCCGTACTTATACAGTGATTATAGACCTCACCGTTGCTCGACAATTTGTGTATAATCACACATATACAGACATGTAAACAATTTCCCATATACAGTCTTTGACCATCACCATATGTACAAATAGCATCATCACATACAGACGTGTAAAAAATTCGCAGAAAGTTTGCACTACCATATATATGTATATCGCAAGTACCATTATAGGCTTACAATGAGCAAAAGTTTCCCAAAAGTTGCAAAAGTTCACAATACACTAGTCAGTAACTTCAATCTACAGACCCATGCAACCAGCACAGCACGTCTGTCACTTTGCGGAAATGTGGAAGTATCAAAACAAGAAACAATTAGTGGCTGCCTAATTTGGCAGTACAAAAGATAGCAATCTATATATATACTAATTAGAGACTCTCTTAGAAGCCTCTATATTAATCCTAGAAGGTAAAAAAGCTAGAAATTCCCACATTAATCCTCTTCTCTCAGCATGCCACATCACGTCGGTTTATTCTGACCGTCCATTTGATGCAATTGCTTGATACGTACCTAGGAGTCCTCATTTGATACGTATGTGAAGAAGGCATCGGTAAGAGCATGTACAATGGGCTTATGTCAGCCGTCTATAGCATTTGCCACATAAGATTTTCTTGCGTGGATGAAAGAGAACGAAGAGAGAATATTCTTTATCTATAATCCTGCGACCATTGTAGCACCAAAACCAAGAAAAGCAATAAAGATTATGTGTTATGCAGTAATCCTATAGCGGTGTATTATCACAACCCATTGTATGAGCTGTCTTTAGTCTTGTCATAGGTGATATGGATAGTTCTTATGACGGCGGTATCTATACCATTGTACATGCCCTAAAACGTACTCCCGTCGCGCATTCGCCTCGATCTGCGTCTCCCGTTGCGCGTCGCTCCCGAGGGCAGAGCTCCCGCACGTGCACGCGTCGGCCTCGGTCCAACCGGCGCCAGCATCTCGTACGGCGCTATCAGCCGAGTTCAACGCACACGCTGCTTAAGTCAGCAGACCAATCGCCGAAGGGCCGAAGCGACGAGCGATTGAAGCCACCGAGCGACAGCACACCTCCTCGCCTCGATCTGACAACAGCGCTCGTGCGTGCGTCACCCACAGCAGACCAAGACCAAACCAAAGCAATAAACAACTCCAGCGGCACAGGTCAAGAAGATTCCTTTCTTTATTTTTTAATCTATAACCAAAGCAGGCCTTCCTGTTAGATCAGATCGCATGAGGTCCAAGATTTCGGCAAATTTTGCTATGTGCACACGAGAAGCGTATGCAAATTCGTATGACATAGGTTTCATGTTCCATTGTAGTTTCTAAAAAAAGGGACACAAAAAGTGGATCATTGCTAATTGGTATTCTATTCCTCTACAGAAATAACCTGCAGTCAAATTATGACATTCTAAATACCATTTTTAGGGAAGATATTTTAAATACTTACAGTCAAATTTTCCAACTCTGGTCACCAATACATACGAAACTATTTGTATTAATTATGTCAAATGAAAATGACATAATCTTCAGGTTAATATTCTGCATGCCATGCATGCATGCGTGACATAACTTTAACTCTAATACATAGCGACCAAATGCAAACATGTTTACAGGCAATATTGGAAGTGTGGTGTCCAAATATATGTAAACTGAAATTAGAAAGTTGTAGTTTTAAATTTTGGAAGTATAGAACTATTGTTCAAAACTAAAATTGTGTGATCCAACTTTATATAAAGTTTGAATTAAATGTATGACAATATTGGAAACAAATCACTATTTAAAAGGTAGCTTTGTGCGGATGCAGGTTGATGACTAGTGACTATAAATCAATTTAACTGTGACTACCTAGATCAGTAGATCTAATATTTCCACGGATAGTACTGCTCTCAAATCGAGAAGGCATGCACGGGTTGCTGAGGCATAATTTGGCACAAGATAAAGGGGACGTATTAGGTGAAAATGCGAACACGCTTAAAATTCAAATTTTTGATTTTCACCAAACATAGAAGCTTGAAAAATTCAGAAAACATTTGTCGGGCCCGAATTGTTAGATTCGGACACACATGTGTTTTTGTGCTAATCTCATGATCATTTGTTAGCACACACATTCAACAATATTCATATCACATCCATACGAATAAATAAAATAGAGTAGCACAATATAGATAAACAACCAAAATTAAGTCAAACATGACCAAATTTTACAACAAACGGGCCGACCAGCCAAATAGTTCACATAGCATAAAGTTTCTGACGGAAATAACGATAAAGGGCACTAAAAACAGCGAGCATCCCTGATCAGCCCACCCATAGGCAACCGACTAGGGTTAAACACTAGTAATTGGCGTCATCATCGCCAAAACCCGTAGCGTAAAAGTATCCAATCGACAGGTCATCATCCACATCTTCTAAATTTGTTCAAGAAGCAATTGTAAGTGCAAAGTTGTACTCCGTAAAACTTTATAGCAAAGATGATATAATATTCATGTAACACCTCGGACCAACACAGAGCCCAGAATGTCACCAATATATGCTAATTACCAATTTAAACATTAATTTACAATAAATTCCAGCAAGCATATCAAGATTAAAACCCGTCCACGGGTCACAAGACGAACGTTTAAAGTAATACTAATCAACTAATAAATTTACCAACTAGTCTCAAGCATTATTCTAGGCAATAAATAAGTCCATGAATAACGATCTAAAGGAAATAACCAATGTCTCTAGATTTATAAGAAATCACTCTAAGTAAATATTAAATGTGTAGTTGTTTCGCATGTGGCGCTTATCATCTATTCCCTACCATGTATGTCGCCATCAACAGTTACATAAAAACAACAACAAAGCAAGAGTGAGTTCAAAACTTAGCAAATACATAATAAACCCATAAACAACAGTTTATCAATCATAATCAAGGTTACCATCATCATCTATCTATTTAATGTCATTCTCATACTGAAATAAATAAGTCATATTCCATATAGGTAAATTTGCACAATTTAATAATTTACACATATACGTGAATGCACAATCATGCTCACGCTCACATGCATCTTATCAGCTGATACCGGTATAGTTGAGTGTTCATCCGTCGATGACACACTCTTCCCCCTTCTTCGTTAGGATAGGGTCTCTACATTGTAGGACTTTAACTAGTCCCTACAAATGTAAGATTTTATTTAGAGCACTCGGACTAATCACGTATCTTTCTCACCGACCTCATCGAATAGTTACATGACTTTCTCACCGACCTAGCTCGTGCACTCTTATCATGATAAATGTAAATGATGCAACATCATAATTAATCATTTACACAACTCGTCTCGTTAACTCAATATCTCATTCTCATTATCATTTACACAACTCGTCTCGTTAACTCAATATCTCATTCTCATTATCTTAATATCATAAACTCATTAACTCAATATCATCAATATCAGGCATATAAATAAGCTTAACGAAAGCATAACAAATAACATGATAAGTAATAACAACGACAATAGCGAACAACCCATTGTTCACCACACTACTACGTACTTGCCTCTTTATTCCTTCAGAGCCGGATAGCGAGGCGGCGGTAGGGCACTAGAGGCCACACTCCCTAAACAAATAATTCAAAATAATATCAAGATTACATCATCACAGCACAAAAAAATTACACTAATCGCCCTCGTGACGTGACACAATTAATCCAATTCTACTGGAAGCACTACTCGCTATCCTAATGGTAAAAACACTCTTAACTTATTCACCCAAACTCCAAATCTAGCAAAAAAAAAATACTTCATGGAATCCTCATGCAATTTCCAACAACTTCCTAGTTATGATGAACTTCTGATTCTATCATTTTCTCCCCCGTTTCCTTTCCTGAAGACTGTCCCAGAATCTGTCACGACAGATCGTTTCACAATTTTGCATCTTTAATTCTAAAACGTGAAAAGATATGGACGATACCAGTTCTGTAAACTAATAAAAATTTCCTAGGTTATTCATGTTATCACCAATTTCTAATTCTTCCATTTACTAGGTGAAAACAGCCCATCTACACGATCTCTGCCAACGACGCCTGAATTCTGGACAGTGACATTTCCGAGGCCATAACTTTTTGCTCCCTACTCAGAATCTAGTGATCTAGACCTTCCTGAAAAGATAACGAAAATATATAAAACTTCTATAATTGGATGAATCCCTGAATTCGAGCTTAATTCCCTCTAATTCCCCCCATAAGAGTCTGCGTCAAAACTCGACGAATTAGGGCATACTAAAAACTAATCTTCCCTTAGACAAAACGATCTACGAATTGTACAACAATCCATGGAAATCCTAATGACTAACAGGGTTGCCCTTGAAGAACGTGACATCAAACATGAAGCCCTGCGAAAACCCTATATTTTCCTCTTCTTTCTTTTCCTCCTTTTTGTTCCTTCTTCCTTCCTTCCTCTCCTTCCTTGTTGGACCTCCTTGGTACCTCCTCCTTGTCTCTTTGGTAGCACAACAATAGCAGGGCACGGCAGCGGGAGGGGAGGTGGCGGCTTGAAGGGAGGGAGGCGCTGGGGAGGCGGCACACAGGGCAGAAGGGGGCAGAGTAGAGGGAAGAGGTGGCGGCCAGAGGAAGATGAGCACAGGCGGCACCCCTAGGGTCCTATTTAAAGGCTAAGGATATGGGAGGTTATGGCTTGGGCATGGTAGGGATGGAAACAACTGGCATTGAATTTGCTTCAAAGTACACTTTGAATTCGAGTCGGTTTTTCGCTTTCCTTCTATGCAATGAACCTTTCAGAGGTCATAACTTTTCTCCCAAACTCTTGATTGGTGATTTTTTCCCGTTTAGCTAACTCATAGTAATTCAACTTTATATTTGTGGAGCTTTTATGAAAACGCCATCTTCATTGCAAAATTTGCTTTGAAAATTGACTCAATTGCGGACTCTAATTTTCTGTGTAGCCTGCCTTGTGGTCCTCATATCTCATACGTTGGAACTCCAAATTAGATCAATGAGGACTCTAAATTATACTATGGAAAGAGATTGACTACTTTGTAGTTATGAAGTTTTCCTTTCAAAGCCATTCGTCATGAAAAACACGTTGCAAGATGATGACATATTCTGTCCTATTTCTTGGCGAGGCAAATAAGGAATCTCTCAATCTTCTTATATTATGTTTAAATAAACGGGATATTACAATGCAAGCCTATGTCAAGAGAGATGGCAATCCTACCGAGTTTTCCATTTTTGCATTAAGCAAGCTTTCATTTCCAATAATAAGTAGTAGATAGCAATTGCAAGTTGTAAAAGCATTTGATGTTAATAAACAAATAATAAGAAAGTATAAATAACATAAATAAATTTGAGCTTGCTGCCATAATACCAAAACAGCGACAAAATCCTTTTGCCGAACAAGATATGAATGAAAATTTTGTAACATCATAAAATTCCTAAAAATATATTTAATTTTTAAATCATAATTTCTGCATTAAATAAAAGTCTTTTCTTATTTTTCCTAGCTGCTGGAAATGAGTTTACAAAAATAACTAAAACCTAAACTGAACATACAAGTAATTTATATGAGTTCCTAATAACCTAAAGTACCTCTCCCAAAACATTTCAGAATTTTTGGAGTTCGTTTGCTAATTTTAAAAATTGTAACTTGATTTCTGGAGTTAATTAAATAAGAAAATAATAAAAAATCGAAAATCCTTCTCAGGCCGTAACAGTAGCCTCAGCCCGGCCCAGTGGTTGTCTCAGCCCAGTACCGGCCCACACGCCATCCTCCGGCCTGAGCTGCCTCTTGCTTCTCTGTTTTTCGCTCCTCTCGCGCGAAGGCGTATTCCCTACAATGTGCCACCTCTCTCGCCGATCGTTCGCAAGTCGCAACCAATGGCCTGCCTAAAGGAGACGTCGTCCACAACCACCGCTCGCCATTGGAGACGAGCTCATAGGTAAGGATGAAAAAGGCTAGGGCTAGCGATTCCCACACTAAAGAAAAAACGAATGATAGAAATCACTATTAATCACAGTAAACAAAGCTAATTTAATCTATTGACCAAAAGACCATCCAATTAATGTTGCGTGGATTTCATCTAAACTAAAAATTCGATGCAAGTTGGAATCTAGAGTCGTTGTATATGTAAAGTTTATAGTTTTTTTTATACAAGTTTCAGTTGCAACCCAGTAGGTAAAAATGTAAGTTGTGCTATGCAAACATAATATGCATACATTTTTTTGAACCAATAGTCCCAAAATATCACGATGTCAATATATTTAAAAATTAGGAATTAAAATTTCAAAAAACATTATTTAAATATGCAGATCTGGATTTGAAATTATCACCAATTGTAGTATTAAGTTATATGTAAAATACGGAATTAAGAATAAAAATGTTCTATTCACTCTTAAGATCTAAATTCCACGTAAGAACTTGTTGTCCAAATTTACACAAATTTGGTACTAAAGACTATATAAAAAAATAGAGTACAAATATTATTCCATCTGGTCACCAAAGAATGTCGTTCTGGACATTCACACGGAGCCCAAACCACAACTTTGACCACTAATATCTATTTAATATATTTATGAAATCCAATAAAATTATAATATTACGAATGCACTTTTATGATTTTCGTGTATCGAATCGAAATATTTAAAAACATATCAATAGCCAAAGTTTCAAGAGTTTGACTACGTATCCGAAATAACATTATTTTGTGGTGGAGAGAGTATTTAAAATGTGTAGCATGTGCCGATGCACTGGTTGAGGACTAGTGATATCTGGTGTGAAACACAATTTAGAATCTAGCAAACTTGCAAAACGGTTTTAGTTTAAGCACAAAATAATCAACATGATTTTCAAATTAATTAAACAAATCGTGAAGGTAGTTGATAGTTTAGCATACCTCCGTTAAAATTTTCAATTTTAAATTTATTTTTTGTTGGGAGAGAGAGAGAGAGAGAGAGAGAGAGAGAGAGAGAGAGAGATCCTAACTAACTATAAGTTAAATGTAAATTAAATGACAAAATTAAGTTAGTATTCACAACTAACTTTTCTCTTTTTCGTTTCTTATAACTTTTTTAGAACACAAAAGATTTAGGTGTCATTTTTTTATAACTTGTTTTGGAGTTTAGACTTGAAATTTTAAAGTGAATGCAATTTGCATGTTTGCTCCAACATCAATCATGTATATGTACGTGGTGCGTACATCAATCATGTATAAGTAGTTATATATACATATACATCAATCATGTATATGTATATATAACTACTGATGTAACTGAGTGCAGGTGAGGATATTTGTGAACAAGTCAAGCAGGTTGACTAGATAGCTATTTTATTGAACCAGTCTTGATTCAACTTTTACTCACTAGTCATCAATCCGTGCATTCTTGCGAGCAACATCGGTTTGATTTTTCAGTGGTAATAATTTATGTAAATGTTTACTTTGAATTAGTATAATACTTGTCATCAATTTTTTTCATTTCTAGTTCTTAAATGTTCACAATTGCATTTGTTTCCAATTTTATTTCAAAATTTATTCTGCAAACCTTGTTTTGCAGAGAACGATCTACTCGTAGGGACATGTTAAATTTTGGAAAGAGAATATCCTTCTTTGTTGAAATAGACATTGACTGATAATTCATTGTTGTATACTCGAACACCATCCAAACTCTATTTATCAACATGGACTAAGTGTAGTATTTAATCTTAGCCACAGATCATTCTTCTTCATAAAAGGTTGGCGGTGAGATATTTATTTTTCTTTGATTATTGTCGGAATTTCTTCCTTTTTCCGATTAATATGGTAATATCTAGCTTTTTTACCCCAAAGATTAACGTGGGGTTTGTAGGAAAGCCTCAATTAGTATACATATAGGTAGAATTAAATTCATGCTTAATTTTAGTGATAAATTTTAGTATATTTTAACTTGGACATTTGCCCCATCACCATGGACCCTTGATCTCGATCAACGGTTCGGATTAAGCGCCCGTTATAAAGTCCGACCAGCCTCTCCTTTGCCAGCGTGGTGGGCCCGCCGACCTGTTTGTCTTCTTCCTCCCGCGGCGCGCTTTCGCCGCGCCGCACCGCGCGCCGCCTCACTGCGCTGCTGCCACGCCACCGCCACCACGCCAACGGCTGGTTCGCCTACCCTCCTGTGCCCTCCTTTTCTTCCTCCCAAGCTCCATTGAGCTCCAAGCTCCAAAAGCCTTTCGGCCATGGTTGCAGCCGCCTTAGCCGGCCCGGCTACTCCGTGGTCCCCTTCCACCTCCGATCTGCGTCCACGTCGTGGCATCCATCACAAGGAGTTGAAGCCCTCTGTCAATTTGAGGAAATCTCCACCGAGCACGCGCGTCCCCTTCTTCCCCAACCACGGCCGCTTCAAGCTCCACCGCGCGCATCTTCTCGGCGCCTCCCTCTTCGATTCCTCCCACTGAGCACCCTCTAGCTTCCCTCTCACCTCCAGTAGCACTCCATGGTGCCTCTTTCTCTCCAGGCCTGCTAGTCGGTGATCACCTTGCGCATGCGAGGTTGCGTCGTCGCGGGCCTCTCCCATCACCCTCGCCTTCTCGGACCGCTCCAGCGTGTTCAGTACCCCATGGCTGCTCATGCTCCCTCCATTTTTGTGCAATTTCACCCGGCGCCACCACGCGTTTCTTCTCCACGGCGGCCGCGCCACCTTCCTCTCCGCCCGCCAGTGTCGGACCACAGGCTCTAAAACCGCCACCCCTAGCTTCGTGGCACCTAGCAACCCATTTTGGCCATTGTTGTCGCCTCCACGCCACTCCCCTCACCGGCGATGAACCACGACAGAAGTGCGCTGCACTGTTCCTGTAGCTCCATCTCTGAAGAACTCCTCTTTCTCTGACAATGCAATCACCTGCACTAAGTTAAGAACAACTATTTTGTCTAACAAGGGAACCACTAGTAAAACGAACTAAGGCTAACAAATCTTTGTGAATGTCTTTAGGTCACTCAAATGGATTAGCAAATCTGAAGCTTTGAGAGTTTAGGAGTAGCATTTCTTTTCAGCAATACTTTGTATTGTCTGTGGATGAGCTGTTAAGGTAATCTGAAAATGACCAGTTTTGTCGGTAGGCTAAGGAGTTTCTAATGCTAGTCCTTAAAAAAGTTATTGTTCAATGGGTACTTTAGTTAAGTGCTATGATTAGCTTGTAGATCACTCAAATGAATTATCAGATTGGGAGTTGAGAGGTGTAGCAAGTTTATCTAGTGTCATTTCGTCAGTACAAGAAGCATGGCGAGAGAAGATAAAGCGAGGATGACTTGAAAAGAATATGAGAGGTCATTAGAGGATGAATCAAAAGATCGGTGGACTTATAAAACCTATTGAATGACAAATTAATCACTTAAAATTTAGTTAACAAATGGATAATTAAACTAAGTGACAAAATTTGATGATAGCACTTCGTTTGAAATAGTTTGAATTGTTTGTTAATTGAGCAGAGAAGTGTTTTGTCATTGAAACACTTTTGCAAAATCAATTCTCTTAAAATAGCAAACCTTGTGTATGTCAATTGATCACTAAATTTTAATTTGGCAAATAGATCATTGTCATGGTTAATATAATGGTTAGCAAAATTGTGCCTTCAAACCCCATCCCAACACATAGATTTCAATAACCGTCAATTTGAAAAACCAATACTAGAATCTGAAATTTTCAGAAAAACAACGAGTTTGAAATGGTTAAGTCTCAAAACTGAAGTGAGTAGGTGTTTCCTCTTTTTCATATCTTTTTCATTGTAAGTCCAAATTGGATGATTCCAATTTTGCTAGCTTCATTATAACTTGAGCTTAAATAGAAAAACAATTGTAGACCATGATCAAACCTGGAAAACCATTTTCAAAAATAGTAAACAAGTGAACTTAATACTGTTTTTCAGAACTTTTAGCAAACTTGTAAAATGCATATCTCTTAATCTATAGATCCTTTTTGTATGAATCTGATTTGATTAGTTTCCACTGCTAGTGTATTTGCTAGGAAAAATTGGTTTCACAAATTTTACTGTTTTTAAAAATCATAAAGATCATATTTTAGTTTTATACCTTAAACAATTTAGACAAATCATAACTTTTTCAATATAACTCCAAATGACCTGAAATTTTATATGGCTTATCACCATACCAGTAGGTAGCTACCATAAAAGTTTCATCTTCAAAATCCTTATAGAAAATATTTTTGCTACAGTACCTAATTATGGCGAAAAATAGGTTTTTAGGGAATATCTTTGGGCGACAAATCCAAATTAGGTTTTCCAGTTTCTATGTCTAGGTTTATTCCTATTTCTCCTTGTGTATAAATTTTGTGTCATTTGGATGCTTTTTGCTCAATTTTTGTGATTAGGGTTTATTGCCTTATTTGCTTTTAAATCAGTGTTATTTGCTTATGCGATTAGGTGACGAAGAGTGGGTTGAGCTGAGGCGATCCTCTGCCTTGATTGAGCAACGGCCGCCCGAGCAAGCGGTTTGATCATATCCAGTTCATTCCCATTATTTTCAAGTCTAATATTTTGTTTAACTTGTATGTATGCATGCTTTTGTGTCAAAGTAATTTTGTCGATTAGAGGTAGTTAATCCCATTGCATTGTTGCCACGAAAATTGTTCACCCTGCCACCACCTTAGGAATATTATTCTCTCTGGTGAATTAGAGCCAGGTGAATGATTTAGGGCCTTTTATTTGTATTTACCCTATGATGCTTAGCCATGCTTAGTACCAGAGGAGAATTGGGCGATTATCGACTTAGTCGGTAACCTTGACCACCAAAATTATTATAACTTTATATTTTAACATTTTTGCTATGTTATCTGTGAAAACTAAAAATGAAAACAAAATGATTTGGACTTAGGCACAATGGTAAGATTGGTGTGCTTTTGGGTGTGATCGGAATGGTGCCCGAGTCAACAAGGACCAGAACATCTTGTTACACTAAACCAAAGCATTCTTGCGTGCTAACCACACTAGAGTATATGGGACCTCTCTTGATTTAGTACTTTGGCGTGTATTGGCTCAGGTCGCGAGGAGGTCGCGCGGAGGGATGGTGTTGGGAGCATGGTAGTTGTCAGAAAAGCTTCACAGTGATGGGATTTGTTGTATTTTCGGCTTTACCATGTAAGCGTATGGATTTCTATCCATCACAGGCGACTGTAGTTGATACACAATATGGAAAAGCGTCATGTTAGACTTAGCTGTGCCTGCATACCAAAGGAAGTATGCTACTAGTGGTGGTGGAAAGGCGGTCTAAAGTGTGGGTACATTGGTACACCCTGCGAGGGTTAAAACTATTCGAATAGCCTCGTCCTAGGTTATGGACACGCTTGGAAGTCTTCCAAGAGTTAGACTACAACCTTTTAATTAAAACTTGATGGGTTGGTATGAGCGGGTGTTCATACTATTGTGATGATGGCCATTGGGTTGGTCATCTCGAGGATGTCTTTGTCACTACTCTTTGTATCGTTGTTATTTCCAAATAAAAATTGAATTGTTAAGCGCCTTCAAACTATTACATTATTGCAAAAGAAAACTTGCTTTTGCTAAAAGTAAGTCGAGCCCCTTCCACTTAAATAAAGCTTGCATGTAGTTAAATTATAGTTACGTTGACCCTTACGTCAGTCTTGCAGTACAAAAACAATTTTTGTACTCGGATGCTTTGCTTAATGTTTTTGTTCTGCTGAGAGAGCGGTGAGCCCCAAGGGCTTCCCTTTTGTGAGATGTCTTTGCGGGTTTGGCGACTAGCTTGGCGGCCAGTTGGTTGTCTTGTGGGTAAAGCACACCGATTGGCTTTTGTTAATTGCCATCTTATGGCCTATTTGCTTCATTGTGTGTATTTACTTATTTGTATGACTTTTGGCAGGTCGGCCTCTCTTTTACTACTAACCCTCTTATATTATGTATGTCTTTTATGTTGTGTTGTGCTTGGTTCTATGTGAATGAATGAGTTTGATTCATGATTTTGTATCGAGTGTGTATCTGCATTTAGGGAAGTATACATATCTAGAAGCTTAGTTTATTTGATTTGTCTTGTTAGGGCCAAGTGGATGGTTAAGCATTACAAAAGCAAGATCATCGGGGTCCTCAAAGTTGGTATCGAGCCATTCCAGCCGTGTAGTAACCCAAGCTTGTATCCTGAGGATATTTGGAAAACCTTATTTTCCAAGTATCAAATAATTTATGAAAGCTTAAGTAAATTCTCAGATTTTGTTCCTTACCTATCTTAGCTTTCTTCTCTCATCTTGCTTTAAAAATTGTTTTCCTCTCATCTTCTTCTAAAAAGATAGTCATTATCGTTTAGATTGGGTTTTAGGAACCAATGAGTTTGGCAAATTGAAATGTTAGCCGCCCTCTACAAGATTTTGAAGCTTCGAGTTGAAGATTTGGCTGGGAGGCTTGGATGCAAAATACTGGACAGCGATCATTCAGGTTCCGGACAGCAAGCTCAAAGGTTTCTAAATAGGGTAGAAAATGAGATGATAATCAACTAAAACTTAGTGGGAATAAAAGGGTAAGGTGTGATACTAGTTAGCTAAGTATTTAACACTTATTTCGCTGATTTAACCTTGCTCTCGAGTAGTGTTAGACTTGATGTAATGTGCTGAAATTTTATCTTCTCAACCAATTACTCGTTCATTCAATACGGGTTAATTGTGTCAAGAAGTCGAGCTTTGGTTTGGTGCTTCCTTTGCTGTTTTGGATCCTTTTTGGAAGCATTTAAAGTTTATATACTTGCTGTTTTGGTTTTTGTCTAGGGTGATATCTCATTTCCCCTAGTCGTTAACTTTTAAGCTTTTCATCAACTTCAAGTTTTGGCGGGGTGCTAACCAAAGTTATTAGTGACATCCTTGTTCTCTAAACCTTTTCAGAGACATTTAAAATAAAATAGAACCATTTGGTTTGGATGAGAGTTCAAGACTTAACCTAAGTTTCGAAAGAGTCCTAAATGACTAAAACAAATTTCATGAGATCAAATTTGGAAGTTAGTTGTGTTGAGTGGGTTCTAAAACTACCCGAGCCCTCCTTTTGGTTCTGTCTTCTCTAAGAACTCTCTTTGGTACCTTCCTTTCTCTGGAATATCCGTGCCCGCGTCAACTAGGTATTACCACTGTGCGGTATTACCTCCGTTCAACTCATGGTCACACCGCTTCATGAGAGAAACAAGCGCTTAAGAACATAGGTTCAGGGAATCCCTACTCACGTGCAGTGCCAGCTACGGTACTGACAAGGTGTGGTGGTACCGATTCTCGGAGCTCACCAAGACCAGTGTTTGAGCTTCTTTATGCCACATGAGACCTCCTTGATCTAATCCGAGCCATTGGACCCTTGTTGATTCCATCTTGACCGTCAAAGACTTGACATGGGAATTCATTACCATCGGGCAAGACTAATGTTGTCATAAATACAATTAGTCAAAAAGGTGTTGCAGAATGCATTGTTGCTCCAGAATGGCCTACCCTCCTTGAAGACTTTTATTGTCTCAGCTCGGGTGTGGTTGAGCACGGGTCTGTCTATGCTTTGCTTTGGTTGTGCAACCAACCTTAGTGGACTAGATCAAGTTTGCTCGGCGATCCGATCTTTGGGTGAACCAAATCAAGCAAAATGTCAAGATCGGAACAACCAGCTTGTTAAGTCGAGATCGATTTGCAGCTTCCTCAACCCGAACCAGAGAAGGCTATGCGGATCGTTGCCGTCACAAGTTAAGTCTGCATACGGGCCTAAATGGCCATAGTCCATCTAAGAAAGTCGTTTGCGGCGGAGGGATGACTCGTATAGCTAGTTAACCGATCGTGGTCTCGTTCGTTAGTGGAGTAACAGACAATTTGCTTCACCAACTAAGGATAACCATAGTCCCTCTAAGATAGCTGACTGCAGGAGGGATGACTCCGTGTAACTAGCTAGCGGTAAGAGATTCCATTGTTAGTGGAGTTAACCGGACATATCGCTCGGAGAATTGCCGAGACAAATTGTTCCGAATTGACCGGACAAATGCGCTCCACCAACTAACCACTACAGTGCACCACCACCCATAGCATCGGGAAAGAGCTCTGATCTGTCAATCCTTGTTGTGTTTAGACACAGTAAGTTTTCCAGTGTAAGCTAAAGTGGCACGTTTTACGCGGTCTAAACTGGTCGTCTTCAGTCGATTCTTTAACCTTTGCATCTCGAGGCTCGTATGTTGGGTGAAATAGTGACCAAGCGAAACAATGCAATAAAACAATAGATCCAAGTACAACAAAAATATTCTAAAATAGATAAAGAATCATAAAGAAAGGTTGTGTCTTTGCAAAGCCGAGCGAAGAGCAACGAATCGTGCCCTCCAATTCGTGAAAGTTCGATGATCAACCCGTTAGGAGTGAGATACTTGGGCACGAGAAGATCATCTCCGCATAAACTACCCCTCTTTCGTCCCGGTGATCCAAATCTCGGAGCGAGATTAATGTAAGGGGAGGTTTGTAACATCCCAAATTTCAATATGTGTTTCAAATGTAAGAAAAATGTGTAGAAATTAAAACTTTTTCTTACATCTTGTATTTGTATGTTCGAACAAATCTTGTAAAAATAGGAAATACAAAGTCACAGTCATTTTGACCTAAACCTTACCTTTCAAAACTTTCTTGTTGAAATTTTGTGATCATCCTCTGGAACCATTTTTCCTAAGTTCTTGGATTGATGTGTGACCCTCTGAAAAGTTTCACAATTTTTAGAAGTTGTTTGGAATATTTTTGAGGCAGGTCAAACCAATTTTCAATTGGTCAAACCTTAAATTCGAACATGCGGAATTTTGGAGAAAGATTCTGAGCATAAAAACCTCTAAAAATTTTATGTAAGGTTTATCATAGAGTCATCAACCTCCATTTAAAATTTCATAAGTTTTGGAGCTAGTTGCTATCTCTAAAAATCCTTCCAAGATTCAGGTCATTTTAAAACCCTAAGTCAAACCAAGAGCATACACTTAAAATAATTTTTGGAAAGAAATTACTTCAAGTGAAACTCTGAAAATAATTTATTTAAATCTTATAATAATTACCATGAATAAATATAATTTTTCCAAAATTTTTGGAGCTAAATTCCACCCACAGAAAATTCAAACTTGCTTCAATAACCTTTTGTAAGTTTGAATTTAAAATAAGAAAATAACTCATGAACAATAAGGTTTAAAATTTTATTTGGTCACTAGGTCATCCCAGGAACCTCCCTGAAAAATTTCGGAATTTTTAAAATTTATTTGCTATTTATTAAGCCCCAGTCAAACCTATTGTATTTCGGTCCAACCAGAATTTAAAACCTCTATTCACTGTTCACCAGCCGGACTCAACCCAAGCCAGAACCGGTGGTCAGAACAACCGCTCCGGCGCACGCCTGCCGCACCAGCGCGCCATGGCGGCCGTTCGTTTCAAAATCAGCGGCTCGGATTGCTGGTGCGTTCGGATGGCCAGTTGCCCCATCACCATGGACCCTCAGATCTCGATCCAGCGGTTCGGATTAAGCGCCGTTATAAGTCCGACCCGCCTCTCCTTTGCCACCGGCGGTGGGGCCGCCCGTGCTTTTTTGTCTTCTTCCTCCATGATCGCGCGCTGCTTGCGCCGCATATGCCATCGCTGCTCACCTGCTCTCGCCACGACCAACATGCCGCGCTAGTTCGCGGTGGAGCACGCTCCGCCTTATAAAGCACCCTACCCCTCTGTGCCCTCTTTTTTTCTTCCTCCCAAGCTCCATTGAGCTCCAAGCTCCAAAAACCTTTCGGCCATGGGCTGCGCCTTCTAGCCGTGCTAGGCTACTCGGTGGTCCCCCTTCCGCTCCCGCTGCGTCACGTCGTGTGGCATCCATCACAAGGAGTTGAAGCCCTCTGTCAATTTGAAAATCTCCAACGGGCACATGGCGTCCCCTTCTTCCCAACCCACGGCGCTTCAAGCTCCACCGCGCGCATCTTCTCTGCGCCTCCTCTTCGATTCCTCGCACCGGAGCACCCTCTAGCTTCCCTCTGCCTCCCGTAGCACTCCTTTGGTGCCCTCTTTCTCTCGGGCCCCTGCCGTCGGTGATCACCTTGCCCGCCTTGGCCAGGTTGCGTCGTCGCTGGGCCTCTCAGTCCACCCTCGCCTTCTCCGCAGCTCCAGTGTGTTCCGGGTACCCCATGGCTGCTCATACTCCCTCCATTTTGTCGCAATTTCACGAGCGCCACGCGCCGGTTTTCTTCTCCTGGTGGCCGCCACCTTCCCTCGTCAGCGGCCACGACAGTGCGGCCACGGGCTCTAAAACCGCCACCCCCCTAGCTCGGTAGCACCCTAGCAACCCATTTTGGCCATTGTTGTCGCCTCCACGCCCTCTCCTCACCGTGATGAACCACGACCAGTGCGCTCGCGCACATTCACATGGCTCCATCTCAGAAAAACTCCTCTTTCTCGACAATGCAATCACACTGCACTAAGTTAAGAACAACTATTTTTGTCTAACAAGGGAACCACTAGTAAAAGCAGTAAACTAAGGCTAACAAATCTTTGTGAATGTCTTTAGGTCACTCAAATGGATTAGCAAATCTGAAGCTTTGAGAGTTTAGGAGTAGCATTTCTTTTCGACAATACTTTGTATTGTCGTGGATGAGTGTTAAGGTAATCAGAAAATGACCGGTTTGTCGGTAGGCTAAGGAGATTCTAATGCTAGTCCTTAAAAAGTTATTGTTCAATGGGTACTTTAGTTAAGTGCTATGATTGGCTTGTAGATCACTCAAATGAATTATCAGTTGGGAGTTGAGAGGTGTATTGCAGTTTTATCTAGTGTCATTTCTGTCGGATACAAGAAGCATGACGGAGAAGATAGCGAGGATGACTTGAAAAGAATAACAGAGGTCATTAGAGGATGAATCAAAAGATCGGTGGACTTATAAAACCTATTGAATGACAAATTAATCACTTAAAATTTAGTTAACAAATGGATAATTAAACTAAGTGACAAAATTTGATGATAGCACTTCGTTTGAAATAGTTTGAATTGTTTGTTAATTGAGAGAGAAGTGTTTTGTCATTGAAACACTTTTGCAAAATCAATTCTCTTAAAATAGCAAACCTTGTGTATGTCAATTGATCACTAAATTTTAATTTGGCAAATAGATCATTGTCATGGTTAATATAATGGTTAGCAAAATTGTGCCTTCAAACCCCCATCTGAACACTTAGATTTCAATAACCGTCAATTTGAAAAACCAATACTAGAATCTGAAATTTTGGAAAAACAACAGAGTTTCGTAAATGGTTAAGTCTCAAAACTGAAGTGAGTAGGTGTTTCCTCTTTTTCATATCTTTTTCATTGTAAGTCCAAATTGGATGATTCCAATTTTGCTAGCTTCATTATAACTTGAGCTTAAATAGAAAAACAATTGTAGACCATGATCAAACCTGGAAAACCATTTTCAAAAATAGTAAACAAGTGAACTTAATACTGTTTTTCAGAACTTTTAGCAAACTTGTAAAATGCATATCTCTTAATCTATAGATCCTTTTTGTATGAATCTGATTTGATTAGTTTCCACTGCTAGTGTATTTGCTAGGAAAAATTGGTTTCACAAATTTTACTGTTTTTAAAAATCATAAAGATCATATTTTAGTTTTATACCTTAAACAATTTAGACAAATCATAACTTTTTCAATATAACTCCAAATGACCTGAAATTTTATATGGCTTATCACCATACCAGTAGGTAGCTACCATAAAAGTTTCATCTTCAAAATCCTTATAGAAAATATTTTTGCTACAGTACCTAATTATGGCCGAAAATAGGTTTTTAGGGAATATCTTTGGAACGACAAATCCAAATTAGGTTTTTCCAGTTTCTATGTCTAGGTTTATTCCTATTTCTCCTTGTGTATAAATTTTGTGTCATTTGGATGCTTTTGCTCAATTTTTGTGATTAGGGTTTATTGCCTTATTTGCTTTTCGTCGTGTTATTTGCTTATGCGATTAGGTGACGAAGAGTGGGTTGAGCCTAAGAGCGATCCTCTGCAATGATTGAGCAACAACGGCCTTGAAAGCAAGCAGTTGATCATATCCAGCTCATTCCCATTATTTTCAAGTCTAATATTTTGTTTAACTTGTATGTATGCATGCTTTTGTGTCAAAGTAATTTTGTCGATTAGAGGTAGTTAATCCCATTGCATTGTTGCCACGAAAATTGTTCACCCTGCCACCACCTTAGGAATATTATTCTCACCGGTGAATTAGAGCCGGTGAATGATTTAGGCCTTTTATTTGTATTTACCCTATGATGCTTAGCCATGCTTAGTCACCTGTAGAATTGGGCGGTTATCAACTTAGTCGGTAACCTTGACCACACAAAATTATTATAACTTTATATTTTAGCATTTTTGCTATGTTATCTGTGAAAACTAAAAATGAAAACAAAATGATTTGGACTTGGGCACAATGGTAAGATTGGTGTGCTTTTGGGTGTGACTGGAATGGTGCCCGAGTCAACAAGGACCGAACATCTTGTTACACTAAACCAAGCATTCTTGCGTGCTAACCACACTAGAGTATATGGGACCTCTCTTGATTTAGTACTTTGGCGTGTATTGGCTCCGGGTCGCAGGAGGTCGCAGGAGGGATGGTGTTGGGAGCATGGTAGTTGTCCGAAAAGCTTCACCCGTGATGGGATTTGTTGTATTTTCGGCTTTACCATGTAAGCGTATGGATTTCTATCCATACGAGCTCACTCGTAGTTGATACACAATATTGGAAAACGTCATGTTAGACTTAGCCGTGCCCGCATACCAAAGGAAGTATGCTAACCGTGGTGGTGGAAAGGCGGTCTAAAGTGTGGGTACATTGGTACACCCCGCGAGGTTAAAACTATTCAATAGCCTCGTCCTAGGTTATGGACACGCTTGGGGAGGTCTTCCAAGAGTTAGACTACAACCTTTAATTAAAACTTGATGGGTTGGTATGAACGGATCATACAACAGTATGTTATTGGCTATCTTACTATGTCCTCCATGTGTACACATACACACATGTATCATATAATAGTACGTTATTAGCTATAATAAAATTGGAAGATAAAGTAGACTGGATTAATTAGGAGACATATTTAATTAGCTCCCGTCATACAGGGATTATTCGATAGTTGATTTACTTCCGTATGAGTAATACTACACGTTTAGACCATGTAAGCGCAATAGATGCTTGTATACTTTTTCAGATTCAATTATTTCATGAGAACTGTAGGTCTTTTACTTATAAATAATTTTTAACCGTTTAAAAAGCTATCCACACCATATGGATGGTTAGGATTTTCCTTTTTTCTTTGATTAACGTGAGAATTTTTAGCTTTTTAATTTTTCTCCGATTAATATGAGAATTTCTATATTTTACCTCTTAGAATTAACAAGGTGACTTCTAGGAAAACCTTTAATTAGTATAGATATAGACAAGTACAGCGATTGAATTGAATGTGATATATCGCCTTGTGCCAGGTCTCCTCTTTTTGCATTCGTGCTATCGTGCAAGTGACTATTTGATTCTACTCGAGATAGATCTAGATAACCACTCCCGAAAAATTGTGAGCATGTAAAGGTTGGAAATGGTAGTTTGATGACTTGAGTGGTCAATGACTATATATGAGGTTTGTGATTTATCGTATTACGCGTAAAGAAGATATTAATAGTTCAGGTTGTGACGTCCTTAAATGTAAGGTCGAGAATAGAGATATATGTAACAGGACCGATCGATCGATTCGACTTATTTCCTTCCCGGTCTCTTAGCTGGCTACTTCATTGTCTTCACACCACCGCGCACAGCGGCTACATAAGCCATGTTTTAATATTTTTTATAAAAATAACCCATGATCGTTCGGTGGTCTAGCGATTATCTGCGTGGAGACGGTGGCGGACGAAAACACAATTGAGGCCTTGGTGCGCCACATGTCTCGATCGTGATCGGTGGGCATGGCGAGATCCGTGCGGGCACAATCGATTGCTGGGCTAGAACATGATTGAGGCCATGAAGGTATGAATTACATGGTGCGTAGAGTAGTTATGTTCATACGTTTGTTCGGCTATTTCTACGGTACAAATGACTACATGCACGAACCGTTGACTCGAAATACAACTTCGATACAAACACATCTGTTGGAAAGAAAAATACTTAACGGATAGAAATCAACTCAGACCTACGAATATTGAACAGTATTTCCATGCTGCTTAATTATGCTTGAATTGAATGCATGCGAGCTGATGATGCATGCTATTGCGACGGATGCGGTGGTAAGTACAATATCATGAAAATAGTATTGGAATCTCGTGGAGTGAAAGAATAATAGTGACAATGCAACCTCAACAAAAGAATAATAGTGAAAGGAATAATAGTGACAATGCAATCTCAGCAAGACCATTTCAATCTAGCTGACATCCGTTCCACTATCCACGCGCCTTATTTTTTACTGGTAGTCAGTATACACCACTATCACGATCGGTAGCTACTTCATTGTCTTCTACTGTGTTCGATTATTCAGAATATTGGATTTTCCTTTATCTCGGACGAATCTTTTACGCACCAGGTAACCACCATGCTGTTGCGTGATAGTAAATGAAATGATCTCGGTCGTCCAAACACGTATAGGTAAGATCGACCTCGTCGTCTTAGCTAGTAGCGCAGATATGGATATTAAAGGAAACTTGAAAAGTTGATACAAGATAGTCGAAATATTTAATCGATCGGACAGCACGTACGTTCTAGCAGCAAGACCATTTCAATCTAGCTGACGTCCGTTCCACTTGACTTGTTATGTTGCTCACGAGTTCACACCGCCGCCCGCTGCGGCTATATAAGCACATCCATCCCCTCCATGGCCAAAGCATCCCCCAAGCTAAACACAAGCAGCTACAAGAGAAACAGCAATAATACAGAAAAAGAGCAGAAAGCCTAATTAAAACAAAATGGCATGCTCCTCTTCCTTCCTTCTCCTCGCTGCTCTTCTTGGGTTGGTCTCATGGCAGGCCACCGCCTCCGATCCTAGCCCTCTCCAAGACTTCTGCGTCGCCGACATGTATTCGCATGGTAAAAAATTAATGTACTTGATTTCAGTCGTGTTTATTGGATCAGATCACTTCTGGCATCTGAAGTTTTGTTTTCTCGCGCATGCAATCAATGTATACGCTGAAATAACTATCTGAGGTATAAGTGGATATGTTGCTTCCTTGATGCATGCAGTGCGTGTCAATGGATTTGTTTGCAAGGACCCGATGGCCGTGAACGCGGACGACTTCTTCATGGCAGCCAACCTTGACAAGCCTAGGGACACGATGACCAGCAAGGTTGGGTCCAACGTTACCTTGGTCAATGTCATGAAGATCCCTGGCCTCAACACCCTCGGCATCTCGCTGGCGCGCATTGACTACGCACCCTTAGGCGAGAACCCACCACACACACACCCCGTGCCACTGAGATCCTCACTGTGCTCGAGGCACGCTCTATGTTGGCTTTGTCGTCAACCCAGACAACAAGCTCTTCTCCAAGGTGCTCAACAAAGGTGATGTGTTCGTGTTCCCTGAGGGGCTCATCCACTTCCAATTTAACCCTAACCCCCACATGTCGGCTGTTGCAATTGCTGCACTAAGTAGCCAAAACCCTGGGGCCATCACAATTGCCAATGCTGTGTTCGGGTCGAAACCACCGATCTCAGATGATGTTTTGGCCAAGGCGTTTCAAGTGGAAAAGAAGACAGTAGACTGGCTCCAGGCTCAATTCTGGGAGAACAACCACTACTAATTAAATAGAGTCCTGAGTCAGTCCTGATGGTTGTCGGGAGTTACATATTTGCAATCTCTGCACTTTGTGTTTTAACTTCTATGTTACAATATAGAAAATAAATGGCATGTATTTCTATGTACTACTTATGCATGCCTGTGAGCCGCAAATTTTTACCTCTCCTGAATCCCTGGCAAGATAGATTTTCCCAGGCTGATGTCATAATATGCTATTGTGGCGTGTTTTGGTTTTCGATCCCCTAATAAATTGAATACATAGGTGCGCTCTCTGCCCTTAAAAAAAAGGAACTTACATGGATGTAACAGCCCCGATTCTCGGGGCTGTTAAACCCTTCGCAACCGTCCAGGATGTACAGTTGCGAAGCAAATAGTATCTCAAGCAAGCTTCCGATTGCAACAAAAGCCAGACTTTTATTAAACAAAACTAAGGTTTAACAACCTGTTTTGACTGACACGAGCATCAAGCCCAAAGTTAAATATAATACAAGACAAAAGAACTTCAAACCACAGTGCGGCAGGCGTAGTCGAGACCTAGTAACAGTAGTCGTTGCCTTCTTGGGGTCCACCAAAAACTTGCTCACAAGGATCCTCTTCTGTAGATGTTTTGCAAATTGCAAGAATGAGTACTACCACCGTACTAAACAAGCCGCATAGAAATGCTAAATAATTACATGCAAGGAGTTCAATGGATGGTTAGGGTTTACCATATTTGGCATATGTGGATGCACTTTGGATTTAAAACAAGTTATAAAACAGTAAAACAATAATAAGTAATAACATCAGGGGTTTATCAACAACCTTGATTACCAACTTAACATCTCAAAAACTCTACTTATGCCTTTGTACTGGAATCACCCATTGACACAGCTTCATTAACCGGAAGCACGGCGTATTCGAATACCTTTAATTATTCACTCTGTAGAGTTGCCCAACTTTACCCACAAGATATCTCATACTCATCTTTGTCGGTACATAGACCGCAACACGTTAGCGTCGGCGATTTGAGATAACAAAGCCTTTTCACTGCTCAACCTTTCTAGTCTCTACAGGTAGGTCTACATTCATCTGACTCGGAGACCACCGGCCATTCGTGGAATCGTACTCCGACAACGATGGGCCCATACCGGCGGAAACAGCGAGTGACCATTTACGGCCATTCCGTCCCACACCTAGCTCATCGTCCTGTCGAACAAGCAGCAGATGATACTTGTAGGTATTCAATCGGAAGAAGCGATGTACTAAGCTAGGGAGTAATGACCACGCTTGTGGTTGGCGGATTCTATGCATTACTTTGGCACAAGGTTCTTGTCCTTACCGAGTCATCCGGTGAGCGATGACCCAACACCAACTCGTGGTTGACCACCTCGGATCTCATGATGACTCACTTTTAACCCGAGTTTATTGGGTTGTCCAACTTCTGGATCCAACCTCAACTCACCACCAAAACCATTGGCGAAGCCAAAGCTTTCTTTGATTGATGAACACAATTTTGGTGACAAAGCTACCTTGTATAGATAATATTTTATGTGGACTAAACTTGTCAAGGTGGATATGGCCTACAAAAGTTGGGTGGGTTTGTTTATGGGGTATTTAGGATTTAACTAATTGTCATGTCATTCAAAAGTATTATTTTAACATTTAAAGTAATTGGCACAAATCTGATAATGAAAGTAATAATACATAGATGAAGTGTAGGTTCAAAATGATCAAATGATGCGACTTGCCTTCTTGCACAGTCTTACGGATCTTGGTCTTGTCCTCAGTCTTACGGGCTTGGTGCGTCAAAGTCGTGACCTAGCGCAAGCGAAACAATAAAACAATTCAAATAAAATCCGGCTCGACAAGGAATGAGCTGGGAACAACATGCAAGTAAATAAAACCGGAGAAGAAACACGAGTAAGGTAGGTTGGAGTGGTGGAGATTATTTGGTGTTTAGTTGGATCGAGCAGGATGAGATTTGGATCCAAGTACAACAAAAATATTGTAAATGGAGATAGAGTCATAAAGGAAGGTGGTGTGTGGGATCTTTGGAGATTTATCGGCGGGCTTGGGTGAGCGGAGTTGATATTTGGATTCACGAGGCTCGAAATGGTGAAAAGAGTATAAAGTGTCTAATTAGGGTTTTGGGCGGGAGGTGTCGGATAATGAATAGTATTATTTTACTATTCATATGCGACAATGGATCGATGAGTAATGGTAGGATCGGTATTTACGGTTTGAAGTGATCGATAAATAGGGTTTCTTTGTTTTGGTGAAATGAATAGCACAAATCATTTTGGGCAATGAACGATGTGAGTTTCTTGTGCCATGGCTAGTGTTTGGGCTGATTTAAAGGAATAGGCGGTGAAATGGGTTTCTTGGGTTCAAGGCGATCAAATTTGACATATAATGTCAAATTAGGGTTCAATAAAATAGAATTTGGATAATGAATAGTACTTATTTTACTATCCATAAATAAAAGTGAGGGTGGTGGTGATTGAAAATCATTGTATTTAGTGAAAAGAATAGCGCGGACTATTTTTGGTGATGAGCGATAACTAGGGTTTCTTGTGCATTTTGGATTTTGGAATAGTGTTTTGATTTTGAGAATGAGCGATAAATGAATTCTGTGCCTTTGAGCGATGCCAGGCGAAAATGTTTGAGCAGTGGGCGGCACATTCTTTGTGGCCTCGGCCCATTTGGCTAGGCCAAAGGCACGTGCCACAGTGGCTTTGAGCATGCCACCATTTGGCCGCTTTGCCGCCGGCGGCGGCGGGAGGAGATACTCCGCCGGCGGCGCGGCCGTGGCGACAACGAGTGGTGCGGGAAGGTCAAGCGAGTCGGTGAGTTCCTCGATGGCTTGGTGGGTTTGAGGTGAGGTGTGGCGGCAGCGATGGTGGCGAAGAGGCGGCGGGGAGAAGCGGCGTCGATGAGCTCGGTGGGCACGGGTCTTTGGGAAGGTGGGGAAAGGAGGGTGGTGGTGAAGTGGTGCTTGGCGGGAGGAGAGGAAAGGGAGGAGGGAGGCGGAGGATTTTACCTCGGGTCGCGGAGGAAAAAGGAGGCGGCAAAGCTTCTGTCGGTCGGCTCTGGGCGGGGAGGGTGAAGGAAGTGGCTAAGGGAGAGTGAGGAAGAAGGCTTGCCGTGGTGGCTTTCTTTGGGCGAGTCGGCGGTGGAAGCCGGGAGGTATTGGCGATGATGCGGCAGCGCGTCTTGTAACGTGGTGGCGGGAAGAAAGCGGCGCGGGAGAGTAAGATGGCGGTGGTGGCATCGGCGAAAGCGGTAGAAGGTCTTGGAGGCGGTGCGTGGCACGAGAGCGGGAGGTGGCGCGGCGGTCAACAATGGCGGCCGAGCGGCTTGAGCCAGGCGCTGGAGGAGGAAGAAGAAGCGGCTGGAAGAAGGCGCAACCGTGGGAAAAGCGGTTTTGCCGAAGAGGAAAGCGGAAAAAGGAGAAAGATGGCCAAAAGGAAGAAAATCAAATTCAAATCAAAACTTCGAAATTTTGAAATTGAATTTTTAGGTTATTTCAATGGAGTTCATGTGAATGTTTGTTTTTCTATTTGATGTCAAAGCTTGCTAATTATTGTCCATGCATGATGCGACGTTATGTAGTATTCTGGACTCGGATTTAGTCATTTGCGTATGAGCGTGACTTGTATGGTTGTTTACCATAGTCAACTACTCCCGATGGCGATACACTACATGTTTTTTTAGTGGTAATTAGGGGTGTTTTGATCCTAGGTAGGTCTAACTCTACCAATTGCCAACTAGGGAGGCGTGGGCCTTGTGTGGAAAAAATAGTTAGTGAAGCTCGTTGGCTTGATTTAAAATTGCTCTAGTAATTGGTTAAACATTAGAATTAGTCAATTTTGAATGGCGAATTTTGCTATGTGCGGCTTGTTAGTTCAATTCTAATTTTTCTAAACTATAAATAAAATAATATTAAATCAAACTATATCAATTTGAAAAAACCTCGATAAGGCAGTACGACTTGACATTCACCCCTCGTGAACCCTCCTCCCGGTCATCTTGACAAGCTCTCAAAGGACACTACTACGAGAAAAGGTCTTCACAGACGGTTCAAAAAGCGTTATCACGAGCGGTTTCATGGTAAATGCGAGTTTATCGTCGGTGATGACATGGTCATCACAGCGGTTATTAACTTCGAGCAAATGTGCGTGATATTGTATCCTATCACGAGCGGTTTTAGATGAAATGCTCTATGATAGCTTATGTATTACAGAGCGGTTTATAGATGAAATAAATGCGTAATAGCTTATGTATCACGAGAGTTTGTAGATAAAACCGTGCATGATAGGTGGATGTATCACAAGCGGTTTGTAGATGAAACCGTGCGTGATAGCTGAATATCATAGATGGTTTGTATATGAAACCGTCAAGTGATAGGCGATGCATCACAGACGGTTTGTCTAAAAACCATCGTGATATTCTTTTGCATTGCTAAATCTATTTACGCATTAACTAGCCTCTGGAAATGCTAGCCATGTTTATGCGAAACAAGCGAAACACAACAAGTACATGTACATATCAATTCGCATTCATTTGAAACAAGCACATCCAATTCACATTCATTTCAGAAACAAGCACATCCATTTCACAAATTAATTAACTCAAATGAACTAAAATTAACCATTTATGAACAAATATACACACATGTTCTATTAAGTTCAATCTTATCACAATCAAGTTTAATCTACATTGTGGAACTTCCATACGGATTTATGACTTCACGCATCGAGAAGGCATAAGCGTCTTCAAATGCGTTAGTGGGCTGCTCCAGCGGAGTTTGTGATAGTTGCAACTGTCGTTAGAAAGATTAAAGTCGTGCATATATAAATTAATAAGTATGAAATAATTATTGCAAGATTGGCAAACACGAGGATCTTTGGTGATCGGGAAGCAGGAGTAGTTCCATGTCGTGCCAAACATAGAATCCACAGGTGTTGCCGGTGGGCTGCTTGGTGATCTTGCAAAAATAGAATTGGTTAGTTCGAGAGGCATTACTACGAAGTGTTATATAAGATTAATGTGTACTAGCGAATACCGGGAATTTGAAATCGTGTCGCAGTTCGCACCTTGCATCCCCTTGCATAGTGCGTGATGAATGGCCTACATGATTCCAAAAACTTAGCCTTAGCCATTGCAAAGGAAGGAAATACTACAATAGAGTTTTCTATGGAGGAAATGTGTTTACCTATCGATTAAGTTTTTGACAACTGAAGTCGTTATTGGACCTCTTTAGAGAATCAAGGTATCTTACCTGGTTCTATTTTGGTATAATTACAATTAGAATCCAGTGGAACCTACACAGGTATGTCGCCATGGTCATTAAACCTAAGTTCGTGTTACTTATATAGTACAAATCAACAAGTATAGCCACTAGTGCAGCACTTATCGCTGGTTGTAGGGCAAAAGTGTGAAATCCTTCTCGCGGTGATCTAGCAAAAACGTCACCACGTAATCCTCGATGAAGGTTGCATTGTGTCAGACCCGGATTTCTTAATCCAGAATCCTCTGTGAAAACACCGTACTATTCCCTGGATCAGTAGATAGCACTCACAGATACATCACTGAATCAATTCATACATAGCGTAAAACCATACCATTCATTAATTTAACACAACAGAGTTTACATAGACCGCATCAGATCAATTTTTACAATAAGGGCCGAACAGGCCAAACTGATTACATTACAAAAGCGAAAGCGACAACGGAAGAAAAAAGGTGAGAGCATCTCTCTCCACAGGCAAGCAACTGGAGAAACTCATGTGCGTCCGATATTACCCAAGACTTGGATAATATTGGATGCACACAAGCACCTATGAGTTAGTGGGCCCAGGCGAGACACTACTACACGGCCTCATCACGAGCGGTTTGGAGCGGTCATCGCAGGCGGTTCGGGCGTCACGTGTTTTATCGTCTGTGATAAGCTGGTGGTTATCACGAGCGGTTAAAAATCGTCGTGATAAGTCACAACACGAGCGGTTCTAATTATATAACCGTCATACTATCTAATTATCACAGACGGCTCTATTCAAAAATCGTGATAGACGCATATCACAGACGGCTCTATTTACGAACCGTCTGGGATATGTTTATATCATAGACGGTTCTATTCTGAATAAATGCATGATATGCACATATCCCAGGCAGTTCTAATTATATAACCGTCGTGATATGCATATCCCGGGCGGTTCGTAAATCGAACCGTCGTGATAAAAGGATATCGACGGTTCTATTTATGAACAAATGCAGGATATGTGTATATCACGAGCGATTATTAAATAGAGCGTCAGGGATATACATATCACGAGCAGTTTGATTGTTAAGCCGCGTGATAGTTATTTCAGCCTAACTATTTTTAAAAATTTTAGCTAGCCTCGAGAATTGCTAGCCATGCCCTCACGAAAATAAGCGGCGAAAATAGATACATCACGAGATAAATCAATCGTTGACAACCCAAAGTGATCATTGTCAATTACAAGCGAACATATATCAAATATTGTCGCTAGTGTACCATTGAATTACAACTATTCAAAGTGAATTACAACTATATCAAATATATATTAATTGTTTCAAGGTCGTTCGATGATGAAACTCTCAGTTGCATAATGATATCCGTCATGATGAAGGTGCGAGCCTCCTCGAACATCAGAGATCTCTTTACGAGCGAGTGAATCTAAATCTATATTCAAAACCTACAAACAAGAGTAAAGTGTTACACATATATATTTAAATTTATAATTAGCAATTATTGCGAGATTGACCAATCTCGGGGATCCGACAACCTAGCACTCATGAGAATCATATGATGGCAAGCGTAGAATGCACATTCTTTTGCTTTTTCTTTGCGACTTTGAAAAATAGAATTACATATATAGGTATAGTCGATTCGAGGCGCATTATTACAGTATGATATAGAATTACATATATAGGTATAGTCGTACGTCAGGAAATCGCGTCCTGTGACTAAGTTTGGCGTTAGTTCCTTGTATAGCCCTCCTCGGCAACATAGGAGATGAGCGACCTACATGTTTCAAAAGTTAACCTCGGCCATTTCAAGCGAAGGAAGACTACAATAGAGTTATGTATGGAGGAAATGAGCATACATCAGTACTTCTTGCACAAGGGTGAAGTCGTGACCTTTTTCATTAGGGAATCAAGGTATAGTACTGATTCCTCTTTGGTATAATGACTAAAGGATCGATGGTGCCTACTCATCTATGTCGCTATAGTCATTAAACCTAAGTTCATCTGCATATAAAGTACAAATAAAATTTGTATAGCAAGTAGTGAAGCACTTACTTAGTTGTAGGGCACCATTATGTAGTCCCGTAGTTTTGAGCAAGCAATCCTGCCGTTATGTATTTCTCGATGTAGGATGCGTGCGCCAAGATGGTTTGCTCGGAGACCACGTGTGGGTCGAGAAACCCACGGTTCTTTCAATCGTGGGCGGTTTTAATCATGTATATATACATAAGCAATGAGTTGTTATATTAATCGGTATTACGTGAATGTAGAACTTGATTGTACACACTTACGATGTCGGCATTGTAGAAGTGAGACATCGAGGGCTTTGAGGTTGAATAGGTCGAACAAGTCGTGAAAGCCCACGATGAAGGGGCGGCTCGTGGAGGAAATACTCCTCGTGTATTTGTGGTGATTCCATCAAGACACCCTTTCTCTTTGGTCTTACGCAAGTACCACTATGCAAACTCGACAACCTAATCCAGCGTAGGCTATCGTGTGCTCGTGCCAACGGACTTAGAAAAGTATTTCTTAGGGTTAGGAGGCGGAAGCGCCTTAATGTTCTTCGATTTCGATTTGTCTGAGCGACTTGCCACGCTCGCGTCTTCCTCTGTCGACGACTCGGGAACCGATCACGGCACGCTTTTTTGTTCGGTGTCTTCTCCACGGGAACCGATGAGGCGGGCCACGAGCGAAGGTTGAGGTGCGATCATGGAGGTCTGTTGGAGAGACATGGTCGTGTCAAGATGGTTGGGGTAGAGTCATCAAAAGTTGAGGCGATGCTGCGAGGTCACGGACGATGACCTTCTTGGGTCTGTTGGAGAGGCATGGTCGTGTGGAGATGGTTGGGGTGGAGTCATCAAAGGTTGAGCGACGCTGCGGGGTCGAGCGATGTCCTTCTTTGGCCACCGAATAAAGCTGCAGGGGCATCCCCTAGTGTTATGATTTCGTCGTTCGGGCAAATCTCCATCGGACGGCCTAAAATTGTCATGTACCATGTCCACGGACCTGGCGTAACCTGCGTCACACAGGGCACCGTCTTTGCACTATACCTTCATTGCATGGATACACCACCCCCCGCCCAGCCTCAATAGACATCCCAACCATCCTCACTTGGAGTGTGCAGTGCGTCGGCTCCTACAAAATGATACGCAATTAGCTAAGGCGTCCTATAGGTCTATTTTTGGAGCATTCCAGAGATGTACATTACCTTGATGTCGTCGATAGGTAATTGGACATCATCATGTTCACAATTTTGCGTGGATGCGGCCTTCTCCGATGTTGAGGAGGACGCCTGCAAAACAACGGGGCGACTGCGGCCCGTTGTTGAGGAGTAGTAGTTGATTCACTTGGTCCTGCAATCTTGCTATCTTTTCTTCAAATTTTGTAGTAAGCACCGTTCTCTTCCTTCAAATTTTGAAGTAAGCACATGTTCCAACAATTGTGTCGTACTCGGCCTTGGATCTCTTCCTGCTCCTATACGTGCAGTAGTCGTCTGGGAATCCATCCTCCAAGATCGTTAACCCCTTTGCCTCGCGTGCGACGGGTGCTCCTTGTTTCCCGGGCCGTAGATAGTATATCCTTCTCCTGCGCTTGGAAGGAGCCTTGAACATGCGAAACTCAATTCTTGCTGCAAGAGGTCATCATGTTATTATATACATTATGAAGTTATAGACTTATTAACAACTAGGTATTTGAAGACATTTACCACGGTTGGCCACATCGGTCTGTAGGGTTTGTGAAAGAGATTTCAGAAAGGCGTGGCGATGCCCTCGCTCTTAACCGGGAGAGAAGCGCTGATGCGTGATCTCGAAAATGGCCTTGTTTCGTTCGCGTCCTCCGTAGCCCATTGCGCGGTTTTACCGCGTACCAGTGGTGCCGAGTTTGTGGGGTGAGTGTTAAGTGTGCAGAGAGCCTTGTGCGTCGCACTTTCCTCAAGAAATTCGGCGTCGTCTTCATTTGCACAAAGGCGTCCCATATATCGCGACAAGAATTTATCGCCGTGAAGGCGTTGACCGTGTTCACGCTTTGTGACAAGCACGGTCTTGAAGGTCCTCCATGCCTTTCCGATCGAGAAACAGCGCTGTCGTTCCACGCGCGCCAGTGCGGTGGGAAAGTGAATGATTTTAAAACTCGTCCCACGGTGGCTTCTCCGAACATCCGACACGGTGTCGGCTCGGTGTGGTGATGGGACCCGTTCCCTTCCAAGTATCCGCACAAGGTCGGAATCTCGCGGCGCTTTGGGGACTCACGGGATCCCATTGCATTGACCTCGTGGCGGTCATTAGGCTGGAGAATTCTCGATGTTCCTCGCCATCTCGTATGCGTACCACTTTCCTCGGAGATCGGGCGCATTGGCGGCGTCGATGATGGCGGCGAAGATGGTGCGGGCGCCATGTAAACACTTGCTATCTATATATGCACGAAGCAATATCGTAGCTCTAAGCGACCCGATTCAAGCGATTTACTCAACTTAACCGAAAATGATGCACAAGCGTATAATATATAAAGAAAGATTGATGGTAGTTTGTGCTCTCGTAAGAGAGTTGCAAAGAATAAGTCTTTGCCATCTCAATCCTATTGTCTATACTCTTCATTAAATGAATATGATAGTATAAATTCAAACTATGAGCTCTAAACGATTACTTTGCTTAGCATCAAATGATCTCAATCTATTCACGAAAATGATCTTAACTATCACATTCAATCTCGATATAAGAGAAAAGTTCATCACAGAGCGAACAGAACAAAGCCCACCGATCAATTTCAGTTCACATTATCAAAGACTATCAAAGTCACATCACAGACGGTTCAAATCAATACAATAGAGCTCAAGAATGAACTAACAAGATATCAAATTGATGGTGGCATTCAACCGTGCGTGATAACTAGCATTCAACAAAGTAACAAATTAACGATATATGAAATTGTGATGTAAGTAATTTGTACAATAGAGCTCAGAATCAACTAACTATCACATTCAATCTCATTATAAGACAAAGTTCATCACGAGCATGTCAACAAAGCCCACCGATCAATTTGCCATATCTTTAGTACTAGATTCAGTTCACATATTATCTTTAGGAATACTCACGAGAGGATGCCGCACAACAACTCACGGTGCAAGGAGGAGGCGGTGCGGGGAGGAGGCCGGCGCGGGAGGAGGCCGACACGGGAGGAGGGCGGCGCGGGAGGAGGCCGGTGCGAGGGGAGGAGGACGGCGCGGGAGGAGGTCGGCGCGAGGGAGGAGGGCGGCGCGGGAGGAGGCCGGCGTGGGGAGGAGGCCGGTGCAGAGGGGAGGAGGCCGACACGGGAGGAGGCCGCGCGTCGAGGCGAGGCGGCGTCGTCGATGAAGAGCGCGGCGTCGGGTCTTACGGCCGGGAGGTGAGCAGGCGAACCCTAGAGGAGCGAGAAGCGCGAGAGCCTAAGAGCGCGGGAGGCAGTGACGAGTAAAGAGCAAAACCCTAGGTGCGCCTTTTGATAAAAAGAATATCACAGACGGCTCTATTAAAGCACCGTCTGTGATAAGATATCATAAACGGTTCCATTAAAGAACCGTCTGTGATATTGAGGATATCATGAGCGGTTCTTTAATGGCACCGTCTGTGATATTGAGGATATCTCAGACGGTTCTTTAATGAAACCGTCTGTGATATTATCACAGACGGTGCTTAAATAGAGTCGTCTGTGATATCCTCAATATCACAGACGATTCTTTAATATATCCGTCTGTGATATCTTATCACAGACGGATCCATCATAGAGCCGTCTATGCTATGGATCTCATTCCCTTCATCTCCGCGCAGTGTCTCTTCGTCTCTGCTCGGCTTTACTACTTCTTTTATATAAATAGACAACCCTTATCAAAGGGATTTCTCACGAACCTCCTTGATCATCCCTCTCTCTCACAAATTCCAAATGACTTCCTCTCTCGTCCGGTATGTGGCCTACATTTTGGTTGTGTACTCGCACCTCTCTGATGCGCAACTGGCCCAAGCTGCGAACAAGGCGTCCGTTCGCAATGTAATTCGTTGCGGACCCTCCCATATCACGGAGACCATAACGGCGATCATCGGTCGATTGGAGCTCCTCCTCCAACAGAGACCGATCACGAGGCTCTCGACATCCGCGAGTAAACCTCGTCGTGGAGATTGTCCTATGGAACTCTTTGGTCGCACCGAAGATGTAGCGAGATAGTCGAGGCGACCTCGACATTGCAGGAGCGGGTCCGCCTAGCGAGGCTGTGGAGACCGGGGTTGATGGCCTCAGGCTATATGGGACTTGATTACGAGTCGAACATCTACAAGAGAAATTGGCGTGCAAGGTCACGGTGGAGGCGTTTGGTGAGACGATCGTGATCCGCTCCCACAAGCCGGCGAGAATGCGTCGCGATTTGAAGACTAAGATAGGATCGCTCATCCTTTTTATAAATGCAGTGATGTAAAAATGATAAGGCGATCTATTATGCATGCGTGATGTAAATATGGTCTTTTTATGCGTGATGATATGGTCTTGTTTATAAATGCGTGATGTAAATATGGTCTTTTGTATGTGATGATATGGTCTTTTTATAAATGCGTGATGATATGGTCTTTTTATCATCTATTTATTCTTGGGCAATTCATTTTGTTAATTATTTGCGCATATACATGCTCAGATGCGCTATCACGGATGGTTGAATGAAGAACCATGCGTGATAATATCCATCATGACGGTTCCTCTCACTAACCATACGTGTTGAACTTGTCTGACGACTCCATGTGGAACCGTGCGTGATATCCTCCATATCACGACGGTTATTAAGCGAGAACCGTCTTTGATATACTCACATCACGGATGGTTTGTTAATAGAACAAATGCGTGATGTGAGTATATCAAAGACGGTTACGCTAATAACCGCCTCATGATATGGAGATATCATGACGGTTCCACATGGAGCCGTCTGTACAAGTTCAACACGCACGATTAGTGAAGAACCGTCATGATATACATATCACGAGCGGTTGGAAATACGAACCGCCTGCGTGATATGCCACCCCTATAAATATAAAGACCAGCAGACCCCGCCTCTAGCGCCTCGATCTCTTCTTTGGAATAGAGGGCTTGAGAAGCTTTGCTCGTGTTGGCTGTAGGAGGCTTGTTTATTTTGCTTGCCTTGTTCTTGGTTGTGGGTTGCCTAGCAACTTATGGCTATTTGACTTGCATGCTTGCTTTGTGAGGCTTGGCTTTGGTGGTAACTCGGTTTGGGTGTTGTGAATGAGTGTTTTGTGAGTGGGATAAACATGTGGGACTGTTCATTGGCACAAGGAGAAGGACGGTGAGGAATCTCATGGGATATTAGGATTTTTAGTCGTGAGCTCAGGGTACCGATCTTTAACTCTTTATATTTGCTCTAGGTTTATCTTTAATCAATTTTAGTGTATTTGGTTAATAGGAGGAGTAACATATTAATTTGTAGTTTATTAATATAATTTAACACTACTAATTGTTCGTGTGTAGCGTAGATGGACCGCTCGGATGTGCGGTGCGAACTGTGAGTGAAGAGTACATTAATGGCGTGATTGCTTTTAAAAGCGCGGAGGAGGATATCTTGAATAAGGGGATAGAATTTATGTCTTGTCCATGCATTGATTGCGATAATCAAGATTTTTAACAACCCGGCGCACATCGTAGGGCACTTGATTGAAGGGTTTCAAAAAGGGTATACATGTTGGACCATCACGGTGAAGAGCGATTATACAGAAGTTAATAATGATGACATCGCCGAGGAAGTCAACGATATGCGGATGTGGATATGTTTTTGATGGCGATAGGTCGTGCGATGACAATGGGATCGAGATGCTACGCGATGCGAAGGAAACTACGATGAGAGAGTTTTGTAAATTCGAGCGCTTAATGGAGGACTCGGGAAACCTTTGTTCCTCGGCATGGCCGGAATACAAGGTTGTCAACCGTATTTGAACTGCTGAAATTGAAGGCGAGCAATGGTTGGTCGACAAGAGTTTCACGGCGTTGTTAGGTCTCTAGCGGATATTCTTAGGAGGAAAGCGTGTTGCCCAGCACCACCTACCAAACCAAGAAGGTTCTTTGTCCACCGGAATGGAAGTAGAAAGAATACATGCATGTCCGAACGATTGTATCTGTATCGTAAAGAGTATGCAGACTTGCATGTATGTCCCGTGTGCAAAGCATCCCGATACAAGCGTAAGAATACGCTAAGGTGAAGAAAGGACCTCTGCTAAGGTGTTGTGGTATCACTGTGATCCCACGTTTGAAGCGTTTATTTGCGAACCAAAGGAGGCAAGATTGCTGCGTTGGCACTCGAGGAGCGTAAGAAAGATGGAAAACTAAGACACCTGCTGATTACGCCGGTTGAAAACTTGATCGGACCTTCAAAGAGTTCGGTGCGGAACCGAGGAACATAAGGTTAGGGTTGAGTACAGATGGAATGAATCCTTTCGGTAACATGAGCGGCCGACATAGCACTGGCCCGTGAACCTATGTATGTACAACCTTCCTCCTTGGTTGTGTATGAAGGAAGTACATTTTGATGTCACTACTTATCCAAGGGCGAAGCAACACAGGAGCGATATTGATGTGTACCTAGCACCATTCTTGGATGATCTTGTGGCACTATGGAGCGAAGGGTACAAGTATGGGATGCGTACAAGCGAGAACTTCTCTTTACGCGTCATGTTGTTACGCACTATCAATGATTTTCCGCCATTGGTAACTCGTCGGGCTTTAGTACGAAAGGAGCCAAAGCTTTCCGCACCGCTTAGATGCTACGAGAGTGTATGGTGAACAACTCGCGTAAAGCGTGTATATGCGTCACCGTAGGTTCCTTCCTGTGAGTCACCCATACCGCAAGATGAAAAAATAATTCGCGGAAATAAGGAGGACGATTCGGCTCAAGGGCTTTTAGAGGGAAAGAGGTCTATGATATGGTTAAGGATATCGATGTTGTGCTTGGGAAGGGGCGTAAATTAAAACCCGCGAGAAGAACATCCGGAAGAAGCGGTCAATTTTTGGGACTTGCCTTATTGGGAGCACTTAGAAGTTCGTCATCGCATCGGCGTCATGCGTGGAGAAGAATGTATGTGAAAGCTTGATTGGTCTCTTCTTGAACATTAGTGGCAAAACAAAGGATGGTGTTAACGCATGACACGACTTGGTTGATATGAACATAAGGACCGAGTTAGCAGAAAGAGACCGATAAGGGCGAACATACCTTCCACGACTTGCTACACTATGTCCAAGGCCGATAGAAATGAATTGTGCCAAAGCTTGCATGGTGTCAAAGTCCCGTCTGGTTACTCCGCTAACATTAAGAAACTTATTTCTATGCAAGATTTGAAATTAATTGGTATGAAGTCTCATGATTGTCATGTGCTGATGACACAAATGCTTCCTGCTGCAATTAGGGGTATCTTGCCGAACAAGGTCCGAGTGGCAATCTTGAGGCTGTGTTATTTCTTCAACTCAATTGCTCAGAAGGTCATCGATCCCTGTCGGGACCCAAAATTACAATTATGGACCCTCTGTGTATACTGCACTAGTCCAGGATCACGCTAGTGCACACAGTGGCAACATCGATGAAATATCATTTCTATATACAAAGATGACTAATAAATAGGCAAATAACAATAAATATCAGAGTAAAGACCTTAAGGTCAAAGCTTACAATTAATGCCTCGAAGGCGAATAGCTCAATGAAGTGGCGGAGCAAGCGGAATAACCGGTGAAGCCCATTCATATGCCCACAGCAATGGTAGGTGTGCGACCTAGTTCTTCTCGATCCTTGAAGTAGACCTTGTTGACCACGATTCCTCCATTTACGTAGGTTTGGCGCAAGTTTTACAACAAGCGTGAGTACACAACCGTACTCGCAAGTCATACCACGAGAATGCAATGTATAGATGCGAGCTTATTCCAAAGGAAATGGTTTACGTGGTTATTTTGCGTAAATACAACATTTGCAATTGAATATGAATAATAGATTGAAAGCATAATTCAAAACAAATAGACAATATTAATTTAACATTTGTTTTCACAAAGACACATAGCCTAATCAAACTCTTTCACACACCATATGACTTAAATCACACAAATGTCCCTTCCCAATTGTTTTATGAAAACTACCCTCGTGTGAAATCCCGAGCATTGTCCATGATCATGACGCGCTATTCGAATAGATTGTTTAACACTCTGCGAGAGGTTGTACACTTTACCACACGATATAACTTGTGTGGCGCGCGATCATAACAAAACAGTTGAAACTTCATCTCAAACATTGACACTCCCGATGTGCTTACAAACCGTTATACATATCACAAAGCCCATGCATAACACACACCGTTGGGCAGTGGACGCACGAATCCTCCCGATGCAACCACCAAGTAGTCACACCTCCACCCTATCACAAAGCCTAACCTACCACCGAACATCAATGCCGAGAATCCATAACTTACTAAGTTAGGCCCGTCCCATACTGTGCATGTGGTCGTGCTTCAGAAGGCCCAGTTCAATGGCACACAAAGTTAAGTCCTTAATTGACCAAGGCAAGACTTCCATGTTCTAACTAAGCCACAAATATTATCATTCCCATCACATAGTCCACCATGTCACACAGTCTCCACCACTTGCCTCGGTCAAATCCTTTACCACCCAGTTGGTTTTAGTGCAACACATGCCATCACGAAGTAATAACACATAGCACACGCTTTTACACAAAGTTCCATAGTCACTTAGTCAAATTTATAATTGCAACTCGGTGATGATGATGACTCGTTGCATGGCTAAGCAATCTACTCGTACTAACCAACCCGTTGGTAGTACCATAGCACCAACTAAATATGAACCAATCTAGGGTGACAAAAGATTGTGACATACAATGGACAATGTGGATATAACAAATTGGATTATTAGCTAAACCCAAAAGCATTTAAATAATTACTTAAAGTAAATGCAATAATTTAAATCAAAGTAATTTTAAAAACTGGGATTCAATATGATCAAAGGTATAACTTGCCTTGCTATAGTAATGGTGATCTTATTTTATCTTCAATCTTCTACTTGCTTGATCTTGACTCCTTGGACGATTAGGGACTTCTGTCTAACGAGAAAGAAAGCGCAAAACAAACTAAATTCAAAAGACAAATCAAATAAACTCCAAATTGAAATTGAATGGTACTGGAAGGTAGATATTGAATTTAGATGAATTTAGAAACTTGAATGGGTTCAAACGGAATTCGGATGAAGAAGATATGGCTCTCGGAAGATTGGAATTCACATGAAATGATGAAAAAGCTCTACGGAATATTCCCAGAATATTCTATTCCGAAAATATTAAAAACAGAATGAGTGTATGATAGGTGGGACCGACTGATATTTGTGAATTTATAGAATTAAAATAATTCCAGAAATAAGGTAGAGAGAGTGACATGTGGGACCAATAAGATAAAAAGATTTTCAAGAATTAAATAAATTCCCGAAAATAGGATTAAGGATTGACATGTGGGCCACTGGTCTATGGACCGGGTCCACGGAGATATGCTAGTTCCACGGTGGACCAAGCTTATGAATAGGGTTTGACCAAAATTGACTGACATACGGGACCCGCATGTAAGTGAGAGAAATAATTAGTATTTTAATTGGGAGGATGACATGTAGGGTCAACATGGAAGTGGAAAGAACTATATTTTCTTGCATGACATGTGGGGTCTAGATGAAAGAGATATAGATATATGGGCAAATTGGAAGGTGCAGATGACAAGTGGGACCAAGTTGCTAGAAAATTGTTTGTTCTGCTATATATATACTGATTGGATGATATGTAGCCTGTATGTCACAGCCCCAACAATTAAAATGGATTAATATGTATTTCATTAGCATGCATTATTAAATTCAAATCATTTAATAACTTATTGCACTTGGAAAATCTGTTAAAAACATGAACCTACCCTTCAAATTTGAATTTCAATTCAAATCAGTGATAAAAAGTTGTGATCATCATCTGGAACCAATTTATTAAAATACTAAATTAATTATCATGAACTAATATAATTTTTCCAAAATTCTTGGGACTAGTTTGAACCTCATTAAAATTCAAACAACATTCATAGACATACAACATATTTGAAGTTAAATATCACAAACTATATATTGAACAGTAGGGTTTTATATTTTTTATGGGAACTATATATTCCCAGGAACCCCCACAAATTATTTCATAATTTTTAGAAATTTATTTCTATTTATAAAGCCTCGATCAAACTAGAATCAAATAAATTAGAATCGGTCAAGCTGATGCATCGTTCCTATGGCTCGGACAGTCGGACTCGACTCGACCACAGCGGCTTGACTCGACCGCGTCACTTAATCGCACCGGCACATGCAGCCCTTGGATCGAGATCGACGGTCCGCATTCCGCCATCGTTAGATGAGTTCAAAACAACACGTGAAATCTCACCCTTCCAATCGATCTAACGGTCCTCATTCGGCCACGAGCGCGCTTACCCCGCACCTTAAGTCGCTGCCATCACGGGCGCTTGCTCGCCGACCGCCTTCAACCTCCCGCGACGCCGCAGACACTCCTCGCCACGCGGTCGTCTCGCCTGATCCTGTCACTTCACCGCGCCCGGTTGGCTGTCCCGCGTTTCTTCTCTGCACCGCACCCACCCCAACGTCCCTCGGCTTTATCACCCTCGAAGCCCTCCTTTTCCCTCACTTCCTCCTCGGACAGAGGAGAGGGAGGCTTTTTCTCGGTTTCTACTTGGGTAAGCTTCCACCGGGTGGTGCTCCTCCGTTCCATGTTCATTGGCATTTCCATTTTTGCTCAAGCGAACTCTTATTTTTGCTTGTAGCCTCTGCTCCATCGTCGTGCTCTAGCTCGGTACCAGAGCACGCTCCGAAGGACACCCTCGTGTCTTCTTCGTCTCCGGGAGGTATGACCCACATTCCATCGCGTCACTTTGTATGCCTTAGTTTACTGATCAGAACCCCTCACTTGTTTTCGGCAATGCACGGCAGGATTCAGTTAATTTGAAGGTGTTCCTCTTTTCAGCCACGGACAATCTTTTCGTCTCCCACTTAGGTCCGGTAAGCTATTGTCAAATTCCTCGCTTCTATAGCTTCCTCCGATGATCTTTAAGCCATCTTGATCATCCTCTCTTGGTTGTTTTGCTCAGAACCTTCTGTCCCCGTGAAGCCGAGTTGGCCGTCTTTGTCTTCTCCGGCTCCGGCACAGCTCCAGTCAACCTCCGACTTCCCCAAGCTTCCCACAGCTCCAGGTGACCTCCCTGAACCTTTTGGTAGCATAAGCAATCGCTTGTTTGTCTTGAGGAGCTCGGTTTAGCTGCATGCACTTTGCCGTATAACTCGCCGCTCAACTCCGGCTGGCCGCTGATGCAGCCGGCTCAGCCGTCTAGACCACTTCCATTAGGAGCGCGGCACTATTGTGCACCTAAGCATACTCTTGGTTCACGCCGCCGTGGCCGGAATCGCCGGCAAGCCGTCGGTGAAACGCGCGGGGACGAAATCCCGTTGTCGTACGCCGACCGTTACTGTAGCAAATGATTACGAGTTAATGGCAATCATTAGTAATTAAACGTTGTCTTAAACCTTCTTACTCAGTCGCTTACTTGCGGGCCCCCACCCACAGAAAACAACACGTTTAGTAAAATGTTGGAGCCACTGACGTGTGGACCCAAGTCTTTAAACACGTGCTCAGGAGCTAAATGCACTGGAGTTAATCTGGACCGTCAGATGCGAAAGGAACGGCCTGGATTTGTGAGACATTCGGACCGTCCTATTGCATCTCGAATATGGACCGTTGGATCTTGATCCAACGGCCGCAACTCATCGCCTCTAGCACGCACACGCGCGCCGCTTAGCTATGATGGGCGGCGAGCGGGCCGGCTGGTCTGCGATCGTCTAGCCGAGCCTCGGTGAGAAAAGCGTAAATGCGTTATAAAATCCGAAAACCATTTATCGCACATGAGAAATAGTTATAACTTTAGAAATGCATAACTAAATCATTTTAACTCCAAATCACATGAAACCACTTACGAAATTTACATTCTTAATGGAATTCCTATCAAAATTAGTTTCATACATGTCTCTGTGAGAGGGCTTTAATTGGAAATTTATTCATTATAATCATTATCTCTACAATAGGAAAAATGGACTGAAATCTTTAAAAATGCATAAGTAAATCTTGGAACCTCCAAAAACAGTGAGACCACTTTTGATAATTTTCATTTTCAGTGAACTTAATTCTAAAAATGGTCTCCACCTTACCTCTATCACAGAAACTATTATTGGGAGAATATACTCCTTAACTCCATTATTTTTATACTATAAAAGGGCTGATAACTTTGAAAATCAATAACTAAATCATAAAAACTCCAAAAAGGACAAACTCAACTGCTTTTGACTTATAATAATATTGCCTATTTACCTATGTGATCCACGTACTTACTTATCGTTCTACAAAATTTCACTTCATAATTAAATTATATAATGACGACTTATTGAAATCAAATTCAAACCATTATAACTTTCACATGCTAAATCAAAATGAAATAATGCTTTCACCAAAAATCATTTAAAATCATGACCTAACTACTGTAGAAAAATCATGCATTTTTGAGCATTTTGGTTTTGAGTTGTTTTCTCAGTATTTATTTGATGCTATAATTATATAGATCCGAGCATATTGATATCGACACTTACGCTACCGAGTGAGCAGCTGCTGTACCAGCAAGGCAAGCATCATTTGAACTTTCTTTTGCATCATTTTTATCCCGCTTTTGGTTAAGATAGTGCAATGATAATTGCTTGCATGCTATTTTGATTATGACAATATTTTTGTGATGTGTAGTTTAGTTATGTCCTATGCTTGAGGTTAATCTTGAATTATGCCAGCTCCTATATGCTTAAGATAGGATGTGTGAATTGTGGGTTGTAGAATTGCTTAGCCATGCAAGTCTAGGTACAGAGTTCGATCGTCGGGAATAACCCGATGGTTTTGGGATACACACAACTCTTACTTTATGTTTTACTTCAGATCTTTGTAGCTGTTTTATGAGTTAAACTTTGTCATTTTTAAATGAGATTTGGTCGGACAAGTGTTGGTTAGTGATGGTGTCTTTGTGCACGAGAATTGGGTATGTGGAAGGACTTGTCGGACAATTGAGGACCGAACTTTGGTAACGTCGTTAATTCAAGTACACTCGTCTTTGCCACCACAGCGGGTTGGGAGCCGTATGGTTAAGTAGGGGAGGGTTTTATTGTGTTAAGTCCTTGGTGGTGTAAGGGCATAGCGACCGTGAAATCCTATGTTCTTTGAGGAGCCGATGTAATCCTTTATAGTGTGCAAGGGAGCACCAATTCTTTGGTTTTGATTGCATCGGTATTTCCAATATAACTTGTGAGCCCCTAGCAAGTGCTATCGACGCTTGTACTAGGCAAGGAACCATCTCACAAGGGGACTTAGCCCAATAGGGCTTTCTTCTGAAAATGATGTATCTTGATTTACAGTAGGCATACCATAGGAAGTGTGCTATTTCGAGGCCTCTCGGAGGCTTACGGGCTAATCAAGTCGTGTGGGTAAAGTAGTACACCCCTACAGGTATAAATCTATTCGAATAGCCGTGTCCACGGTTATGGACAACCGCTTGAGTTCGGAGTTACTATTGTTAGACTTTTAATTAAAATTGTGGTTGAACTTGGTATTCGCATGAACGGGATGTTCATGTGTTTAGTACATCAAAGTGGACTGCCACCTTGGTCTTTGTATGATTCAACTGTTTATTCTTCAAATGCTTTACTATATGCTTTACTTCTACTTCAAATCTGATTTTAAATGGACACATGAAAACTAGTATGTGTAGGATGTTAATTGTTGCGTCTTTTTCGCAAAACTAAACCAATATGAGCCATCCTTTGAATGACCCTTATGCATAACTATTTTTATTTGTGTAAGACTTGCGAGTACACTTGTACTCAGCCAGATGTTTGCTGGCCTTTTCAGGTGAGGAAGGTTATGATTATGATGATCTCGCTAGTGTTGACTTGGGCGACACTAATGAGTAGTGTGCTACCATTTAACTCCCAGTCGGTTGCCGATGGGTGATGGGCATACCACTGCTGGTCTTTTGCTTTATCTATTTAATTCCGCTGCTACTTGATACTCTGCTTTAAATTTGGCCGGTCGGCCGTTTGTAATAAACTGTAGACCTTAACTATTATGCAGTATGTCTTTCATTCCTTGTTGTATGCGTTGTATGGATGTAATCAACGTTGGATGAGGGTATGAGTATATTGGTCATTGATCTTGGGAGCCAATATATGTCATACTCGTTGTTGATGAATTCCCATTTAACTCACCAAGGGTAGTGCTTCGAATCGAGGGAGAATCGACAATCATGTAACGCTCGCAAGGGAGCAGCGCGCATGATCGTTGAGGCTCCAGTATTCGGCTAAGACTCTCACTTGGATAGAGTTAAATTAGAATTCATTTACCGGAGACCCGTAATTATGTCCCTAAGACCTTGTCTAATCTCGGTCTTATGGAGATAATTACCGGGGTCCCCACACTGTAGGCCCACACACCTAAGAGAAAACAAGAAGATGCCAATATAATGATGAACGAATGAGAATGCACTCTGCACGCTGGGTTTAGGTGCAATTGTATGGCAAGGTTTTAGCAAAGATTTTGCAATCAATTGACAAAGCATGTATTAGGGAAATAATTAATGAGAGAGAAGGTGACTAGAGAACAAACCATATATTCACGTCTTGGATGCTAGACAAGAACATGAACCGGTTACATGCAAATTATGATGCAAGGACGTGGCGGCACGTGCACCGCAAGGATTAGAGAAGGATTAACAGAGGAGAAACAATCATAGAGAATGACCAGCAGAGCGACCAACAAGGAACAAATAACTCAACCGAGATATACATGCACACGTCTCGGACTCGGTAATGAACGAAGGCACAAGCATGAACAAGCGCGCGGAGTGGCGGCGGCGGCGGCGACGCAAAGCGGCGGTGAAGGGGCAAAACGGAAAGGAAACGACGAGCCGGACGCGATGGCGCGATCGGATTTTGGAAAAACTCACCGAGGAAGCGAGCAACGCGATGAACACAGTTTGGCTTTAATGGCCGACGGTGCTCCGGTGATCTTCGGGCGAGGTGGATGGAACCATGACGTAAAACGCGACGACGCGAAGCCAACGCCGCAGACGGTTCGGCCGGGGGACGTCGGATGAAGCCGTAGTTCGCCGGAGAAAACCTTTGGTTGGAGCTCGGTTTTTTGGAGATTGCGATGAAATTAGATCGGTTTGGAGGAAACCAATTCAGGGGATTGGAAGAGGGGATCAACACGGACGCGTGAGCGCAAACGGCTCGCATTTATATGCACCGTGGAGGAAGATATGGAAATTTGAAATTTTCAGTTTGCTTACGTATCGGAAACGGGCTCTCTGGAGGTTCGGCTGGAATTGGAAGATGCACAGTGATTCGCGAAATACTGTAGCACATGGGCAGGAGAGAGAAAATCTGGATTTTCGGAATTAAAAGAAATCCCAAAAATCAAGGAGGTCAAATAAATAGCAAACAAATCCAGAAAAATCTCAGAAAATACCCAAAAATTCCTTGAAGGACAAGGAAGCCAAATAACACAGATTTTTATTTAATTAATGTTTATATTAGTCAAATTAAATATTTTTAATTTAGGAAAATTCCAATTAAGCTTTATTAATTCAAATAAAATTGGTGAAATTTTCCAGGGACCAAAACTACTCAAAAGATTTGTGAAAATCTAAATTTTGGGACGTTACAAACCTCCCCCCTTAAAGGAATCTCGTCCCCGAGATTCAGGCTGACTATAGAATAGGATAAGGAACTCAGCCTTCGGGTTCACTTATTGCTTTCAAATTGCTTTGACTTTGATAGAATCGCTCTTCTGACCACTTACAGAACAACGCCTTGCTTCTTGCTAAACTTCTCGTTTAACTGAAAACTTGACGAACTGGCTTTTGGCCGGAAGGCATCTTGAAACTTGATTGCTTCTACCGGGGCTGCTTGATCGGTGCTTGAAGGCACTTCTGAAGTGGAGGAAATCTTGTCACGATCGACAACTCAAAGTTGGCAAACTATCTCTTCTTCCGCGCTTGAATCGAACTAACTAACACATTTTGTCAACTCACATACAATTCTTTGTACGTAACTCCAACGGTATTCGAAGATAGACATGGTGCGAAGGTGAAAATCAGATAGTCTCAGGTAGCTTTCCTTTTGAACACTACTACTTAAATTCCATTTAAGGTTAAGGACCCTTGGTCTTCGCTTCATGATTAATGCAACATCTATATACTTTGTAATTTGATCGCTCCTAGCCGAACGATGACTTACGCGATCAACCATCGTGAAATTCGGAGGGTGACAATCGCGATCGGGCCGACATCCGTTGTAGGGAAACTCGCATACAACACTTACTTGCTCGACTTGGTACTATGAGTTAAGGCATAACTCATTAATCCTTCTCAATCTGCTCTACGGTTCGGGCGATACACATCAATCGAAATGACCATCCAAGCGCCATATAGACTCATCCGCTAATACAAGATAAGCCGGGATCATTGGTCCGATACTAACTTCTCTCGACGTGCGCCGCAAATTGACCATCTCGAGATCGACACTCGCACCCATGCCGACAAATACCATCTCTTTCGTATACAACCTCTCGCCGTATACCACTCGCTAGACGCCTCTCGTGCTAGATGATATTGACAGAATGAAGCAACAAATTTCTCACAAATGATCAACAATCACCGTTCAAGAAGTTATATCCTAATTGGGTCCGGAGATCCATATTTGAATTCTCGTGGATCAAGTACTGACTAGCCCCAACATTTTGGCTGATTTTCGACATGCCAAACACATGGTAACCCATTCTGCGATATTTCACTTTATTTTGGATCATCACAATGCCACTTTGAGATCTTTGTACACCTTGGTACTTTCAAGAAAAGTAGAATGCTTACACTCAAATGTTGGTTTGAGCATCAACTACTGGAGTTCCTTCTCATTAGATATGCAAATATACTCATTGATCCATGGATCATTCATTTGCCTTCAAGTGGGTTCTCACTCTTTCCTTGGCTTTACGTGAGGACGGATCACTTAACGCTCTCACACCTCACGATTTCTAGCATCGGTCCGAACTCGGGTTCAACAGATATCCTTGCAACCGACTCAAGATCCAAACTCAAATTTCACGAGTAACTTTAGCCGATCGATCAACGTGATCCTTGTGGTAGCTCTTCTGCTTCAAAGTATCCGTCATTTATCGGTTGAGTGGTCCGAGGAACGGATTCCAACCTCATGGTTCTCAATCCAATAACCATCTTTGTTGCTCCACGGTAGCAACTTCGAATTATGACTAAGATAATTCACCACCTGAAACTTCTTAACACACCAATTCTTGGATGTTCCGTGATAAAAGCTATCAAGGTTCTTTCTGGTATCTGTCACAGCCCCAACTAATTAAATTGGATTAATATGTATTTCACTAACAAGCATTATCAAACTCAAATCATTTCATAAAATATTGTACTTGGAAAATCTAATTTGAGGTGAACATACACATCAAGATTCGGTTTCACTTCAGATCGATAATAAATAGTTGTGATCATCATCTGAAATCAATTTATTTAAATACTACATTAATTATCAGGAATTAATATAATTTTTCCCAAATTTTGGGACTAGTTTGAACCTCATTAAAATTCAAACAACATCCATGGGCATACAACAAGTTTGAATTTAAATATCACAAACTATTTTATGAACAGTAGGGTTTTATAATTTTTATGGGAACTATATCATCCCAGAACCCCACGAATTATTTCATGATTTTATGAAATTTATTTCTATTTATGAGGCTCGGTCAAAGTGGTAAATCTAAATTAATTCTCATCAAACTCAACCCGACCGGCTAGCATCGTTCCTCGGACTCGAGTCCGACTCGCCACATGACTCGGCCAAACCACCTAAACGCACCGTCACATGCAACCGTTAGATCCTCATCCGATGGTCCAGATCTCGCCAACCCGCTTACCCGTCCGAATGCCACCACCAATATCATCCGCCCGATCCCGATCTAACGGACTCAAATCAGCCACGTAGTGGTGCATCACCTCCGCGCGAAGTCGCTGCCGCGGCCCGCTGTCAGGCCTTTCTTCTTCCTCAGATGACGCCGCGCAGAGCTCCTCGCCACGCAGCCGCTATGCCCCTGAGCCGCCATCACCTCACCGCACCCGCTGGCCTATCCCCGAGCTCCCCTCGCACACCGCACCCACCCCAACGCCTCTCGGTTTTTAACACCTCTCGCAACCCTCCTTCTCCTCACTTCTCCTCGGTTGTGAGAGGAGAGGAGGCTTGCTTGAAGCTCTCTGGGTAAGTCACCTCCGCGTGATTCCTTCTGGTTCTAGTTTCCATCCCGTCTCCATTTTTGCTCACGCGAGGTCTTGTTTTTGCTTGTAGCAGCCGGTTCATCGTCGTGCTCTAACCCACCTCCGAGCACGCCCGAGTGGCATCCGTAGGTCTTTTCTTGTCTCCGGAGGTATGGTCCTCGCTCCTCGTGTCACTTTGTGCGCTTTAGCTCTCTAATCGAAACCCCTCAACTTATTTCAGGGTTGCACGGCAAGACTTTGCTGGATTGAGGGATTGCACCATTTAGGCCGTGACACAACCTTTCCTCTCCCACTTCATTTTGGTAAGCCATCCTTCGATTCCTTGCTCTTATAGCTTGACCTTGAGTCCCTGGAGCTGATCCAAGCACTCACTAGTCTTGGTTTTGCTTAGGGTTGCCTCTCCTCGCAAAGCCGCATCGCGCCAACTTTCTTCTCCGGCTCGACGAGTCTCCTGCCGCTCCGAACCTCTCCAAGCCCTCTCCTAGCTGCAGGTAACTCCCCTAGGCCCTTAGATAGCATAAGCAACCGCTTGTTTGCGCTGCGGAGCGAAGTGTTGCCATTTACGTTTTTGCCGTATAGCTCACCGCCGCCCAACTCCGGCTAGCCGCCGGTGCAGTCCACCTCGAGCACTCTAACCACCACCCTTAGACGCGCCTTGCTATTGCGCAGCTATTCTGCTCTTATCGGGCGCCGCGAAACGCGCTCCGGCAAGCCGAGCAGCAAGCTGGCGGTGGCGTTTGCCGTGTCGTATTAGGACGTGCAATCGAGCTTAATCATTTGCCACGTTAACCCAATCATTAGCTTTTAAACACTGTCTTAGCCGTCCTAATGTGTCGTTTACAAGTGGGACCTTGCACAGAAATCCAGCACACTGGTTTTAAAGCCACAGACACTGACGTGTGGACCCAGGGCATTAAACACGTGCTAAGAAAAATCAAATGAACTGGATTTAATCTGGACCGTCAGATGCGAAAGGAACGGTTTGGATTGGTGAGACATTCGGGCCGCCCTATTGCATTCGAATGAGGACCGTTGGATCTTGATCCAACGGCCGCAACCATCGCTCGCACGCACACGCGCGCTGCGCTTAGCATGGGTCGACGAGCGGGCCTGGCTGGTCCAGATGATCATGACTAGCGCTGCACTCGGTGAGAAGAGTAAAAATCATTTTAGTAAATTCGAAATCAGTTTATTTATACACTCGAAATTAGTATTAACTTTAGAAATGCATAACTATTTCATCTTAACTCCAAATCACATGAAACCACTCGAAATTTACACCCTTAATGGACTTCCTATCAAAATTAGTTTCATACATGTCTCTGTAGCAGAGGGCTTTAATTGGAAATTTATTCATTAGAATCATTATATTTACAATAGGAAAATGGATCAAATCTTTAAAATGCATAAGTAAATCTTGAACCTCCAAAAACAGTGAGACCACTTTTGGTAATTTTCATTTTCAGTAAACTTAATTCTAAAATGATCTCCACCTTACCTCTGTCACAGAAATTATTTTGGGAGAATATACTCCTTAGCTCCATTATTTTTATATTATAAAAGGTGATAACTTTGAAAATCAATAACTAAATCCTAAGAACTCCAAATGGGACAAACTCAACTATTCTGAACTTGTATTAATATTACCTATTTACCTATGTAATCCTTTACCCCACCACTGTTCTACAAATTTTGGCCAATTAATTAAATTACATGATTTGAGGGTTAATGAAACTGAAATTCAAACTAGCATAACTTCCAATTCATAACTCCAAATGGAATAATTCTTTTACCTAAATCCATTTAAAATCATGATCTAACTACTGTAGAAAACCATGCATTTTTGAGCATTTTGGTTTTTGAGTTGTTTTCTGTGATTTATTTGATGTTATAATTATATAGATCCCGAGCATGTTGACATCGACACTTACGCCATCGAGAGCGAGCAGCTACTATACCAGCAAGGCAAGCATCATTTGAACTTTCTTTTGCATCATATTTGATCCCGCTTTGGTTAAGTTAGTGCAATGATAATTGCTTGCATGCTATTTTGATTATGTCAATATTTTTGTGATGTGTAGTTTAGATATGTCCTATGCTTGAGGTTAATCTTGAATTATGCCAACTCCTATATGCTTAAGGTAGGATGTGTGAATTATGGGTGATAGAATTGCTTAGCCATGCAAGTCTAGATACGGTAGTTCGATCGTCGGAATAACCCGATGGTTTTGGGATACACACAACTCTTACGTTATGTTTTTACTTCAGATCTTTGTAGCTGTTTTATGAGTTAAACTTTGTAATTTTTAAATGAGATTTGGTCCGGACAAGTGTTGGTTAGTGATGGTGCTTTGTGCACGAGCATTGGGTAAGTGGAAGGACTTGTCCGACAATTGAGGACCGAACTTTGGGTACCTATCGCTCAAGCAACACTCGTCTTTGCCACACGCGTGTATGGGTGCCGTATGGTTAAGTAGGGGAGGGTTTTATTGTGTTAAGTCCTTGGTGGTGTAAGGGGCATAGCGACCGTGAAATCCTATGTTCTTTGAGGAGCCGATGTAATCCTTATAGTGTGCAAGGGAGCACCAATTCTTTTGTTTTGATTGCATCAGATTTCCAATATAACTTGTGAGCCCCTAGCAAGTGCTATCCGACGCTTGTACTAGGCAAGGAACCATCTCACAAGGGGACTTAGCTCAATAGGGTTTTCTTCTTGAAAATGATCAGATCTTGATTTACCCGGCCGTATACCATAGGAAGTGTGCTATTTCGCAGGCCTCCGGAGGCTTACGGCTAATCAAGTCGTGTGGGTAAAGTAGTACACCGCAGGTATAATCTATTCGAATAGCCGTGTCCACGGTTATGGACGCACCGCTTGAAATTTGTGGTCGCTATTGTTAGACTTTTAATTTAAAATTGTGGTTGAACTTGGTATTCGCCATGAACGGGACGCTCATGTGTTTAGTACATCAAAGTGGGCTGCCACTTTGGTCCTTGTATGATTCAATTGTTTATTATGAAATGCTTTACTATATGCTTTACTTCTACTTCAAATCTGATTTTAAAATGGGCACATGGAAAACTAGTATGTGTAGGATGTTAATTGTTGCGTCTCTTTCGCAAAACTAAACCAATATGAGCCATCCTTTGAATGACCTTTATGCATAACTATTTTTATTTGTGTAAGACTTGCGAGTACACTTGTACTCACCGGATGTTTGCTTGGCTTTTTCGGTGAGGAAGGTTATGATTACGATGATCTCGCTAGTGTTGACTTGGGCGACACTAATGAGTCGTGGTGTTACCATTTAACCCCACGGTTGTCGATGGGTGATGGGCATACCATCACCGGTCTTTTGCTTTATCTATTTACTTCACGCTACTTGATACTTGACTTGAATTTGGTCGGTCGGCCGCTTGTAATAGATCGTAGACTTTAACTATTATGCAAGATGTATTTTAATCTCTTGTTGTATGTGTTGTATGGATGTAACCAACGTTGAATGAGGGTATGAGTATATTGGTCGTTGATCTTGGGAGCCAATATATGTCATACTCGTTGTTTATGGATTCCCATTTAATTCGCTAAGTGCGTTGCTTTGAATCAAAAGAGAATCGAAATCATGTAGTGCTCGCAAAGGAGGAGCGCGCATGATCGCCGAGGCTCTAGTATTCGGAGAAGCCTATCACTTGATAGGATTAAATTGAATTATTCACCGAGACCAGATTTATGTCCCTAAGACCTTGTCTAATCTCGGTCTTATGGAGATAATTACCGGGTCCCCACAAGATCGACAATACGAACATTGGAGTTGTGATTAATCTCTTCAAATTCTTACAAACACGCTTCACTTCTAGCGCCCGGCGAACTTCTCTTCTTGCAACCGGTGAGGGGTCTTGGCTAACTTGGAACGACTGTCTCATTTATCTTCAACTAACACTGTCTTGAAACGACTGCTTCACTGGTATTCAACTGACACTTCTAAGCTGACGGGTTTGATTTGCCAACGCTTTATCCGATAAAGTCATCCGATTTACTCTATCATTTTTGGCAAACTCGTTGGCAACTTTTGTCATAATTCATCGTGACGTAATTCTTCCGAATTGATCGATCCTAGGTACCAAGTCGAGACGAACTTGACTTTGAATATGGTTGCATGTCGCATAGACCACTTGCAATGAAGATTGCATATTCTTTTGCGGATACGACATTATCCATTGATTAGATTCTTCAATCATTTACTATTGTCTCATCGCTATGCAAAATGATGAGTTGGAATTCAACATCACATTCCATAGTTACGCTCTGACCTTCAATCATCATGACTTAACGCTTGATTACCGAACTTGCAAAGGCGCACTCTGGAAAGGTATCCAATGATTTAATATCCAATAATTTCTTTTTCTCCGTAACTTGCATGCAAAGATGTCCACATTTTTGCTTTCTAACAAAGGAAATGTTACAATGATTCCCTGATTTTACTGCTACTAACAGAGGCATGACATCGCATGATCCGTATCACCAATCTAGACTTTCTTGGTAACATCACCATTCAAACGTCTCTTCTTTGACTACTTCATTGGGGAAACGGATCTCGTGCGTTACCAATCGCTTCTAGGAGTTAAAATCTTAATCGAGCCGACTTCCGTATTCTTGCATCTGGAGTGAGTGACTGGTTCCACTGAGGACACTAGCTGATGTAGTGACCTTTTCCATGATTGTTGTAGCATAGACATGTCGAACCTTGTGACTTTTTCTGAAGAGGTCAAGGCATAACGATTATTTTGGTGTTCTTCAACCTTCAAGAAGGATAGTCGCTTGTAGGACATCTCTTAGCATAGTGACCTTTCTTACCACACTTGAAACACACTAGTGACGACCGGCTTGTTTCTCTTTTGAGGTGGGCCGAGGTCAATATTCGCTTTTGTAATTCTTTAGCCGACATATCTTGTAATCGACAATGGTTTGCCTTCTCTGCTAATGTTCGACAAGAGCTCGAAAGTTTTCACGACGTTGCATTGCAAAAGTCAACACGGAATACATAGGGCATCGCTCTGACAATGATCATCGCTTTCACACAAGAAACATGTGATCTTACTCATAGGACATTTTCCAACGGAATGGTTTCCTTCAGAATCGAACAATTGATATTGTGCTCATCGGCACTATGGCCTATTTCTCCGCAGCGGTACATGCACAATCTTCGACTTATCCGTTGGCAGCACTTCAACCGACAACGCTAGATTTGGTATAGGATATCGAAATAGCGTGTTTTTCTTGATCACTTATGCTTGATATCGCATGTCGCTGGTACGTAACGATGGTGAACTCGCCAAGTGATGGTGTGCTTGTCCCGATGGGCGCACAAATTTTTCCCACCAATCTAATGCAACTCCTTCTAAATGATGAGTAGCATAGAAAACTTTTTCATTATCATTGCATTGCACAACAGCTAGCTTTTCTTCTATTGTGCGAATCCAAGATTCTCGCATCCTTGAGTACGGTTGATCCTTCAAAGACGCGCCTTGATCCTTAAGAACTTTGCAAACTTGAACCAAGGTGTGTCTTTGGGATGGCAACGAGTTGTGTACCATTGCAAACATTACTAATGTCCGATGGTTGCATCGCCACTTGCATGATCTCGATTCGGGTGGCCGGAGCCGCTCGGGTTCGGCGGGTCACTCATCGCACCGAGATAGTTGTTGGTCATCGCCCGCTGCGTATCGACACCGCAACGACACGGCGACTTGCTTGATTATTCGATTCATCAAATTGAACTAAGGTAGCGGTGATCCGATTCTCACTGGTCATCCCGTTGTTCATGTTCGTATCATCGCGCCCATGAGTTGAGTCTGAGCTACCAAGAATTGTTCCATGACTGGATCTGCTACTCGGTATCGATAACCGCCCATCGATTGACAGGTCCGAGCCGGCATGCATCGCCTCGAGATTACTGACAAAGCTAGCTTCACTGGGGTTCTCCATCTGTTGGCTGACCAGGGCTCATAGATGAGAGGGAAAAGCACAAGGTAAGGGAAGACAATCTACTAAAGGGAGCAGGTTTAACCCAAAGAACACCAAGGAACGCACAAATAGCCGGAAAGCTATTAAAAAGCATAAAACTCACAGCCAAACTACACCGAAGAAGGGAAACAAAGATCTAATCGTCTAGTCGATTAAACTCTAACTTAACAGGGCGACTTGACTCAACACACGAGAGGAACCTACACTGATTTATCCTATATGGTTAGTCTGAAGAAAACTCGAACTGGTCACGGTCTTCATCAAACGTTGACTGCTTGCGATCCTTGGAGGCGAAGCTTGAAGAAAGATGGAGGCGACGTACAACTTCTTCTTAGTCTTGAATTTTTGCGACGCACTTGTCTTGAACACTTGGGAGATGTTGACACGTTGTTGTTTGTTGCGTGGTCTTCAAACAGTTGCTCAAAACTGCTCTTGGGCATCCACCAAGACATTTAGCACGAATAACGATGACTATAGAAGTTATGAGGAGAGAGTCCAATTTAATACTCAAAATGGTGAGGACGAATATAGATGAGAAAGGAATAGAATGGAAGAGTATAGAAGCTAGACAAGATGAGAATAGCACATCATTAAGATTTTCCATTTGTAAAATAAGTTTTAAACTTTCCCTTACAACGGCAATTCTAACTAAGGTCACGACTACAATGATATGGCTCGATACCACCTCGCCGGGACCCAAAATTACACTCGACCCTCTGTATATCGCACTAGTCCAGATCACGCTAGTGCACACAAAGGGCAACATCGATGAAATATCATTTCTATATACAAAGATGACTAATAAATAGGCAAATAACAATAAATATCGAGTAAAGACCTTAAGGTCAAAGCTACAATTAATGCCTCGTAAGCGAATAGCTCAATGAAGTCGCAATGAACGAAACGGAATAACTTCGGTGAAGCCCATTCATATGCCCACAGCAATCGGGTCAAAAGCGACCTAGTTCTTCTCGATCCTTGAAGTAGACCTTGTTGACCGACGATTCCTCCATTTCGTAGGTTTGGGCGCAAGTTTTACAACAAGCGTGAGTACACAACCGCATTCTCGCAAGTCATACCACGAATGCAATGTATAGATGCAGCTTATTCCAAAGGAAATGGCTTCGTGGTTATTTTATGTAAATACAACATTTGCAATTGAATATGAATAATAGATTGAAAGCATAATTCAAAACAAATAGACAATATTAATTTAACATTTGTTTTCACAAAGACACATAGCCTAATCAAACTCTTTCACACAACCATATGACTTAAATCACACAATTGTCCCTTCCCAATTGTTTTATGAAAACTACCCTCGTGTGAAATCCCGAGCATTGTCCATGACCATGACGCGCTATTCGAATAGATTGTTTAACACTCTGCAGAGGTTGTACACTTTACCCACACGATATAACCCAGGTGTGCCGCATCGATCATAACAAAACAGTTCGTAAACTTCATCTCAAACATTGACACTCCGATGTGCTTACAAACCGTTATACATATCACAAAGCCCATGCATAACACACACCGCTGGACAGGACGACGAATCCTCCCGCGATGCAACCACCAAGTAGTCACACCTCCACCCTATCACAAAGCCTAACCTACCACCGAACATCAATGCCGAATCCATAACTTACTAAGTTAGGCCCGTCCCATACTGCATGTGGTCGATCAGTAAGGCCCAGCTTCAATGGCACACAAAGTTAAGTCCTTAATTGACCAAGGCGAGACTTCCATGTTCTAACTAAGCCACAAATATTATCATTCCCATCACATAGTCCACCATGTCACACGGTCTCCACCACTTGCCTCACTCCAAATCCTTTACCACCAAGTTGGTTTTAGTGCAACACATGCCATCACGAAGTAATAACACATAGCACACGCTTTACACAAAGTTCCATAGTCACTTAGTCAAATTTATAATTGCAACTCAGTGATGATGATGACTCGTTGCATGGCTAAGCAATCTACTCGTACTAACCAACCCACGTTGGTAATACCATAGCACCAACTAAATATGAACCAATCTAGGGTGACAAAAGATTATGACATACAATGGACAATGTGGATATAACAAATTGGATTATTAGCTAAACCCAAAGGCATTTAAATAATTACTTAAAGTAAATGCAATAATTTAAATCAAAGTAATTTTAAAACTCGATTCAATATGATCAAAGGTATAACTTGCCTTGCTATAGTAATGGTGATCTTATTTTATCTTCAATCTTCTACTTGCTTGATCTTCACTCCTTCTGACGATTCGGGACTTCTGCCTAACGAGAAAGAAAGCGCAAAACAAACTAAATTCAAAAGACAAATCAAATAAACTCCAAATTGAAATTGAATGGTACTGGAAGGTAGATATTGAATTTAGATGAATTTAGAAACTTGAATGGGTTCAAACGAATTGGATGAAGAAGATATGGCTCTCTAAGATTGGAATTCACATGAAATGATGAAAAGTTTCTACGGAATATTCCTAATATTCTATTCCGAAAATATTAAAAATGAATGAGTGTATGATAGGTGGGACCGACTGATATTTGTGAATTTCTAGAATTAAAATAATTCCAGAAATAAGGTAGAGAGAGTGACATGTGGGACCAATAAGATAAAAGATTTTCAAGAATTAAATAAATTCAAAATAGGATTAAGGATTGACATGTGGGCCATCGGTCTATGGACCGGTCCACGGAGATATGCTAGTTCCACGGTGGACCAAGCTTATGAATAGGGTTTGACCAAGATTGACCGACATACAGACCCGCATGTAAGTGAGAGAAATAATTAGTATTTTAATTGGGAGGATGACATGTAGGGTCAACATGGAAGTGGAAAGAACTATATTTTCTTGCATGACATGTGGGTCTAGATGAAAGAGATATAGATATATGGGCGAATTGGAAGGTGTGGATGACAAGTGGGACCAAGTTGCTAGAAAAGAGTTTGTTCTGCTATATATATATCGATTGGATGATATGTAGCCCGTAGGCCCACACACCTAAGAGAAAACAAGAAGATGTCAACATAATGTATGAACGAACAGAGAATGACCTGCACGCTGGGTTTAGGTGCAATTGTATGGCAAGGTTTTAGCAAAGATTTTGCAATCGAATTGACAAAGCATGTATTAGGGAAATAATTAACAGAGAGAGAAGGTGACTAGAGAACAAACCATATATTCACGCATGGATGCTAGACAAGAACATGAACCGGTTACATGCAAATTATGATGCAAGGACGTATGCGGCTCGGCATCGCAAGGATTAGAGAAGGATTAACAGAGGAGAAACAATCATAGAGAATGACCAGCAGAGCACCAACAAGGAACAAATAACTCAACCGAGATATACATGCACACGTCTTCGACTCAAGAATGAACAAAGGCACATGCATGAACAGCAGGCGCGAGTGGCCGTGGCCGCGGCGAGCGCGCAGCAGCGGTGAAGGGGCAAACGGAAAGGAAACGACGAGCCGGACGCGATGGCACGGTCGGATTTTGGAAAACTCACCGAGGAAGCGAGCAACGCGATGAACACGGTTTGGCTTTAATGGCCGACGGTGCTCGGCGATCTTCGCGAGGTGGATGGAACCATGACGAGAACGCGACGACGCTAAGCCAACGCCAGACGGTTCGCCAGGACGCCGGATGAAGCCGTAGTTCACGGAGAAAACCTTTGGTTGGAGCTCGGTTTTTGGAGATTGCGATGAAATTAGATCGGTTTGGAGGAAACCAATTCGTGGATTGGAAGAGGATCAACACGGACGCGAGCGCAAACGGCTCGCATTTATATGCACCGTGGAGGAAGATATGGAAATTTAAAATTTTCAATTTGCTTACGTATCGGAAACGGGCTCTCTGGAGGTTCGGCTGGAATTGGAAGATGAACAGTGATTCGCGAAATACTGTAGCACATGGGCAGGAGAGAGAAAATCTGGATTTTCGGAATTAAAAGAAATCCCAAAAAACAAGGAGGTCAAATAAATAGCAAACAAATCCAGAAAAATCTCAGAAAATACCCAAAAATTCCTTGAAGGACAAGGAAGCCAAATAACACAGATTTTTATTTAATTAATGTTTATATTAGTCAAATTAAATATTTTTAATTTAGGAAAATTCCAATTAAGCTTTATTAATTCAAATAAAATTGGTGAAATTTTCCAGGGACCAAAACTACTCAAAAGATTTTTGAAAATCCAAATTTTGGGACGTTACAAACCTCCCCCCTTAAAGGAATCTCGTCCCCGAGATTCAGGCTGACTATAGAATAGGATAAGGAACTCAGCCTTCGGGTTCACTTCTTACTTTCAAATTGCTTTGACTTTGATAGAATCGCTCTTCTGACCACTTACAGAACAACGCCTTGCTTCTTGCTAAACTTCTCGTTTAACTGAAAACTTGACGAACTGGCTTTTGGCTGGAAGGCATCTTGAAACTTGATTGCTTCTACCGGGGCTGCTTGATCGGTGCTTGAAGGCACTTCTGAAGTGGAGGAAATCTTGTCACGATCGACAACTCAAAGTTGGCAAACTATCTCTTCTTCCGCGCTCGAATCGAACTAACTAACACATTTTGTCAACTCACATACAATTCTTTAGCACGTAACTCCAACAGTATTCGAAGATAGACATGGTCGCTAAGGAGAAAATCAGATAGTCTGTGTAGCTTTCTTTTGAACACCGCTACTTAAATTCCATTTAAGGTTAAGGACCCTGGTCTTCGCTTCATGATTAATGCAACATCTATATACTTTGTAATTTGATCTCGCTCCTAGTGAACGATGACTTACGCGATCAACCATCGTGAACTTCGTGAGGGTGACAATCGCGATCGGTGACATTTGGGTTGTAGGGAAACTCGCATACAACACTTACTTGCTCGACTTGGTACTATGAGTTAAGGCATAACTCATTAATCCTTCTCAACTGCCTTCATCGGTTCGGGCGATACACACATCGAATCGAAATGACCATCCAAGCATCATATAGACTCGCCGCTAATACAAGATAAGCCGATCCTTGGTCCGATACTAACTTCTCGACGCGCGTGCAAATTGACCATCTCTGTAGATCCGACATCGCACCCATGCCGACAAATACCATCTCTTTCGTATACAACCTCCGCCGTATACCACTCTGCTAGATACCTCTCTAGGCTAGATGATATTGACAGAATGAAGCAACAAATTTCACAAATGATCAACAATCACCGCTCAAGAAGTTATATCCTAATTGGGTCCCGGAGATCCCATATCCAATTCTCGTGGATCAAGTACTGACTAGCCCCAACATTTTGGCTGATTTTCCGACATGCCAAACACATGGTAACCCATTCTCGCGATATTTTACTTTATTTTGGATCATCACAATGCCACTTTGAGATCTTTGTACACCTTGGTACTTTCAAGAAAAGTAGAATGCTTACACTCAAATGTTGGTTTGAGCATCCACTACTGGAGTTCCTTCTCATTAGATATGCAAATATACTCATTGATCCATGGATCATTCACTTTGCCTTCGTGGGTTCTCACTCTTTCCTTGGCTTTACGTGAGGACGGATCACTTAACGCATCACACCTCACCGATTTCTAGCATCGGTCCGAACTCGGGTTCAACAGATATCCTTGCAATCGACTCAAGATCCAAACTCAATTTCACGGTATCTTTAGTCGATCGATCAATGATCCTTGTGGTAGCTCTTCCGCTTCAAAGTATCCGTCACTTGATCGTCCGTCCGAGGAACGGATTCCAACCTCATGGTTCTCAATCCAATAACCATCTTTGTTGCTCCACGGTAGCAACTTCGAATTATGACTAAGATAATTCACCACCTGAAACTTCTTAACACACCAATTCTTGGATGTTCCGTGATAAAAGCTATCAAGGTTCTTTCGGTATCCGACAATACGAACATTGGAGTTGTGATTAATCTCTTCAAATTCTTACAAACACGCTTCACTTCTAGCGGCCCGCGAACTTCTCTTCTTGCAACCGGTGAGGGTCTTGGCTAACTTGAAACGATCGTCTCATTTATCTTCAACTAACATCGCTTGAAACGATCGCTTCATCGGTATTCAACTGACACTTCTAAGCTGACGGGTTTGATTTGCCACTGCCTTTATCTGATAAAGTCATCTGATTTACTCTATCATTTTTGGCAAACTCGTTGGCAACTTTTGTCATAATTCATCTGTGACGTAATTCCTTCCGGAATTGATCGATCCTAGGTACCAAGTCGAGACGAACTTGACTTTGAATATGGTTGCATGCTGCATAGACCACTTGCAATGAAGATTGCATATTCTTTTGCGGATACAGACATTATCCTTTGATTAGATTCTTCAATCATTTACTATTGTCTCACTGCTATGCAAAATGATGAGTTGGAATTCAACATCACATTCCATAGTTACGGCTCTACAGCCTTCAATCATCATGACTTAACACTTGATTACTGAACTTGCAAAGGCAGACTCTTGGAAAGGTATCCAATGATTTAATATCCAATAATTTTTTTTTCTCCGTAACTTGCATGCAAAGATGTCCACATTTTTGCTTTCTAACAAAGGAAAGGTTACAATGATTCCCTGATTTTACTGCTACTAACAGAGGCATGACACTGCATGATCTGGTATCACCAATCTAGAATTTCTTGGTAACATCACCATTCAAACGTCTCTTCTTTGACTACTTCATTGGGGAAACGGATCCTGGTGCGTTACCAACTGCTCTAGGAGTTAAAATCTTAACTGAGCTGACTTCTGGTATTCTTGCATCTGGAGTGAGTGACTGGTTCCACTGAGGACACTAGCTGATGTAGTGACCTTTTCCATGATTGTTGTAGCATAGACATGTCGAACCTTGTGACTTTTTCTGAAGAGGTCAAGGCAGAACGATTATTTTGGTGTTCTTCAACCTTCAAGAAGGATAGTCGCTTTGTAGGACATCTCTTAGCATAGTGACCTTGCTTACCACACTTGAAACACACTAGTGACGAGACTGGCTTGTTTCTCTTTTGAGGTGGGCTGCTGAGGTCAATATTCTGCTTTTGTAATTCTTTAGCTGACATATCTTGTACTGACAATGGTTTGCCTTCTCTTGCTAATGTTCGACAGAGCTCGAAGTTTTCACGACGTTGCATTGCAAAGTCAACACGAATACATAGGGCAATCGCTCGAACAATGATCATCGCTTTCACACAAGAAACATGTGATCTTACTCATAGGACATTTTCCAACGGAATGGTTTCTTCGCAATTGAACAATTGATATTGTGCTCATCGGCACTATGGCCTATTTCTCCGCAGTGGGTACATGCACAATCTTCTGACTTATCTGGTTGGCAGCACTTCAACTGACAACGGCTAGATTTGGTATAGGATATCGAAATAGCAGGTTTTTCTTGATCACTTATGCTTGATATCGCATGCTGTTGGCACAGAACGATGGTGAACTCTGCCCAAGTGATGGTGTGCTTGTCCTGATGGGCAGCGCGAAATTTTTCCCACCAATCTAATGCAACTCCTTCTAAATGATGAGTAGCATAGAAAACTTTTTCATTATCATTGCATTGCACAACAGCTAGCTTTTCTTCTATTGTGCGAATCCAAGATTCTGCATCCTTGAGTACGGTTGATCCTTCAAAGACGGGCGTCTTGATCCTTAAGAACTTTGCAAACTTGAACTGAAGGTGTGTCTTTGGGATGGCAACGAGTTGTGTACCATTGCAAACATTACTAATGTCCGATGGTTGCATCGTCACTTGCATGATCGATTCGTGGCCGGAGCCGCTCGGTTCGATGGGTCACTCGCACCGGAGATAGTTGTTGGTCATCGTGCGCTCTGCATCGACAATCGCAACGCACACGATGACTTGCTTGATTATTCTGATTCATCAAATTGAACTAAGGTAGCGGTGATCTGATTCTGCTGGGTCATCCTGTTGTTCATGTTCTGTATCATCGCGTCCATGAGTTGAGTCTGAGCTACCAAGAATTGTTCCATGACTGGATCTGCTACTCCTGATCGATAATCGCCCACTGGGATTGACAGGTCTGAGCCGCATGCATCGTCTCGAGATTACTGACAAAGCTAGCTTCACTGGGGTTCTCCATCTGTTGGCTGACCAGGGCTCATAGATGAGAGGGAAAAGCACAAGGTAAGGGAAGACAATCTACTAAAGGGAGCAGGTTTAACCCAAAGAACACCAAGGAACGCACAAATAGCCGGAAAGCTATTAAAAAGCATAAAACTCACAGCCAAACTACACCGAAGAAGGGAAACAAAGATCTAATCGCCTAGTCGATTAAACTCTAACTTAACAGGCGACTTGACTCAACACACGAGAGGAACCTACACCGATTTATCCTATATGGTTAGTCCAAGAAAACTCGAATCGTCACGGTCTTCATCAAACGTTGATCGCTTGCGATCCTTGGAGGCTAAGCTTGAAGAAAGATGGAGGCGACGTACAACTTCTTCTTAGTCTTGAATTTTTGCGACGCACTTGTCTTGAACACTTGGGAGATGTTGACACGTTGTTGTTTGTTGCGTGGTCTTCAAACAGCTTGCTCAAAACTGCTCTTGGGCATCCACCAAGACATTTAGCACGAATAACGATGACTATAGAAGTTATGAGGAGAGAGTCCAATTTAATACTCAAAATGGTGAGGACGAATATAGATGAGAAAGGAATAGAATGGAAGAGTATAGAAGCTAGACAAGATGAGAATAGCACATCATTAAGATTTTCCATTTGTAAAATAAGTTTTAAACTTTCCCTTACAACGGCAATTTAACTAAGGTCACGACCTACGATCGATATGGCTCGATACCACCTCTGCCGGGACCCAAAATTACACTCGACCTCTCGTATACTGCACTAGTCCAGATCACGCTAGTGCACACAATGGCAACATCGATGAAATATCATTTCTATATACAAAGATGACTAATAAATAGGCAAATAACAATAAATATCGAGTAAAGACCTTAAGGTCAAAGCTTACAATTAATGCCTCGTATGCTTAATAGCTCAATGAAGTCAGCAATGAACGAAACGGAATAACTTCGTGAAGCCCATTCATATGCCCACAGCAATCGGGTCAAAAGCGCGACCTAGTTCTTCTCGATCCTTGAAGTAGACCTTGTTGATCGACGATTCCTCCATTTCTCGTAGGTTTGGGCGCAAGTTTTACAACAAGCGTGAGTACACAACCGCACTGCAAGTCATACCACGTAATGCAATGTATAGATGCGAGCTTATTCCAAAGGAAATGGCTTCGTGGTTATTTTGCAAAATACAACATTTGCAATTGAATATGAATAATAGATTGAAAGCATAATTCAAAACAAATAGACAATATTAATTTAACATTTGTTTTCACAAAGACACATAGCCTAATCAAACTCTTTCACACAACCATATGACTTAAATCACACAAATTGTCCCTTCCCAATTGTTTTATGAAAACTACCCTCGTGTGAAATCCCGAGCATTGTCCATGACCGCGGACGCGGCTATTCGAATAGATTGTTTAACACTCTGCAGAGGTTGTACACTTTACCCACACGATATAACCAGTGTGGCCGCACTGATCATAACAAAACAGTTCAGAAACTTCATCTCAAACATTGACACTCCCGATGTGCTTACAAACCGTTATACATATCACAAAGCCCATGCATAACACACACCGTTGGACAGGGACGACGAATCCTCCCGCGATGCAACCACCAAGTAGTCACACCTCCACCCTATCACAAAGCCTAACCTACCACCTGAACATCAATGCCGAGAATCCATAACTTACTAAGTTAGGCCCGTCCCATACCAGGCATGTGGTCGTACTGTAAGGCCCAGTTCAAAGGCACACAAAGTTAAGTCCTTAATTGACCAAGGCAAGACTTCCATGTTCTAACTAAGCCACAAAGATTATCATTCCCATCACATAGTCCACCATGTCACACAGTCTCCACCACTTGCCTCAGTCCAAATCCTTTACCACCTAGTTGGTTTTAGTGCAACACATGCCATCACGAAGTAATAACACATAGCACATAGTTTTACACAAAGTTCCATAGTCACTTAGTCAAATTTATAATTGCAACTCAGGTGATGATGATGACTCGTTGCATGGCTAAGCAATCTACTCGTACTAACCAACCCACGTTGGTAATACCAAAGCACCAACTAAATATTAACCAATCTAGGGTGACAAAAGATTATGACATACAATGGACAATGTGGATATAACAAATTGGATTATTAGCTAAACCCAAAAGCATTTAAATAATTACTTAAAGTAAATGCAATAATTTAAATCAAAGTAATTTTAAAAACTGGGATTCAATATGATCAAAGGTATAACTTGCCTTGCTATAGTAATGGTGATCTTATTTTATCTTCAATCTTCTACTTGCTTGATCTTCACTCCTTCTGACGATTAGGGACTTCTGCCTAACGAAAGAAAGCGCAAAACAAACTAAATTCAAAAGACAAATCAAATAAACTCCAAATTGAAATTGAATGGTACTGAAAGGTAGATATTGAATTTAGATGAATTTAGAAACTTGAATGGGTTCAAACGGAATTCGGATGAAGAAGATATGGCTCTCGGAAGATTGGAATTCACATGAAATGATGAAAAGTTTCACGGAATATTCCTGAATATTCTATTCCGAAAATATTAAAAACAGAATGAGTGTATGATAGGTGGGACCGACTGATATTTGTGAATTTCTAGAATTAAAATAATTCCAGAAATAAGGTAGAGAGAGTGACATGTGGGACCAATAAGATAAAAGGATTTTCAAGAATTAAATAAATTCCCGAAAATAGGATTAAGGATTGACATGTGGGCCACTGGTCTATGGATCGGGTCCACGGAGATATGCTAGTTCCATAGTGGACCAAGCTTATGAATAGGGTTTGACCAAGATTGACTGACATACGGGACCCGCATGTAAGTGAGAGAAATAATTAGTATTTTAATTGGGAGGATGACATGTAGGGTCAACATGGAAGTGGAAAGAACTATATTTTCTTGCATGACATGTGGGGTCTAGATGAAAGAGATATAGATATATGGGCGAATTGGAAGGTGTGGATGACAAGTGGGACCAAGTTGCTAGAAAAGAGTTTGTTCTGCTATATATATACTGATTGGATGATATATGTAGCCTGTAGGCCCACACACCTAAGAGAAAACAAGAAGATGCCAATATAACAGATGAACGAACAGAGAATGCACTCTGCACGTTGGGTTTAGGTGCAATTGTATGGCAAGGTTTTGGCAAAGATTTTGCAATCGAATTGAGAAAGCATGTATTAGGGAAATAATTAACAGAGAGAGAAGGTGACTAGAGAACAAACCATATATTCACGTCTTCGGATGCTAGACAAGAATATGAACCGAAGTTACATGCAAATTATGATGCAAGGAGGTGGCGGCACTGGTACTGCAAGGATTAGAGAAGGATTAACAGAGGAGAAACAATCATAGAGAATGACCAAAGAGCAGCCAACAGGAACAATGAACTCAACCGAGATATACATGCACACGTCTTGACTCAAGAATGAACAGTGCACATGCATGAACAAGCGCGCGTGAGTGGCGGCGGCCGCCGCGTCGCGGCGGTGAAGGGGCAAAGCGGAAAGGAAACGACGAGCCGGACGCGATGGCGCGGTCGGATTTTGGAAAAACTCACCGAGGAAGCGAGAAACGCGATGAACACGGTTAGACTTTAATGGCCGACGGTGCTCCGGCGATCTTCGGGCGAGGTGGATGGAACCATGACGTAGAACGCGACGACGCGTAGCCAACGCCGCAGACGGTTCGGCCGGGGGACGTCGGATGAAGCCGTAGTTCGCCGGAGAAAACCTTTGGTTGGAGCTCGGTTTTTTGGAGATTGCGATGAAATTAGATCGGTTTGGAGGAAACCAATTCAGGGGATTGGAAGAGGGGATCAACACGGACGCGTGAGCGCAAATGGCTCGCATTTATATGCACCTTGGAGGAAGATATGGAAATTTGAAATTTTCAGTTTGCTTACGTATCGGAAACGGGCTCTCTGGAGGTTCGGCTGGAATTGGAAGATGAACAGTGATTCGCGACATACTGTAGCACGTGGGCAGGAGAGAGAAAATCTGGATTTTCGGAATTAAAAGAAATCCCAAAAATCAAGGAGGTCAAATAAATAGCAAACAAATCCAGAAAAATCTCAGAAAATACCCAAAAATTGTTTGAAGGACAAGGAAGCCAAATAACACAGATTTTTATTTAATTAATGTTTATATTAGTAAAATTAAATATTTTTAATTTAGGAAAATTCCAATTAAGCTTTATTAATTCAAATAAAATTAGTGAAATTTTCCAGGGACCAAAACTACTCAAAAGATTTTTGAAAATCCAAATTTTGGGACGTTACAATCCCGAAGGACTAGATGCTCTACAGGCCGAGGTGGTGACGACTCTATGTCAACTTGAGATGTATTTCCCTCCCTCATTTTTCGATATCATGGTCCATCTCATTGTTCATCTTGTGAAAGAGATAAAGATATGCGGTCCTATGTTCCTACGTCATATGTACCCGCTCGAGAGGTATATGGGAATTCTCAAGTCCTACGTGACGGAATCGATCTCGACCGAGGGCAAGATCATCGAAGGTTATGCAACCGAAGAGGTCGTTGAGTTCTGCGTCGACTACATGGCTCGTGGAACCGATAGGTGTGCCTCTATTTCGTCATGAGGAAGGCCGGATGGTATCGGAACCATCGGAAGGAAATCAATCACTCCGATCCGATCGTGCGCTCAAGCCCATTTCACGGTCTTGCAACACATGACCCAAGTGTCCCGTACATCGGCGAGCACAAAGACATGTGATGATCGTTGCTATGGTTGGCAAGGGCCACAATTTACAATTGTCACGTGGCACATGACCCAAATGTCCCCATTTTATCGACATCGACGAGCACAAAGACATGGTACGCCAACAGAATCCAGACCGGTCGGAGCAGATATGGGAGCTCGACTACGTGCTTTTCAAGATCCCCCTATTTCGGTGTCGTTGGGTCCATCTTCCACAGGTGAAGGTCGACAAGTACGGCGTCACTACCGTGGACCTCGATCGTGTCGGATACAAAGACGAGCCATTCGTACTGGCTAACCAAGTTGTTCAAGTCTTCTATGTAACCGACCCGGCAAATAAGAAGCGTCACGTAGTTCTTCATGGAAAAAAAAGGATTGTCGGAGTTGAGAATATAGTGGACGAGGAAGAATACAATCAATTTGACGAGTTGCCTCCTTTCGGAGACGGCATCAGGCTCGAGGAAGAACCCAGCGAGGAAGCTAGCTATATGCGCGTCGATCATCATGAAGGGCTATATTTTAATTAAGAAATTACTCCATTGTAATTAATTTAATTTATTTCATAACATCATGTGTTATGGACTTGTAATATGTCGTACGTATATTTTGATGTCCCTCCTGACCTTGTGGACCGTATATTTAAAAATTCATTTAATTTGGAAAATAGTCCAACTGCACCACCTTTCTAGAAACCTAAAAAACTAAAATTTTATGGCAAATAGTCCAACACCTTTGCAAAGAAACTGGCATACTCATGCCTAATTCTGCAGTCGTCACTGCAGAAGACGACGTAGTCGTCCCACCCTTCCACACCGCAGCCAGTGCTCGTGCACGGTGGCCATCCTCCGACAAAGACCCACACCCGCCTAGTGGCGGCCTTCTTCCCCACGCCGCTGGACCATGTCTGCGGCGAGCCTCAACGCACCGCTGCACTCTGGTTGGTCTTGGTCGTCTCGCACCCGCCGCCGATCGGCTCGTCCTCGACCTGGCTGATGTAGTGCTTCCCAACATCGCGCGTCTCGCCGGCCGTGTAGAGGAGGAGGCCGAGCACGTAGGCCGCGGCCTTGTGGCCGGCCACGGCCGCCCGTTCAAGGAACATGAGGCCGCACTGCATGTCTAGGGGCGCGAAGACAAGCCCGAGGCCGACGGTGAAACAAGCCCCCGGGTTGCCGGCGTCGGCCAGGTGTTTGACGACGGCGAGGTAGCACTCGTTGTCCTGCCACTTCATCGCCTCCTCTCGCTCCAGTGTCACGCGCCTCCCCACGGCGCGTTCCTTGGACACCTTGTACAAGGCCTTGCAACTCCAATATACGTACATACAAAATTCAATATGTTAGAATAAATAGTACTACGTACGTACGTATTTTGTAGATATAAATATGTACGTACGTTAATCGTAGACTGCATAGGTCCTCCATGGGCTGAGGAGAGCTCACAGCCACACGGCCAACGATGTCGACGACGACATCGTGAGAAAGAGCGGCGATCACCGACCTCCTCGCCTTGGTGCTGGCCGTCATGCTCTCCATCCTTGGCTTGCTGCGTGTACGTACTCAAAACCGTGAGACGAACAGCGATGGAAGGAGTTTAATCTTCGGTGAATTATTCCATCTTATAAAGAATTAGGAGTAACTGGCACGTGAGACGAAGAGACGCAATTGTTGGCGTGCAAGACGAAGAGACGGTTGTGCGATGGTGAGATGAAGAGGCACATCGCGTGGGAGACGAAGAGGTGGGATATCACAGACGGTTCTATATTGGAACCGTCTGGGATAATAATATCACCGACGGTTATTTAATAGAGCCGTCTGTGATAGTAGTTTATTACAGACGGTTATAAAATTGAACCGTCTGTGATATTTCACAGACGGTTTTATTTCCAAACCGTCTGTGATAAGTTGTCCTCATCACAGACGGTTCATATGACGAACCGTCTATGATACTTCACGAGCGGTTGCGTTATATGAATCGTCAGGATATATTCCTCATCACAGAGCGGTTCTTATTACAACCGCCCGTGAAGTCTCACAGACGGTTGGTAATAAGAACCGTCTGTGATGAGGAATATATCAAGACGGTTCCCTGACGGTTCCAAAGGGAACCGTCTGTATAAGTTCAACACAGACGGCTCCTTTGGAACCGTCTGTGGTGAGGTGTCTCGTATGACCTCTTTTGTAGTAGTGAGACTAGAACAACTAAAGACTATACTACGCTTCATCCTCTGCTAGGCCTCCATCTTCTGGATCCTTATAGTAGTCGTAATCTCTCGGATTTCCTGCTTCTGAGGGTTTTGGGGGAGAGAGCGAGACACTACTACAAAACAGGCTATAGTAGACACCCCATCACAGACGGGTTCATTTGAATCCGTCTATGTTGGGTCTGTTGGGACGCGGCATTTGTAGTGCCGGCCTATCACAGACGGTTCTTATTAATAACCGTCTGTGATATGCATATATCACAGACGGTTCTATTAATGAACCGTCTGTGAAATATCACAGCCGGTTCTATTAATAAACCGTCTGTGATAATCTCCCTTATCACAGACGGTTTTTAAATAGAATCGTATGTGAAATATTACGGACGATTCTATATAAAAACCGTCGGTGATACGGGAGATTATCACAGACGGTTGTTTAATAGAACCGTCCGTAATATTTCACATACGGTTCTATTTAAAAACCGTCTGTGATATGTGCATTTCACAGACAATTCATATTTTGAACCGTCTGTGATATCCTCGCAGCTATAAATACCTGGAGTACCCCCTGCCTATTCCCATTTGAGCCGCCACCCAGATAAAAAACACACTGCGCCGCCGACAGAGAGAGAGGGGAGGAGAAGGAGAGGAGAAAGGGAGGGAGAAGGAGAGAAATCTCGAGAGATTTAGTATTTTCGTCGTGAGCTCCGAGGGTAACAATCTATAACCCTTTAGAGCATCTGTAATTTATGTGCTTAATTAGTCGGTTCAAATGGCTAGATTTGATGCTAGGAACCGATTCCACACGTGGAAGCTGCCTATTCCGAAGCAAAACTCTAGGAATCGATGCAAACTTTTCATTCGGATGCAAGGGAATAGAATAATATTTTTCATATTGGGTGGTTGGCATATGCATTAAAGTTCTGTGAGGGGGAAGGAAATGGAGAGAGAGAGCGGTTGAGAGAGATTTTATTAATCTAATTTGACATTGTATATTTTGTTACATGTGTAGCGTAGATGGACCGAAACTGGATGTATGGTATGAACCGTGTGAGTCAAGAGTACATTAATGGCGTGGTTTCTTTTAGAAGAGCCGCCGAGCAGGATATGTTGAAGAAGGGGATAAAATTTATGTACTATCCATGCATTGATTGCGGTAATCTGAAGATGTTTACTAACTCGGCGCAGATAGAAGCACACTTGATTGAAGGGTTTCAAAAAGGGTATACATGTTGGACCAGTCACGGTGAAGAGCAGATTACACAGGAAGTTAGTAATAACGATATCGCCGAGGAAGTCAACGATATGCCGGATGTAGACTGTGCTTTTGATGAGGATAGGTCATACGATGACAATCTGGATCAAATGTTGTGCGATGCAGAAGAGAACTACGGTGAGAGAGAGTTTTGTAAATGCGAGCGCTTAATGGAGGACTCGGTGAAACCTTTGTTCCCTAGCTGCAAGCCGGAATACACAAGGTTGTCAACCGTGATTGAACTGCTTAAATTAAAGGCAAGCAATGGTTGGTCCGATAAGAGTTTCACGGCGTTGTTAGGTCTCCTAGCGGACATTCTTCCGGAGGGAAACGTGTTGCCCAACACCACCTACCAAGCAAAGAAGGTTCTTTGTCCATTGGGAATGGAAGTAGAAAGAATACATGCATGTCCGAACGATTGTATCATGTACCGTAAAGAGTATGTAGACATGCATGTATGTCCTGTGTGCAAAGCATCCCGATACAAGCGTCAGAATACTGCTAGGTTGAAGCAAGGACCTCCTCCTAAGATGTTGTGGTATCTACCTGTGATCCCACGTTTGAAGCGTTTATTTGTGAACCCAAAGGAGGCAAGATTGGTGCGTTGGCACTCGGAGGACCGTAAGAAAGATGGAAAGCTAAGACACCCTGCTGATTCTGCTCAGTGGAGAAACTTTGATCGGAGCTTCGAAGAGTTCGGTGCAGAACCGAGGAACATAAGGTTAGGGTTGAGTACAGATGGAATGAATCCTTTGGTAACATGAGCACCGACATAGCACTGGCCGTGAATCTATGCATGTACAACCTTCCTCCTTGGCTGTGTATGAAGAGGAAGTACATTTTGATGTCACTACTTATCCAAGGGCCGAAACAACCTGGGAATGATATTGACGTGTACCTAGAACCATTGCTAGAAGATCTTGTCACACTGTGGAACGAAGGGGTACAGGTATGGGATGCGTACAAACGAGAGAACTTCACTTTACACGCCATGTTGTTCTGCACCATCAATGATTTTCCTGCCCTTGGTAAACTGTCGGGCTTCAGTACAAAAGGAGCCAAAGCTTGTCCGCATTGCTTAGATGCTACGGAGAGTGTATGGCTAAACAACTCGCGTAAAACTGTGTATACGCGACACCGTAGGTTCCTTCCCAGGAGTCACCCATACCGAAAGATGAAGAAACAATTCGACGGAAATAAGGAGGACGGTTCAGCTCCAAGGGCTTTTAGAGGGAAAGATGTCTATGATATGGTTAAGGATATCGATGTTGTGCTTGGGAAGGGACGTCAATTAAGAACCCGTCAGAAGAACATCTGGAAGAAGCGGTCAATATTTTGGAACTTGCCTTATTTGGAGCACTTAGAAGTTCGCCACTGCATCGACGCCATGCACGTGGAGAAGAATGTATGTGATAGCTTGATTGGTCTCTTACTGAACATTAGTGGCAAAACAAAGGATAGTGTTAACGCACGGCGAGACTTGGTCGATATGAACATAAGGACTGAGTTAGCACCGCAAGAGACTGATACAGGACGAACGTACCTTCCCCCAGCTTGCTACACTCTGTCCAAGGCCGAGAGAAAAGAACTGTGCCAGAGCTTGCATGGTGTGAAAGTCCCGTCTGGTTACTCTGCTAACATTAAGAAACTTATTTCTATACAAGATTTGAAATTAATTGGTATGAAGTCCCATGATTGTCATGTGCTGATGACACAAATGCTTCCTGTTGCAATTAGAAGTATCTTGTCGAACAAGGTCCGAGTGGCAATCTTGAGGCTGTGTTATTTCTTCAACTCAATTGCTCAGAAGGTCATCGATCCCCAAGGACTAGATGCTCTGCAGGCCGAGGTGGTGACGACTCTATGTCATCTTGAGATGTATTTCCCTCCATCATTTTTCGATATCATGGTCCATCTCATTGTTCACCTTGTGAAAGAGATAAAGATATGCGGCCCTGCGTTCCTACGTCATATGTACCCGTTCGAGAGGTACATGGGAATTCTCAAGTCATACGTACGGAATCGATCTCGATCGGAGGGCAGCATCATCAAAGGTTATGCAACGGAAGAGGTCATTGAGTTCTGCGTCGACTACATGGCTCAGGTGGATCCGATAGGTGTGCCTCTATCTCGTCATGAGGGGAGACTAGATGGTATCGGGACCATCGGAAGAAAATCAATCACTCCCGATCTGGATACATACGCTCAAGCCCATTTCACGGTCTTGCAACACATGACCGAAGTGTCCCCGTACATCGACGAGCACAAAGACATTGTCGACGATCAAGACGTCGATCTTACGAAAATAGAAAGGAGAAAGTGACGTGGGAAATCTCAGGGAATGATGGGACTGCTCTTTATTAATATGAACTGGAATTTACAAGGTATGTACTAAGAACTCTACTTGCTCTCTTGCTATCTCAGAACTATTACACAAATCTATGGCTTGTGCTTTAGTCTTGTCTTGTTCTTGTGTTGTCTTCCCTCTCTTCCTTGATCCGTCCAGGTTCCATCTTTAAATAGCCCTCGAAGAGGTGGCAGTTACTTCCGGAGAAGACGTCTGATGCGAAGCGTTGCGTCTGGTCGGAGTCAAGTGACGGTTGATACGGAATCAACCGTTCGGCGGTTATATGCCTATGACACATATAACCGCATGGAGGTTGTTCACTGGTGTGTCTGGATAAGATACGTCGTATGGTATGGAATATGCACGTGCTCCATTCATCATAGAATTCTGGACACTATTGGCCCTCTACACCATCCAAATTCCTAAACTAGCCCCCTCACTCACGAAATTCCAAATTTAGCCCCCTCTGACCACCTGCTGCCGTCGGGTACAGCAGCAACAAAGTTGCTGCCATCCCCCACCACAGCACGAGGTGCTGCCTTCCCCCACGGCAGCACCAAGGTGCTGCCCTCCCCTACAGCATGAGGTACAAGGAGAGAGAAAGAAGGAGGGAGAAAGAAAAAGAAAAGTGAAAAAAATCGATTTTTTAAAATAAAATCAGAAAAATTCAAACAAAAAACTTGAAAATAATTTATTTAAATACTATAATATTTATCATGAATAAATATAATTTTTTACAAATTTTTAGAGCTTAATGCAACCTTGTAAAAATTCAAACCAAGTTGTAAAACCCTTGTTGTTAATGAATTAAAGTAAGAAGAATAAATCTTTAAAAGCAATGTTAGAAATTTTATCTAGGTACTAGATCATCCCAGAAACACCTCTAAAAATTTATATAATTTTAGGAATTTATTTGCTATTTTTTAGCTCGGTCAAACTTAGGGGGTTTGAAGTTAAAATAGTTATCCTAGTAACGTTCGGACCGTACGAACAACACTTTTGGAACGTTCCGACCGTTGGAACATCTCTTTTGGGCTGATTGGACCATCCGACCAGACCTGGCTCTGATCGGACCATCCAAACATTAATTATCCACTGAAAATTCATTTGACTTCAAAAATTCATATCTAATTCAACTCAACTCCAAATCAATTGAAACCAATTTTGATATTTTTCATTTTAAATGAACATTATTTTAAAATAGGTTTAAAACTTGTCTCTAGCCCAGAAAATATATTTTTTGAAAATTGATGTTTTCACACTAGAAAATGCTTTTAACTTTGAAAATCCATAGAAAATGTTTCTAGACTCCAAATGAGTTGAACTAAGTTATTTTGGTCTTATAATTTTATTCTCTATTTATCTATGTAATCCTTTTATCCACTACTATTCTATAAATTTGTAAAATAATTAAAATTTAATGAATAGTAACCAAAACACTGTTTTGAGTATTTTCTAAAAAACTGATTTTCAAATTGCTATAACTCTCACACATTAAATTCAAATGGAATAATTATTTCACATAAATTCATCTAAAATCTTAACCTAGCTACTGTAGAAAATTCATACATTTTTGAGCAATTTGAATTTTATGGTATTTCTCGGTGTTTATTCGATGTCGTTAATTCTTTAGAGTCCAAAGTGATCGACGTAGAATGAATAAAATAAACTTTAATTAAATTCAAAATTTTCAAAGTGATCAGCAAGTATGATGTGTCGGGAGGCTCCACAAAAAAATTCATAATTTTTTAAGATTATTTTCTATATTTAGAAATTCTTCCAAAAAATTAAATGAATAAAATAAACTTCAATTAAATTCAATTTTTTTTATTAAATCTTTTCATGTTCCTAGTTTTTTTTTTGGAATTTTCTGATTTTTTTTTGAATTTTTATTTGATTTTTTTCACTTTTCTTTTCTCTCTCCTTGTACCTTATGCTGTAGGGGAGGGCAGCACCTTGTTGCTGTCGTGGGGTAGGGCAGCACCTCGGTGCTGCGGTGGGGGATGACAGCATGTGGCTAGAGGGGGCTAAATCCGAAATTTCGTGGGTGAGAGAGCTAGTTTAGGAATTTGGGTGGCGTAGGGGGGCCAAAAATGTCCAGAATCCTTCATCCTACGGTAGAGAATATACCTTGGGATTTATTCCGAGTATCAGTTCATACCTTCTACGAGCAGTTCTCCTGATCAGAAGCTTGGTTTAGGCCTTCGTCCGACCAGGGTACCCATTATGTAACCTCTGGAATTTCTACGACCAGTGAGGTCGTGCATCTCAGGGTTACGACCACGAAGACGTATGGTCTTTTATATATTAAATATAATATATAGAGGTTTTAATCCTCGTCAGACATGGTACGCCAACAGAATCCAAACCGGTCGGAGGTTTGGATCATGAGAGAGCACAACCGTCGGTTCAACGGATGGTTAAAGGTGCGAATCACTGGGAGGTCATCAAGTGATGATACATTGCTATGGTTGGCGCAAGGGCCACAATTTACAATTGTCACATGGCAAGGATACGACATAAATGGGTACACATTTTATACGACAACTCAGGATAGGAAGAGCACAGTCCAGAACAGTGGTGTCCACATAAATGCATTCAGTACCGATGGGCTGAGGAGCTCATACTATGGGCAAATAGAGGAGATATGGGAGCTCGACTACGTGCTTTTCAAGATCCCCATATTTCGGTGCCGTTGGGTCCATCTCCCACAGGTGAAGGTTGACAAGTACGGTGTCACTATCGTGTACCTTGAACGTGTCGGATACAAAGACGAACCATTCATACTGGCTAATCAAGTTGTTCAAGTATTCTATGTAACCGACCCGGCAAATAAGAAACGCCACGTAGTTCTTCATGGAAAAAGAAGGATTGTCGGAGTTGAGATTGTAGTGGACGAGCAAGAATACAATCAATTTGACGAGTTGCCTCCTTTCAGAGATGGCATCAGGCTCGAGGAAGACCCAGTGAGGAAGCTTGCTATATGCGCGCCGATCATCATGAAGAGCTATATTTTAATTAAGAATTTAATCCATTGTAATTAATTTATTCCATAACGTCATGTGTTATGGACTTGTAATCTCTCATATATTTTGATATTGATGTCAATGTGGACGTTCATTGTAACCGACCGTTGGTTTTTGAAGTAAAATGTGTTATGAGCTTGTCATCATATATACTTGTCACCAGGTTTTGTCATCATATATTTTTATATTGATGTCAATTGTCAGGATACCACAGATTGTTAATAGGTTTTGTGAGGCTATCACAGACGGTTCTATTATATAACCGTCTGTGATAATGACTCACAGACGGTTCTATATTATAACCGTCTGTGATATGAGTTTATCACAGACGTTTCTATAAACAGACCGTCTGTGACATGAGTTTATCACATACGGTTTTAGGTTGAACCCGTCTTTGATATATCACAGACGGTTTGTAAATAGCGCCGTCTGTGATATGCAACGTATCACAGACGGTTATTATGTAGAGCCGTCTATGATTAATTATCATAGACGGTTATAAAACAACACCGTCTGTGATAAACTCTTATAAGGTGGGAACCGCTAGGGTTTTGCTCACTTTCACTCTCTCCCGCACCCCTGAGTTCATCGCGCGCTCTGTTGCCTCCTCTAGGGCTCCCGACCTTGGCGCCCCCACCTTGGCGCTCCCGACCTTGGCGCCGCCGCCCCCGACCTCGGCGCCGCCGCTCCCGACCTTGGCGCTCCCGACCTTGGCGCCTGCGACCTCGACGCCCCCGACCTCGGCGCCCCCCCACACCGCCGCCCCTGACCTCGACACCCGACACTAGGTTTTGCTCTTACTCGTCACTTCCTCTCCCTCGCGCCTCCCTTGCTCTGTGATGCTCTGTGATGGGTTCTGATGATGCTCTGTGATGCTCTATGATGGGCTCTGTGATGGGTTCTGATCATGCTCTGTGATGCTCTGTGATGGGCTCTGTGATGGGTTCTGATGATGCTCTATTATGCTCTGTGATGGGTTCTGATGATGCTCTGTGATGCTTTGTGATGGGCTCTATGATGGGTTCTGATGAAGCCTTGTTGATGCTCTGTGATGGGCTCTGTTTATGCTCTGTGATGGGTTCTGATGATGCCTTGTTGATGCTCTGTGATGGGTTCTGATGATGCCTTGTTGATGCTCTGTGATGATAGTCAAAATCTGAAATCATATAGATAATTACAAACAGACTTGAGCTTAAGCATATTGCTTTATATGGTCGGTTATAATTAGTAGCCTTTATACTCTTGGTTTTCAGTTATAGCGGAATTAAGATACACTTGTATGTTTTCTGTGATGATAGTCGAAATCTGAAATCAAATAGATGATTAGAAACATGACTTGAGCTTAAGCATATTTATATTCTCAATCTGTCAATTAGGCTTATTGTTGATATAAATTTGTGAATTATTCTGAAGACATACGATTAGATGTTCTTTTTACAGAATGCTTTATGTGTTGTAGTTTGAGCTCAAGATCTGTTTTGTAATTATCAAAATTGATTGGTGAAGAGATTTTGACAGAGGACTAAGATTGCAAAGACTATGTCTTATGCAATTTGTCAACTGAGAGCAATTTGTCACCAAAAAATATGTTTTTATTTGTTCTTATTACTTGATTCTTTTGCATTAAACCTTTGCTTAGCATTCCTTCGTCGATCCTGACACACTTGAGTGTACCTTTGCTTCATGCCAATCCTCCATGGCATGAAGCAAATGGTACACTCCAGTATAATCTGTTGGAATTAATTATTGTTACATATTTATGCATATATAAATTATATAGATAGCAAGTAAGCGAGATGGCAGAGGCACCATCTTCGCCGCCGTCACCGACGCCGCAGATGGCAGAGCACCATCTTCGCCGCCTAATCCGTCGGCGACAATGATACGAAGCGAGATGGCAGAGGAGAATCGAAGATGCTGTGGGCGGCGGTCATCACGGAGGTTAGTGAGTTTGGGGTCCTCTGCGTCCCAAGAGCGCAGCGCGAGATTCGAACCATGTGCGGGATACTTGCAAGGAAACGGGTCCCCATCACCACACCAAGGTGGAAGGATCGGCGAAAGAAGCGAGAGCGCGCTGTGGGCGAAACTATTACAAAATTTCACTATCCCGAGCGACATATGGCACGCGTGGAACGGACGGCGATGCTCACGATCGATAAATCGTGGAGGGCGTTCAAGAGCATTCTTGTCACGGCACGCGTGAACACGGTCGACGCCTTCGCGAAGTACGGATTCTTGACGCAGGAAACATGGGACGCCTTTGTTGCTATGAAGACGACGCCCGAATTTAACGAGCAAAGTGCGGCACACAAAGCTCTCCAGACACGAAACACTCATCCGCACAGACTCGGCACCGCTGGATACGCAGGTAAATATGATGAATGGGCGGCAGAGGACAACGCGTTTCCTGATGTCACAGACCCGCGTTCCCTAGCCTGGTTAAAAGCGAGGGCAAAAGTCTCGTCTTCGGGCAGCATCTCTTTCACAAACCCGGCAGACGAGGAAGTGTCTCAACGTTTGGTAAGTATGTTGAACTACCTAGTTAATAACTCCATATATAACTTCATAGTGTCTATAATAACATGATGACCTCTTGCAGTGTGAATTGTCTGCCCAAACTTCCGAAGGCTCCTTCCATGTAGACAGGGAGAAGGATATACTCTCTACGGCCCTGGGAAACAAGGAACACCCGGGTCGCACGCGAGGTCTTGGGGTAAACGTACCTTGGAGTCATGGATTCGCGACGACTCCGCACGCATGAGAGTAGGAAGAGATCTAAGGCGGCGCGAGGACCGGTTAGTACGGATGATTACCAAAAGTTTGAAGGAAAGTGGCGACATTGCGGGATCAAATGAATCAACTCTGAGCGATCGCGATGCGTAAGCGCCCTGTTAATTTGGGAGCCAGTCCTGCTCGACATCGGAGTAGCATCGCGTCCACGCATAATTCTGAACATGACGATATCCAATTACCGATAGATGACATCAAGGTAATGTACATCTATGGAATGCAGCAAACATAGACCTATAGGACACCTTAGCTAATTGCGTATCGTTTTGTAGGAGCCGACGCCTGCAAGCTCCAAGTGAGGTTAGTTGGGTCCATTTCTGTGAGGCCGGCGGGGATGGTGCATCCATACCGGAAGAGGCGATGCGACCGCGGTGTCCGGTGGCGCGGTTACGCCGCGAGGTGGAGGTGGACATGGTACATGAACATTTCATGGCCGTCCCGCTAGAGATTCACCCGAACGAAGAGATCACAACACTAGGGGATGTCGTGCACAGTTTTATCGAGTGGCCCAAGAAGGACATCGTCCTGGACCCAGCAGTGCCGCGATCTCAACACGACCATTCCTCTCCAACGGGACCCTCCATGACTCCACCTCATATTTCGCATCAGAAGGCCACCTTTTCGGTTCCCTTGGAGAAGACGCCGAAGGAACAAGAAAAGCGTGCCGCCGTATCGGGTCCCGAGTCGTCTCGCAGGAAGACGCTGCCAATGCTTAAGACCAAATCGAAATCGACGAACGTTAAGGCACCTCTCAAGTCCGGCAAGTCAGGAATATCCGGGAAGTACATCATCGGAAAACCGTTGTGCTCCCACGCAGTATTAGGGTGTGCTAGATATGCTTGTCAGGCTTTGCATGCCTGGTACTTGGATAAGGCCCAAAAGGAGGGGTGCGATACTGGAATCACCGTCAGATACGAGCATAAGCATTTTTTCAACGGGACGAACCACTTCGTCGTGGGCTTCAATGACCTATATGACCTATTCAACCTCGTTGGCCTTGACGCCTCGCTTCTACGATGTTGGACACTGTAAGTGCATACAATCAAGTTCTACATTCACGTAATACCGATAAATATCACAACTCATTTCTTATTTATAGATACATGATGAAAAATGTCCGGGAATGGAAAGAACCGGTGGGTTTCCTCGACCCACATGTGGTATCGTTGCAAACCATCCAAACAGACTCGTCCTTCGTCGAGAAATACATAACGCGAGCATTGCTTCGTCATCAGAACATGAAGTACATCGTGGTGCCCTACAACCAGGGGTAAGTGTCACTACTTGCTCTACAAATTTTATTTGTACTTTATACGCAGCACGAACTCAGGTTTAATGACTATAGTGACATACATGAGTAGGTACCATTGGATCCTTTTAGTCATCATACCAAAGAGGAACCATGTGATATACCTTGATTCCCTAATCCATAACGACCACAACTTGACGTGCAAGGAATACTCGAGTGTATGCTTATTTCCTTCATACATAACTCTATTTTAGTCTTCATTCGTTTGAAATGGTCGAGGATAACTTTTGGAATCATGTAGGTCGTTCATCGACTATGTTGCCAACAAAGGAATATACGATGGAAAGAGCGCCAAACTAACACACAAGACAAAATTTCGATGCAGCGCTACAACACGATAATCCTATATCATACTTCATAATAACGCATCTCGAATGATATATGTAATTCTATTTTTGCGGTGCATGAAAAAAAATGATGAGTTATGTGCAATCTACGTTTGCCATCATATGGAGCAAATCATTAGAGCTAGGAAGAAGGATCCCGAGGTTTGTGAATCTCGAAATAATTATTTCGTAATTATAAATTTCAATATATATGCTTAACACTTTACTCTTGATAGCGACAGGCCTTGAATATAGAATTAGATGGACTCTTTGAGAATGAGATCAAGGACATTTGAGGGAAGCTCTACAGCTTTATCATATCAGAGATAATTAAGGACACCGGAGAATTTCACTCCGCTGTCGACCCAGCGCATCACCCCGCCGACACTTCTCAACCACCTGCAAACAATTGACTCAATTGTAATCAAATTTATTTTGTAACAATACTTGAACAAATGTGATCTTTTGTAATTTATTTTGAGTAATGATCAGATTGAGTTTGTCGACAATTGACTATCTGTGATGTATCTGTTTTTCTGCATGCTTGTTTTCAGAGGGCATGACTAGCAATTCCTGAGGCCAGCCAAAAATCTGTAAAAAACTAGTTAGTGTAATGAACTATCACAGATGGTTTTTAAATAAAACCGTGCATGAATGCGATATCACAGAGCAGTTACGTACGAAACATCTGTGAAGTCAGAATATCACAGACGGTTCTGTACACTAACCGTCTGTGAAGTCAAAGTATCATAGACGGTTCTAAACATAAGCCGTGTGTGATACTCGACTTCCTGAGCGGTTTGCGTACGAATCGCTCGTGATACTCGACTTCACGAGCGTTCGGTACTGTAACCGTCGTGATACTAGCATTCCTGAGCGGTTTTATTTAAAACCGTCTGTGATATTCGTATCATAGACGATTACTCGACCGTGCTGTAATAACAACTCGCTATCGAGACCAACTTATCGGACGGTTCAAAACCGCTGCGTGATGACGATTCGAACCGTCGTGATGATGCTTCGTAGTAGTGAGAATAAGCACAACTTCCGTGCTCGCGAGCCAACACACAATGAAATATTATGCATGCAAGGCTTAACAAGAATGGCTCGGGTTCTTTTATTTGCCAAAGCAATATTTTCAATTATCATAATTACAAATTTCTATTACTTAGCATTTTAACTCAATCGCATTTTATTAAAGAGAGTAATTATACAATATTTATATCAGCAGAGGCTACCTCCACCTTTATGCTTAATTTGATTGGGGTTACCCCCCACACACATTAACATCACTGAGTCTAAAAACCCAGGGAAAATCCGATCTCAGGGCTAGGTGATCCCACTACATTCTTCATACCACCCTCAAAGGTTTTTAAAATAGAACTAACTCAAGTAAATTCCCATGTCCGCCTTTGATCGTAGGCATGGCTATTTAAATAGTTTAGACTCTGTAGAGATTGTACACTATACCCACAAGAGATAGTCATACTCGTTACCCCACATGATTCCTTAGTCATGTAGTTGAGCGACCGTCACAGTAACCTTTTAAAGTATCTTGCCCTTCCAGTCATCTCACATATATGGGGTTGCGCCCATACGTTCGTGCGGGATGCTCACCCCGCTGCTAGTGTAGTTGGATTGGACTACCCACAGCGGCTAGTAACTTCACCCTTACCTCGGTATCCCATTCAAGCCATATTTACCGCGTGCTTGCACGTTTCCAAACCACCAGTGAGGTGCATTCCGGGTTTGATAAATTTACTAAGCCAAGTTGTACTTTACAGACTTGTGGTTGTACTTGTTTTACACAGGAGGTCATGACAATATTAAGTCCTTATGGTTATCTGAACGGTTCATTCCACATACCATCTACAAAACAACAGTCCTTGGGCTACATTAGTACCTACTGTCGTACCATCCACCTCACCATCCGCCCAGACAGTAACATCAATTTAATAGGGTTTTGAGGAGTAAAACCAAATTATCACATTTATCTCAGCCATGGACCACCAATGACTGCCCAAACCATTTTCATATTTGAAGAGATGATTATTGGGACATTTTAATGTCCCGGTACCTAAGCAAGACTAGCATGTCACTTAAGTACAACCTATAACTAGTATTACTACATAGTTACTAGGGTGACAAGGATTAAGGATTTGAAACTGTCAAGGATGGCATAATAATTAATCATTCAACAAATGGGTGTTTAACTACCTTAAGCTTTAACATACATTTGATTAAAGAATTAAAGTATGCAATTTGTTATTTTAAATGAATATAATTTGCATAAAATGTAAGCTCAATATGGTCAAAGTATTGACTCGCCAGGTTCTATTTACCATGGACTTGATCTTACTCAAAGCCTTCTCAGTCAGTGGTCTTGAATTCATGGTTCGCGTCTTTAATCGAATCTTGATCCCACTCGACTTGTTGTTTCTTCGGGACTTCAACTTCTAATCACACGATAAACGATCGAAAACCAAATAAATCCAAACAACTTCAAAGGACCAAATAAATTCAATTGAGCTTGATTAAGATTTGTGATGATCGGGAGTGTGAGAGAAGGTTTGGCGAATGCGGGATGTTGACAAGGTCAAAGACAATGTGAGCGAAAGAGGAAATGGTGGAGAACTCTGCTAGGAGGGAAAACAAGGAAGGATCAAAGTCGAAGAAACTTTTGCAGGGATACTCCACTTCGGATGTGGAAGATGACAAGATATCGTCGATTGAGGAAGGGTCATAGCTTGATATTTTACATTCAAGAGCTTCTTCAAATCTTGGATAGCTATTTAAGGAAGCTCCATGAGTTGGGTAGATAGACATGGGTCTTAAAAGAACACGGGGTGATATTTGATGAGGGTTAACCATTAGAGATTAGGATACGAGTTTATGATGCGAAGAGCATAATTTTAATTTGTCGATTTAAACTTGGAGTCCATATATTACCATAGTTCTCTCTTGAGGTTGAGCCTGGAATTGTTGGTACATTAATTATTCTTAATTACCACAGGTGATTTAAATCCAGAGATAAAGATAGGATCATTGATATTTGGGCAAGATTATACTTTTAGAAAGATTTTAAGTTTGCATTTTACATTAGATGGCAAAGGCATATTGGTTAGTTACTTTATCTTTAACTTAATTGTCGTTTACACAAGGTTGTGCATATATCCATAAATATGTTATATTTGATATAATTATTGGAGACTTAAGATTCAAATGATTTTCCTTAATTAATAAATTACCATTTTAAAGATCTTTATGATTTTGGGATATGAAGATGTTACTAGATATTTTTGCTAGGCTTATTCTTACACTGATCATTTTTAATTAACATTGCTAACCCTAGATCGGGGGATAAAGATGTGGTAGTTATTATTTGGACCATAGAATATTTTGTAGGATTTGCAATTAAAGTTCAAGTTTGTAGAGCAAGATATTTAGATCAATGTTATTATTCTCGAATAGCTTTAAATTTGATTTTCTAGAAATTGTGTAATCTGAGTCCTTGCATATCATAGTTTTTACTTATTAGTGGAAGATTAATTAGATTACTTTTATCAATTAAACAATCACTGTTTACAGAGAGATTACCACAACAATTTAAAGTTTAACAAATGGTCTTCAATTGCAAGATGAACTAATGAACCGAAGTGCTTTCATTAGCTCTAAAAGGGCAAGGGACCACTGGCCATTGAGAGAAATGAGAGAGAAACAGAGAGACACAGCTCATAAGAACAGAGGGGGTGCTCAATCGACTGAGGAAGCCAGGGGAGGCGCTAGGCCGCGGGCTAGCCAGCGGCGAGCGGCGTTGGCTAGTGAAATGAGACACCAGGGAGAGGAGGAGGCCCAGAGAACCAGCGTTGGGGTCAGGGCGGCGCCGAGCAGGTGGCGGCGGTGTCTGGAGCGGACAGCGCAGGGCCCGGATGGCGGCGACGACGGCCGGAGGGAGGAGAGGGGAAGGGGAGGGAAGCATGAGCACAAGGGAGGGGAGAGGATGCTCACCGTGCTGTTCTTTGAGGAGGAGCACTGGAGTGGGCCGACGACGGAAGCCAGGGGTCACGCGGGGAGCATTCGCGGCTGTGGTGGCCTAGGGCGGCGGGAGGTGTGGCCGCCGGTTGGGGAAGGTCGGAGGCATCGAGGAGGTGCTCTAGCTCCGAGGAATCGGCCCGTGGAGTACCGAGGAGGAGATGGCGGCGGTGGAGCTCCAATCGGCCGGTAATGGGGGAGCTCGGCTCTTTGGGTCTTTCCTTGGGTGAGACTTACTAGGAGAGGAGGGGAATGAAGTGGGGGAAGCAAAGGATACACATGGGCCTTTTGTAGCCCAAGGAAGGAGGCGGTCACATGGCCCCGAGGGCGGAGTCAGCTCAGCACAGCGGGATCGAGGGTCGGTGGCGGACAGGACGCGATGGGAGCATGGGATGGGCGTGTGCTGCGTGCGCACAGCGCGGTCAGAGCGGCATGGCATGGTGGGAGCAGTGGCAGAGGTGACGGGCGCGCGGGCAGGTGAAGACGGCAGTGTGTCGGGCGTGCGTGGTGTGGGAGCGCCGGGGCCGAAGGAATCGGGACGTGAGGGGCGCACATCCTGGCACGGTCCTGGGCGTGCTCTGGCGCGACGGCGCAGACGGAGTGTCGGCGGAGGAGCAGGGACGGGATGGCGAGGCGACACGGCGCTGACAAGCGGCAGGCGGGCGTGGCGGAGAAGACGGAGGGGACAGCGAAGTGACGGCTCTGACATGGCCGAGGCGGACTCTTGGCGTGCGTTGACGCGGGCTTTGTGCCGACAAGAGCTACGCCGGTGCCGGATGGGGCGGTGCTCAGGCGGTGCTTTGACAACAGTGGTGCTCGCCGGGTCTTTGAAACAGTGGCTTAGCCGGTGGAAAAAAGACAGAGGGAAGGGATAGGGGCTAAGCCCAGGAAGAGATTGAAAGGATAGAGTGGTTTTGAAATTTGATTTGAGAACCAAGAGAGTAACTGATAAACCGAAATTACTGTTCAAAAACTGAAAATGGGGTGTTACACATTGCCGTTGATGCATGGCTTAGAGACCAAGAGTGGGTCGAGTAAACCTACTGATGATTTACTTGATATGGTTTCTACGATCATGTATCTATATATATGTACAAAAGCTAGGAGTTATATATGACATTTATCGGTATTACACAAACGTAGACCGTGATTGTACACACTTACAATATCCAACATCGCATGAGTGAGGCGTCGAGGGAGTCGAGGTTGAAGAGTAAGAACAAGTCATCGAAGGTCACCGTGAAGACACAGTGACACCCGAGCACCGTTGTCCATCCGTCTTTTTGGCCTGTTCTATGTACTATTCATGCAATCTCTGGGAAGCCAATCCTAGGGTTTTTAGGTGATGTACCGGGGCGACCAACGGCACGCCATGCATGAATTTTCAGGCCAACGGCAAGAAGGGGATATCATCAGGCTTCTTCGATTTTCCCTTGTCGTCTCGCTTTTTAGAGGTCGACCGGGCACGAGGTGTAGATGCATCTGCTACACCGGGTCCTTGCCGCATCGGTACAGGTAACTCTGGTGCAGGTAGCTCCGGTGCAGATACTTCCCGTGAAGTTGACACTAGTGTAGGTAGCTCTGGTGAAGTTGACACCGGTGCACGTAGCTCTAGGTAGATGTTTTTCTTGAGCCACTGGATGAATGCTCCAATGGCTTACCCTAATGTCACGACCTCATCGTTTGGGAGCATCTCTAGCTAGACGACCTCGAAATTGGCGCAAATACCATCCACATTCACTTTTACGAAACCTGACGCTATATTTACATCGTGCTGCAAGGCCCCGACACCAGATGGATATGCCTGGCCCCAAGCAGTATCCAGGGCAACGGAGGCACATCTTACTTGGAGCTTACTCTTCGTAGCCACCTACATAACGATACAAAATTAGCTACTTCAACAGACCTATCAATGGATCGAGTATTCTAGGGATAATGTGGGGACCCCGGGGTTATCTCCTTAAAACCGAGACTAATCAAGGTCTTAGGGACATAACTCGGGATCTCCGGTAAATGGATTCCAACTTAACTCAGTCTAAATGAGAAGCTCAACTCAAATTTAGAGCCACGACGAATCATGCTGTATTTGCTCCTCTGCGAGCACTACATGATTGCCGGTTTTCCAACAAGTCAAGCACGACACTTAGCGAGTTAAATGGGAATCCAAGAACAGCGAGTATGACCTATATTGGCTCCCAAGATCAGTGACCAATATAATCATACCCTCATTCCAACGTTGGTCACATCCATACAACCATCATACATAAATAGTACAAAAGTTACAACACAGTTCTAAGTGTACAATTACATAAGGGCCGACCGGCCAAATTTAACAAGTTTATAGCGGAAGCGAGTAGATAAACCAAAAGGACCAACAGTGGTATGCCCTGTAATACCCCGAAACACTTTAGAGAGAGAACAAAATTGTTTAGTGGGGTATTCTAAAAAAAAACACTCTTGAGGACTCGTGCGTAATTACATAAAAGGGGATACATAAAAACGAGATGCTTTGGAATCTTAGAGGGGGTTGTTTTCTGAAAGAGATCGTGCGGGATAAGTTAGTTCCTACTAGGATAGAAGGGGCGTGGGGAGAGAACCAAAATCCCATAAATCAAACCCTAGCCATATTTCTTTTTTCTCCCGTGCGCCGCCGCCTTGTGCTCCCTTCGCGTTGCGCTCGTCGGTTGTGCACGCTTGCATCTGCCAGCGCTCGGCTGCCCACAGTGCTGCTGCCTGCGTCGCTCTTCTGCCAGCGTCTGCCCCGCGTTGCCGCTCGGGGCCTAGCCGCCTGCCCGCGCGTGATTCGTTGCCCGTCACTGCCGCTCGGCCAGAGGCGCCCGCGCGTGAGATTTGCTGCCCGCGTGGTACTACATGGCCGCCTGCCGCTGCATGTAATATGCTTGCATGCATGCGTGGTTGTTGTAGTGTCGCTGCTAGCTAGTTGCATTGTTGCATTAATCAATGCATGGCTGCATAGTGCCGAGAGTTGGTGCTACCAAGAAAAAAATATTAATCAATGCATGTTGTGATTCTCGTGTACAATTGTTGATCAAGAGGAAGGAAATAAGAAGCAGGAGAGAAGAAGAAAATAAGGAAAGAAAAGAGAAGAGGAAAATTAGAACGAGAAAGTCAGGATCTGGGCTTTCGTCGTGCGGGAACTGTGGCTTTATGCGTCGTGTCACAATTTTGTCATCCGGCGTCGAAGGGCTAAGAGGCAAGTATATGGTAAAGTGGTGAACAATGGGTTGTTCGCCATTGTCATTGATATTACTTATCATGCTATTTATTATGCTTTCGTTAAGCTTATGTTTATACATGATAGTTATGACATTGAGTGAATGAGAATATGATATGGAGTTAATGAGAATGCGCTATTGAGTTAGTGAGATGAATTACATTGATGAATAATTAAAGATGTTGCATCATTTACATTCATCATGACAGAGTTGCACGAGCAGTCGGTGAGAAAGTCATGTAACTATTAGGTGAGGTCGGTGAGAAAGATACATGACTAGTCCAGGGTGCTCTAGATAAAATCCTACTTGGTGGGGACTTCACGGGAGTGAAGGATAGAGTGTGTCATCGATGGTGAACACTCCGCTATACCAGGTATCGGTGATGAGATACATATGAGCATGAGCATGATGGTGCATTCGCATATATGAGTAAATTGTTAAGATGTGCAACTTTACCTATATAGAATATGACATGTTTATTTGAGTAAGAGAATTGCATTAAATAGATAGATGATGATGATAACCTTGATTATGGTTGATAAACTGTTGTTTATGACTTTATTATGTATTTCTTGAGTCTTGGACTCATTCTTGCTCTATTGTTATTTTTAGGTGACGATTGATGATGTTTCTCTTGGGAAGGGCTAGGGCACTTGGAATCACAACCTACACCTAATTGTTTGATTCATTGGACATGAGAAACTTTTATTATAACATGATGATTTATGTTTAGAACATGATGGTACTTGCATAACCTTAGATGATAAGTTAGAGTTGATTATTCATTCAATAGAATTAATCGATTGGTGCTCCTAGGAGTTAATTATCTATGATTGTCATATCTTTATGCTCATGTTATTGTGACCGTGGACCGTCATGATACGCTTGTTGTAATTTAATATAAAAATGATGTTAAAATTGATAGTTAGTGTAGTCATGGCATATGCTCATGTTATTGTGACGTGGGCGGGTTTTATCATGATGCTTGTTGTAATTTAATATAAAAATGATGTTAAAATTGGTAGTTAGTGTAGTCAGTGGCATTCTAGGCTCCGTGTTGGGCCGGGGTGTTACAGTTGGTATCAGAGCGGGCTTTAGGTCCGTGGTGAATAGATTAACAACTTAGGTAAACTTAATTTGCTAAAATTTGGTTTAGGACTAATAAAATAAACTAAAGTTTGCTAATGGTTAATTAACTTAAAATTTGACACACTGGTGCACAGTAGGATGGGAATGGGCAAAGTATTACATTTGTGTTTCCGTTATGTCGTATTATTGATTTATGTTATGAGATGATTTTGTATACTTATGATTTGATGACATGATTGGTATGCGCGATGATAGTCGATTTTGAGGGGTAGTGATATTGGTTGTGGCCACGGGCATGGCCAGGTTGAACCACCATTCGTGGTATGGGAATGGTGATGGGTTTTCTTAGGTAACTTAGTTACAAAGGTTGGGGATGAGTTTCTTTGGCAAGGTTCTTGTCTTACTTGAGTTTGGATTGGTTATTCTGGTTATAGTTGCGGTTGATGAATTTTCTTGGGTTATTGGTTACAATGTAGTTGACATGTTCTCATTGGACTTTATTGGTTCCATAAAACAATCATTTGTTCTCCTGACTAGCGAGTTGTTTTGTTGCTTGTAACCGTGGTTGATTTACAAGATTGGTGTTTTATTGAAGAGTTCCACTTTTCTTGTTGGGAAACATCTCGTTTAATCGCTGGTACTTTGGTTAATGGAAGTTTTCTTTTGCATAATCTTAAACGTGAGAAAGCTTTGGCACCATGTATTTCTTTGAGGGTAATTTGAGTATGGAGTTTAATACTCCTCTTTTATGAAAGAAAGTGTCAAAGCCCTTTTGCAATGTTCTTCTATGGTTAAGTCGAGATTGTCTCAAGTAAATTGATATGGTATGGGTATCAAGTTGGGTCTTTGGTGTGATGCATAATTAATCTTAACTAGTATCCCCAGAAGTGAAATCGATTAAGTTAATGTTGTTTTCTAGTAGTTCTTGATGAACGGTGATTATGAGTATTTCTATATCTAATTGGAATCAATATAGTTATTAAAAGGTGTGAAATATTGATGAACTAGTTTGAACATTAAGAGTGATAAATTTGGTAAACTTCTTGTGTAAATTGGATTAACAGATCTCAATGGATTAATCTAACCGTTTGGAATGATTAAGTTCGTAAGATGTTAGATTATTATATTAGTGGACATTAATCTTTAAGTTATGCTTTGTGGATACTTAGTGATCATATGTAATTGCTAGGTGCAATTATTGTGTACTGAATTTTGGTGTTGAGCATCACTAAGAGATGAACTAATGGGATTTAATAGGTGGTCTATGTTTATATGATGGTGGAATTGTCGGATAATAGTATATCTTTGATGAAAGTGTTTAGTAGAACCTTTTAAATTGTGTAGTAGATCCTATAAAATAAAATGGTTGTTGTAATGAGGTTGTAAGATTTTGTTATACTCTCAATTTGAAGATGGGATGATAAAGTAGTATGGAACAATTTGGTGAGTTTTTAGGGGCTTTTAATGGAAGAGTAGACGATAACGGTTCTTATTAAGAGTGTATTATTCTGATGTTAGTAAGATTGTTTGCGGAGATTGTGACTTGTGGGAGTGGTGATGATTCTTTTTAGAGAGAAGGTAGTTTGATCGCCTTTCGTAATATTGGTTCATGATTTATAAGGTAGCTTAATTTAGTTTGAACAAAGTGACATATTCGAAGGTTCTATTGGTTCTTAAGTGATTCATATGATTTGATTTTAAATGTTCTTTTGCTTGATTCGTAAAGTGATGTTGCAATCAAAGAAAATTATTCTCTTTGTTAAATGAAAGGGTGTAGTATAAGTATTTGAGGTTGGCGTCAAGATTTGTAACTTGCGTTTTTTTTGAAGTGTGCTTAACCTTTGTAGTTCTTTGCATAAGAGTTTCTCAAAGTTGCAAAAGCAATGCTTTGTTCTTCTTGGTTAAGGTTTGATATTCTCTTCTTGTGGGACTTGTGTCCTCAACTGTGATATCATCTTTTGTTTTTCTGAGATCATTACTATTTGACTATTTCTCTTGATCCTGTGTTTACTGTGAGTCGCAAATATTTTTTCTATGTATTGAAAAATTGCTTCCATGTGCCTCTTCTTTTTAGAAAGGATTAACCGATTTATTTTACACGGATCATTTAAAGTGTATAGTGACAACTGGATAGTGATGGTGCCAATTTATTTAAGTAGCATTAGAGGATGAATGGATTTATGCTATCATTCTTGGAGAGAATTTGATTTAAGTAAAATGATTCTCTTTGGAGCTAAAAACTAATTACGCTGTTGCAATTAGCAGAATCTATAATGAATTATGATCCAATATCTTTTTGTTCATGTTGGTGGAACATTAGTATTATCAAAAAGTTTGGGGATCTTGATCGATTAATTGGCGTATTGCGATTGGGTAAATTACAACGTGGAGTGGGTGAAATTGAATGGTGTGGTTTAGTGAGGGTCTAAGATTGGTAAGATAATTTCATTAAATCATGTTGGGCAGTTGATTGATTAGTGAGGAATGTTGAAATTAATGATTGAGGATATTGTTTGGATTGTGGAAAATTTTGGTAATCGAATCTGAGGGTTTCCTATCAATTATATCAGAAGTTCATTGTATGAGTCTTGGAGGTTGAAATTAGGCTTGTGTTTTATGATAGAGCCTTGGTTGCCTAATGTCTATGTGTAGAAGTAGTAGAATAAGAGTCAATTCTGAATAGTTTGATGATCATTGATAGAGTCCTCTACGTGTAAAAAATGAGTGTGTGTGTGTTGTGAATTTTAAGTTGAATATCTTTAAAGGATTGATGTGATGTGATGGTGGGGGAAATCTTTATTGAGGTGTGTTGAAAATTATTTTTTAAAGTAATTCATTTGGTAGAGGAGTGGACTAGAGTATCTTTTTATGGATTGGTAGAGTCTCTCTACAAAGGTGTGGATGGTGTTCGGTTTGGGCATAGCATTGAGGTTGTTAATTTAAGATAAACGAGTTATGGAGTTTGTGTGATGATTTGAAATCCCATGCTTTGAGCGAAAGGATATTCCTAAAAGGAAAATTTTTTTGAGAAAAGAATGTTCTCTCAGGTAGTGAAATGCTCTTGTGATTCTTGTTTGAGTTGTGTATTTATGACAGAGGTCATCTACAATTTGAGTTGGTTTTATGTTGGTATGGTGGTTCTTTCTGGTCCAGAAAAATAAAGGAAGTGTTTGATTTGGGCATTCGAGTGAAATCTCCTTTGGCTTCCATGGTGTTTATTTGCAAACACTTAATTGGCAAGTGGAAAGGTTTTCGTGATGAAATTTCGATTTGGATTTGACTCTTCTAGAGGGTAGTTGGTATTGTGTGGTTGCGATCAGAATCCTTTGTTTGTAGTTGGGTTCTTTTTGTTAGAAAGTTGGTTTAAGACGAGTTATTTACGCGTCCATTGTTAAAGGAGATGCTCCTTGCAAAGGTGAAGAGATTGATTGAGAGATGGAACAAGAGTTCCGTGTGTTATGTGCAAGTTGTGTAGTTTGGTACTAAAAGGGAAGGTTGGCCCAAGGTACATTGGTTTGTTTCTAGAAGTTGCGGGGATTTTGGAAGATAGCGTGTCGATAAGACCGTCTCGAGTCCTGGTGTGGCTACGAAATGTTTCGTATGACCCGTTGTCGAAGGAGTACTTAAAAAAATCTGGAGTCTGATGTTTCGTTATTGCCATTGACCAACGAGTAAGACCGTACCTTCGAGTCATGTCCGTTGAGTGTACCTGAAAAGGTCGAGACGAGTGTTGAAGTGTAAGATATTGGAATCCATCAAAGAGATGTGTTCCCATAAGTCCAAGAAGGAAGCGAATTGGGAGTTGGAGTCTCGCATACTCGAGCAATATCCAGATTTGTTCACGTCAAGTACATGTTAATGACTATTTAATTTCAGTTGTGGTTATTCTTCGAGTAGAAAATGCCTAGTAGAATTCAGGGTCGAATTCTATTTAAGGGGGGTAGAATGTAATACCCCGAAACACTTTAGAGAGAGAACAAAATTGTTTAGTGGGGTATTCTAAAAAAAACACTCTTGAGGACTCGTGCGTAATTACATAAAAGGGGATACATAAAAACGAGATGCTTTGGAATTTTAGAGGGGGTTGTTTTCTGAAAGAGATCGTGCGGGATAAGTTAGTTCCTACTAGGATAGAAGGGGACGTGGGGGAGAGAACCAAAATCCCATAAATCAAACCCTAGCCATATTTCTTTTTTCTCCCGTGCGCCGCCGCCTGTGCTCCCTTCGCGTTGCGCTCGTCGGTTGTGCACGCTTGCATGCCGGCGCTTCGGCCGCCACGATCTTCTTGCATGCGTCGCTCTTCGCGCGTCGCCCGCGTTGCGCTCGGGCCTAACCGCTGCCGCGCGTGATTCGCCGCCGTCACGCTGCCGCTCGGCGCGCGCGCGCGTGAATTTGCTGCCGCGTGGTACTACATGGCGCTTTGCGGCGCATGTAATCTGCTTGCATGCATGCGTGGTTGTTGTAGTGTCGCTGCTAGCTAGTTGCATTGTTGCATTAATCAATGCATGGCTGCATAGTGCCGAGAGTTGGTGCTACCAAGAAAAAAATATTAATCAATGCATGTTGTGATTCTCTGTGGCACTGTTGATCAAGAGGAAGGAAATAAGAAGCAGGAGAGAAGAAGAAAATAAGGAAAGAAAAGAGAAGAGGAAAATTAGAACGAGAAAGTCAGGATCTGGGCTTTCGTCGTGCGGGAACTGTGGCTTTATGCGTCGTGTCACAATTTTGTCATCCGGCGTCGAAGGGCTAAGAGGCAAGTATATGGTAAAGTGGTGAACAATGGGTTGTTCGCCATTGTCATTGATATTACTTATCATGCTATTTATTATGCTTTCGTTAAGCTTATGTTTATACATGATAGTTATGACATTGAGTGAATGAGAATATGATATGGAGTTAATGAGAATGCGCTATTGAGTTAGTGAGATGAATTACATTGATGAATAATTAAAGATGTTGCATCATTTACATTCATCATGACAGGAGTTGCACGAGCCAGGTCGGTGAGAAAGTCATGTAACTATTCCGGTGAGGTCGGTGAGAAAGATACATGACTAGTCCGGGGTGCTCTAGATAAAATCCTACTTCGGTGGGGACTTCACGGGAGTGAAGGATAGAGTGTGTCATCGACGGGTGAACACTCCGCTATACCGGTATCAGCTGATGAGATACATATGAGCATGAGCATGATGGTGCATTCGCATATATGAGTAAATTGTTAAGATGTGCAACTTTACCTATATAGAATATGACATGTTTATTTGAGTAAGAGAATTGCATTAAATAGATAGATGATGATGATAACCTTGATTATGGTTGATAAACTGTTGTTTATGACTTTATTATGTATTTGCTGAGTCTTGGACTCATTCTTGCTCTATTGTTATTTTTAGGTGACAGTTGATGATGTTTCTCTTGGGAAGGGCTAGGGCACTTGGAATCACAACCTACACCTAATTGTTTGATTCATTGGACATGAGAAACTTTTATTATAACATGATGATTTATGTTTAGAACATGATGGTACTGCATAACCTTAGATGATAAGTTAGAGTTGATTATTCATTCAATAGAATTAATCGATTGGTGCTCCTAGGAGTTAATTATCTATGATTGTCATATCTTTATGCTCATGTTATTGTGACCCGTGGACGGGTTTTATCATGATACGCTTGTTGTAATTTAATATAAAAATGATGTTAAAATTGATAGTTAGTGTAGTCAGTGGCATATGCTCATGTTATTGTGACCCGTGGACGGGTTTTATCATGATACGCTTGTTGTAATTTAATATAAAAATGATGTTAAAATTGATAGTTAGTGTAGTCAGTGGCATTCTAGGCTCCGTGTTGGGCCGGGGTGTTACATGCCCACAACCCATCGGCAACCGACTGGGAGTTAGAAGATAGCATACTACTCGTCGGTGTCACCTAAATCGACACCGGCGAACTCGTCAACCTCGATATCGTCCTCACCGTAAAAGCCAAACATCCGCCGAGTACCAAAGAGTACTGCAAGTCTTACACAAATAAAAATAGTTATGCATAAGGTCATTCAAAGGAAGGCTCATATTGGCTTAGTTTTGCGAAAGTGACGCAACAATGTACAACCTACACATACTAGTTTTTCAAGTGCCATTTCAAAATCAGATTTGAAGTAGAAGTAAAACATGTGAATAAGTAATGAACTAAGTAACAAATTAAACATACAAATAACAAGGTGGCTGCCCACTTTGATACAACAATAAGCATAAACATCCCATTCATGCTAATTACCAAGTTCACCCACAATTTTAATTCCAAGTCTAACAATAGTAACTCCCGAACTCAAGCGGTTGTCCATAACCGTGGACACGGCTATTCGAATAGATTGTACCCTGCAGGGGTGTACTACTTTACCCACACGACTCGACTAGCCCGTAAGCCTCCGGATAATGGCACACTTCCTTTGGTATGCTGGCCGGGGAGAATCGAGATACAGTCATTTTCAGCAAGAAAACCCTATTGCGCTAAGTCCCCCATGTGAGATGTTTCCGGTCTTAGTACAAGTAGCATATAGCACTTGCTAAGGGGCTCACATGTTATATTGGAAATACCGATGTAATGAAAAGGTAATTGGTGCTCCCTTGCACACTATAGAACATTGACATCGATTCCTAAGGACAAATGATCAAACACAAATGCCCCTACACCACCATGAGACTTAACACAATAGAACCTTCCCCCTACTTAACCGTACAGCACCCATATACCGCGTGTGGTAGCACGAATGTACTTGAATCAACGACGTTACCAAAGTTCGGTCCTTAATTGTCCAGACAAGTCCAACCACATACCCAAATCTCGTGCATAAAGCACCATCACTAACCAACACTTGTCCAGACTAAAAGCTCATTTAAAATGACAAAATTTAACTTGTAAAACAGGTACGAAGATCTGAAACAAAAGTATATAATGAGGGTTGTGTTTATCCCATAGTTGTCGGGTTATTCCCGACAACCAACTACCGGTTCTAGACTTGCATGGATAAGCAAACTCGAACAATATAACTTCACACCTCCTATCATAGCATTTCAGCAATGGAGTAATTCATGGATAGCCACAATGACAACATAATAGGATTTGTCTAACTATTCATCACAAAAATAGCGACATTATCAAAATAGCATGCAAGCAATTATCATTGCATCTATCCTAACAAAATTGGGATCAAATATGATGCAAAAAGAAAGTTCAAAGGATGCTTGCCTTGCAGGTAGCTAAGTTGTTCGCTCTCAGTTGCGTAGGAGTCAATATCAATGGGCTCGGTATCTAGATAAATACAATACCGAATAAACATCGAGAAATACCTCAAAAATCAAAATGTTTCAAAATGCATGATTTTTCTACAGTAGCTAAGTCATGATTTTATATGATTTTTGGTGAAAGAATTATTTCATTTTGATTTAGTATGTGAAAGTTATGGCAGTTTGAATTTCAGACTTCGATATGTCTCTATTTAAGCAATTTAATTATGAAGTGAAATTTTGTAGAGCAGTGGTGTATACAAGGATTACATGAATAAATGGGCAATATTATCACAGGTTCAAAACAGTTGAGTTTGCTCCAATTGGAGTTTTCATGATTTAGTTATTGATTTATAAAGTTATCGATTAAAAGTGTAAAATAATGTCTTTCAAGATCATCTTCCTCAAACTATATTTTCTGTGACAGAGGTAAGTTTGAGACCATTTTTATAATTAACTTCATTTGAAAAGTAAATTACCAAAACTGGTTTCACTGTTTTTGGAGTTTCCAAAAATTACTTATGACTTTTTGAAGTTATCAGCCCTTTTCTTTTGTAAAAATAATAGTGTTAATAGCCCATTTTCCAAATTAATACTCTCTGTTACAGAGGCAAGGTTAAAACCAATTTTAATACAAAGTTCATTAAATAACAAAATTAACAGAAGTGGTTTCATTTAATTTGGAGTTGCTTTGAATTAGATATGGATTTTTGAAGTTACAACAATGTTCAGTGTGAATATAATTCGTTTTCCAGATTTTCTAAAAGAACTCAATACTTTTCTCACTCACCTACAGCTAGCCACAGGGGATGACGAGTGGGGTCGGAACAAATGTGGTTTTCCAATTCCTATTTAATTTCCGGTTAATCCCGACAGGTGGGTCCTACATGTCACTGACTTGGCTCACAAGCACAGTGCATGGTCCAAAAGCTAAGAGCTCGGTCCACGGGTTCACCACCCTGGTTACTAATCATTTAAGGTGCTGGGCCCACACATCATAGAGACTATACGCAAAACCCAGCAGCTAATCAATGCTTAGCCGACAAAGATCACGCATTAACTGTTAATGATTGCAATTAGAATCTAATGATCGCCATGAGGTGTCGGAGCGTGCCACGCTTCGCTCGCCGCGCTGACTGGTGTGCTCGCTTCGCGCGCCGGCGCTGTGGTCCACGCCGGCGCACATGGAGACCAGAAAAGGATTTCTGGTACCTTCACGAAGCTCAAGGGGGTGGTGGCGCCGACGGAGATGGCCTGCACCGGCGGCTAACCGGCAGCAAGCGGCGGGGACCTACGGCTAACGTGCATGTGCCAAACCAGTCCATTCTAGATCCAAATAACACATGCTTAAGCTACGAGAGTGGTCACTGAAGCTCACCAGAGAGATGGATTGGCCGGAGAAGCTTGGAGGTGAGATGCCCACAGCAATGGCGACGGTGGCGGCAAGCTCCACGAGGAGGGTTCGCTCTGGGCAAAATTTATGGAAACAAAAGGTTGAGAAAACTTGAGCGAGGCCAGGAGATGATCACCAAGCAGGGGATCGAGGAATGGCTCACCAGGATGATAATTGGACAATGAATAGTGTTGTCGGCCGAAAATGGGGCTAACTCGAAATCCAAAAGTTCCTGTGAAGCAACCAAGCAATTAATTGAGGGGAAAACTCAATTAGACCCTAGGGCTCATTGTGACGCGCAAGAAAAGAAGAAAAGCTCACCGGAGATGAAGATGACCTCGGGAAGACCTTCGAGTGCACGCTCTAGAGCTTCCAATGGCACTGAGGCGGACTGGGAGCTACAAACAACCAAAGGAGTTCAGCTAAGCAAAAATGGAGATGGCATCGACCATAGAGACGAAAGGAATCAAGCGGAGGAAGCCTACACCGGCGAGGAGCACAGGAGAGCTTCCCCTTCCTCAGCCACCGAGAGGAAGAGTGAGGGAAAAGGAGGGCTTCAAGGGGTAATATGCTCATGCGTTGACGGCATCGGAGGCGGCGTGGGCGAGAAGCTCGAGAGTGGTTGCATGCGGCGATGGCTAACGAGGTGACGGAGCTCCAACGGCCGAGCGAGCGTCGCGGCGCGTGGCTTGCAGCGCTGGCGCGCGCGCCCAAGGAAGGGGCGACTCGACGCGGGGGCCGAGTTGGCAGTGGCTCATGGTGGCGCGGCTCGGTGCAAAACAGAGATTAAATCGGGACCGTTGGATGGCGAACGGACGGAAGAGATTCGTGGGGACTTCGGACAGGTCGGAGGTGTGCGCGATCTGGGCCTTTGATTTCCAATCGGGTCGCTCGCGTGTGGAGGTGCAGTTAGGTGGTTGGGCTGAGTCAATTTGTCCAGGCCGGCTCGAGCCCAAGGAATAGTAACGGTCGGTTAGGGTTTAGGATTTGACTGATTTTTAATTTGTTCTTCCCACTTTGACCAGGGCTTAAATATTAGAAATAAAATTCCTAAAATCATGAAATAATTTGTGGTGGTTCCTGGGATGATATAGTTCCCATAAAAATTATGAAACCCCACTGTTCACATTAAAATTTGAGACATTTAAACTCAAACATGTTGTATGTCTATGTAGGTTGTTTGAATTTTATTTAGGTTCAAACTAGTCCCAAAAATTTTGGAAAAATTATATTAATTCATGATAATTAATGTAGTATTTAAATAAATTGGTTCCAGATGATGATCACAAATTTGTATTACTGATTTGAAGTGAAATGTGAATTTTGATGTGTATGTTCACCTCAAATTAGATTTTCCAAGTACAATATAATATGGAAATGTTTTGAAATCAATAATGCATGCTAATGAAATACACATTAACCCATTTTAATTGTTGGGGCTGTGACAAACCTCCCCCCCTTACAAAAGATCTCGACCCGAGATCTTGGTGGAGAAGAATTAGAAGGTTTTCATTAGGAGTTATAATTTATGTTGTCTTGATTTCCTTCAAAGGTAGTGTTGACACGTGATAATTATGCTATAAGAATAAATTTTTATATTGATATGCTTTACCTTTCCTTTCTTGATACGAAGGCACTTCATGTAGAGAAAAGGTCTGGATATGCCGCTCGCATCCGGTCTTCACGTTCCCAAGTTGCTTCATCTTCCGTGTGGTTGCTCCATTGAACCTTGACGAACTTGATGTTCCGATTCCTCGTCTTGCGCTCGGTTTCCTCAAGGATACGAATCGGGCTCTCTCGATAAGATAGATCGGGTTGCAAGTCGAGTTCGTCCAACTTGGTTGCTTCCGTTGGGACTCGAAGACATTTCTTGAGTTGGGAGATATGGAAAACGTTGTGCGTCGAAAGTGATGGTGGCAACTCCAACTGTAGGCCATCGATCCCAACTTAGCTAGAATACGGAAAGGTCCAATATAGCGAGGTGCTAATTTACCTTTGATTTGGAAGCGATGAACTCCTTTCATAGGAGAGACTTTAAGATAAACATGATCGTCCACCTTGAAACTCAACTCGCGACGACGACGGTCGGCATATGACTTCTGACGTAATTGAGTCGTCCTAAGTCGTTCGCAAATGACACGAACTTGTTCTTCAGCATCTTCCACCAAGGTTGGGCCATAGAATGGCCTCTCCCCGGCTTCGGACCAGTTCAAGGGTGTTCTACAAGCTCTCCCATACAATGCTTCGAATGGTGACATCTCAATCTTTGGATTGGAAATCGTTGTTGTAGGAGAACTCCGCAAATGGCAAACACTTCTCCCAGTTTTTGCTATAGGACAGCACACAAGCTCGGAGAAGGTCTTCTAAAACATGGTTTACCCTCTCAGTTTGTCCATCAGTTTGTGGGTGATAAGCTGAGCTGAAAGATAGGTTGGTCCCCATTGCTTGATGCAAGCACTTCCAGAAATGAGAGGTGAACTGAGGACCTCTATCTGAAACAATCACCTTTGGTACACCATGGAGACAAACAATTCTGGAGATGTACAACTCTGCTAGCTTGGCACCAGTGTAAGTGGTCTTGACAGGAATAAAGTGAGCAACTTTCGTCAGACGGTCGACAATCACCCATATGGAATCGGACCCACTTGAGTCCTTGGAAGGCGGTGATAAAATCCATGCCAACTTCTTCCCATTTCCACTTGGGAATGGGCAGGAGATCTAGAGTACCAGCTGGCTTCAAATGCTCAGCTTTGACTCTTTGGCATACATCACACTCGGCAACATATTGGGCGATCAGTCGCTTCATTTGGCTCCACCAGAGCCTCTTCTTCAAGTCTTGGTACATCTTGGTACTACCTGGGTGAATAGAGAATTTGGAGTCATGAGCCTCTTTGAGAATTTTCCCTCTCAAAGTATGGTCAAAAGGCACCACCAACCGGTTCCCGAACCACAGGGTGCCTTGTGAATCTTCTCTAAAACCTTTGGCCTTGTGTTTCTTCATTGCCTCTCGGATTTGAGCCACTTCTGCGTCAGTTTGCTGGGCTTCTCTAATCTGGTCCTCAAGTGTACAACTCACACTTAGGCAGCGGCGAACCTTCTTCAATTATTTCCAGTTGCAATTGTTGCATGGCGGCACACAAGCTCGCCAAGAAGGGATTACAGATAAACAGCTTGCATTGAGATTTTCGCTCAATGCATCGCCACCACATTGGCTTTTCCTGGATGATAATGAAGTCCCATGTCATAATCTTTGATTAACTCAAGCCATCTTCTTTGCCTCAAGTTCAGATCAGCTTGGGTGAAGATGTATTTGAGACTCTTGTGGTCGGTGTAGATCTCGCAACGATTACCGATGAGGTAATGTCGCCAAATCTTTAGAGCATGAACAACTGCTGCAAGCTCTAAGTCATGAGTGGGATAGTTAGCCTCATGAGGTCTCAATTGTCTTGACGCATAAGCCACCACTCGGCCCTCTTGCATAAGCACACAACCGAGCCCATGGCGAGATGCATCATAGTAAATATCAAAGCTCTTGTGAACATCTGGAAGGATGAGCACCGGAGTCGTGGTCAAGCATTCTTTGAGAATCAAAGCTTTGTTCACAATCAGCTGACCATTCGAACTTCTTTTCCTTCTTCAGAAGTTGAGTCATAGGCCTAGAAATCTTGGAGAAGTTCTTGATGAACCTACGGTAGTAGCCCGCAAGCCCAAGAAAACTGCGTATGTCGGTGACACTCTATGGTTGTTTCCAGTTCAGCACATCCTGTACCTTACTTGGATCAACAAATGACACCACCCTTGGAGAGTACATGACCCAAGAAACTCACTTCACGTAGCCAAAATTCACATTTGCTGAATTTTGCATAGAGTTGATGTTGACGGCTTCTCCAACACAAGTCTCAGATGTTTCTCGTGTTCTTCGTCGGACTTGGAGTAAATAAGGATGTCATCAATAAATACAACAACGAACTGGTCCAAATACTCCATGAAAACCGAGTTCATGAGGTTCATGAAATAAGCAGTGCATTAGTCAATCCAAAAGACATAACGGTGTACTCGTATAGACCATACCGAGTAGAAAAGTCGTCTTGAATGTCCTCTGTCTCGACCTTGATTTGATGGTAACCCAACCTCAAGTCAATCTTGGAGAACACTTGGGCTCCACTAAGTTGGTCGAATAGGTCATCAATCCGCGAAGCGGATACTTGTTCTTAACAATGTGACTTCATTCAACAGCGGTAGTCAACACACATCCGCAAGCTCTTGTCTTTCTTCTTAACAAAGATGGCCGGCATCCCAAGGTGAGGAGCTTGGCGAATGAAACCCTTATCTTGAAGTTCTTGGAGTTGTGCTTTCAATTCTACCAACTCATTAGGAGGCATCCGATACGGCCGCTTTGAGATCGGCGCAGTACCGGATGCAAGCTCAATGACGAATTCCACTTCACGGTCTGGAGGCATGCCTGGGAGTTCTTCAGGGAATACATCTAGGTATTCACATACCACCGGAACTTTCTCAATTTCAAGAGAGGTACTAGCTTCCAAAGCATAGAGATGAGAACTGCCAACTGAAGGTGCAAAAATGACCTGACTGCCATCTTCGCTAGTGACTGAAATGGACCGTTGAGCACAATCGATCTTTCCCTGATTTTTGGACAGCCAATCCATCCCTAATATCACATCAATACCTACTGAATTTATCACAATTAAATTTGCCAAGAAGTTGATATTTTGAATTTCCACTTTTACGCCCCGGCAGACTCGATCGGTTTGGAAGATCGATCCCGGTGATTGAATTTGATAAGGTGGCTGAAGTTTGACTATTTCAAATTGATTAAGTGCAGCGTATTGTTCTTTGATGAATGAATGAGATGCTCCTGAATCAAATAAAACTGATGTTGGACAAGAATTAACGAAGTGTACCCAAAACAACGTCCGAGTGTCGCTAGCCTCCTCGGCGGTGGCGTGGTTCACTCGGCCACATCTTGGAATCGAGGAGGGTAGATGCTGCCTCGGAGGTGGTTAAGGTCTCGCCACGGTGGTGGAGTAGGAGCTCGATAAGTTCAGGGCATTCCTCGCCGCTGGCGAGGCAAGGTGTGCATAGTGGCCTGGCGACCACAATGGAAACAGTGACATTGGGCTTGTATGCCCCATCGCTCGGGAGTTCTTACCCCGTTGTTCCGCTGCGCCACGGTGGAGAGGGTCGTGGAGGTACCACAGAGGCCTCGGTGGTCTGGGGCCGAGAGCGAGGTGCCCGGGGTGGCCCGGGGCGCTGTCGAGGGAAACTGCTACTAGCTGGAAACTGGGCTGCCCTCCTCCTCTTCCTGGACTCCTCCACTGCCACACTCTTATGCTCCACAACTATGGCCTTGTTCACTAGATGCTGGAAATTGTGGAAATCATGTGCAGCTAAAGCCAACTGCATCTCCTCTGTCAAGCCGCCCATGAAGCGGCGCTGGCGGTGGGCGTCAGTGGATACATCATCTGGGGCATAGCGGGCCAAGGAGTTGAACTCCTGGAGGTACTCAGAGACGGTCTTCTTTCCTTGCTTCAGGGCAAGGAACTGTTTTTGCTTGATCAACATAACCCCCTCAGGAATATGAGCCTCCCTGAAGGCTGCACAGAACTCGCCCCATGATGGAACTTCTCCATCCGGCTGCATGGCGGTATAGTTGTCCCACCACGCACTAGCGGCGCCCTCAAGCTGATAGCTGGCAAAGAGCACCCTCTCAACGCCTGTGCACTGAGCAATAGCCAGCTTCTTCTCAATGTCTCTCAGCCAGTCCTCAGCCTCCATCGGGCTCGGTGCGAGAAAAGTGGAGGATTGGTTCTCAGAAACCCGGTTTATTAAACTTGTAATACTTAACCTTCCTCCGGTTCTAGTATCACAAATAGAATAATCCGCGTCTCGATGAATATGTGCCTCCCGGAACAAGCAACACACATACATCATAACCAAGCATGCATCAATTCCATACAATGATTGTAACAAGTCTACCAAAAGACATACATAATATAAGTTATTACAACACAAATGACCGCCAAATGACATAAGTAGCAAATAAGTACAATGAAGCAAAAGTTGCCATAAGATGGCTTAAACCAAAAGACGACCGGTTAGCCACATAACACCACAGGGCAACCGATCGGCCGCCAAGCTAATCGCCCCATAAACGCCACAAAGACAACTCACAAAAGTGAGGTCCATCGGACTCACTATCATCCTCTGCACAACACAAGCAATGCAGGTGAGTACAAAAAATGTACTCGCAAGACTTATGAGTAGCAAGCCTATACATAGCTACATGAAAGTTGTATTCAAAGGAATGTGGTTTTATGGTTCTTTGGACGCATAAAGCAAGTTTCATTTGCAATATTGTAATAGATTGAACAACAGTTTGTAAAATCTGTTTTAAGCATTTAAATAACAAATGAGTAAACATAAGTAACAAGTATCCACCTAGAAGTGACTTTCCCCAAAGCCACCACAACATAGCATGAATCCCTGATTCATACCACCAACAAGTTTTAATTTTAAAAAGGTTGTAGTCTAACTCTTGAAAAGCTTATCCAAGCGTGTCCATAACCTAGGACGAGGCTATTCGAATAGTTTTAATCCCTGCAGGGTGTCCCAATGTACCCACACTTCGACCGCCTTTTGCCAAGCTATTAAGCACACTTCCTTTGGTATGCCAAGACGGCTAAGTCCTACGAACCCTTTCCAATGGAATATGCTAATCAAGAGACGCACGTATGGGGTTAATCCTTAGTGATCTACGTGGAGCAAGATACACCGGCCTCGGCGAGTGTTCTCCTCCCTACAAACGTGTCCATGTTGCATATAATCAAATATGCAACCCACCACGCGACTCATTAATTAACACAACCAGAGTACTCAGCTAAGAGAGGTCCCATATCCCTCTAGTGTGGTTAGCACGCCGCAGAATGCTCGGATAATGATACTCACAAGTAGTTCGGTCCTTAATTGACCCGGGCACCATTCCAATCACACCCAAAAGATCACACCATCTTACCATTGTGCCCAAGTCTAAATTGTTTTCATTTTCAGTTTTAGTTTTGCAATTTAGACAAAGCACAAGGCTGAAATATACACATAGTAATAGTTTGTGTGATCAAAGTTATCGACGAGTCGATAACTGCCCATTTCTACCGATAACTAAGCATGGCTAAGCATAATGACACGTAAACTACTAAGTGACAAGGGTCCATCCAGCGGACCCAAAATCATAGCAAGTAACCTAGGCTTCAGTAGTAGAGGAATAAACATTTCCTACTGATAATGCATCTAGTAGGCCAACTACCGACAATAGTTTAAAACAACATAGCAATGCATACATAGAATTTGCAAACAATATATTAGAATTTGAAAATAGTAGGAACAATATGATCAAATGAATGCTACATCTGCTTGCCTGGCTGAAGTGCAGGATCTGATGGCTGCTGTGGCTCAATATCAAGATTAATAATATTGTCTTCGGAACCTAACGCGAAAAGGCGATAAGCAAATAAGAACGAAGAACACCAAATGAAACTCCAACAGCAAAACACATCCAAAACTAATAAAATCTACACTACAGCTAGGGAATGACCTAAGACAATGACAGGAACAAGAATCATGCAATTAGGACTAAGCATGCAAAAGATATGAGCAAAGTGCTCCTTCTCAGCCTATAACAATCTAATTAATAATTAACACTGTTCATGGCGAAATTTTCTAGAATGACCTAGGGTCTGAAATTTTTATAGTAGGTAGATTATGACATCCTAATAACAGCAAAGTTGGATTTACTAATTTTGGAGTTATACACATTTACTTAAGATTTTTCTAAGTTGTAAATCTAATACAAATCATTTTACAGAATTATGAACATGCTCAAATCCTATTTTATATGAAAGTATACTAACAGATGAATTTAACAAAATTGATTTTGCACAAATTGGATTTATACAGAAAAAGATATGCATTTTTCAAGGTTAAAACTATTTCTGGAATATTCAAAATGACAGAAATCAAGTTATTCCTAGTTATACAATTTTCTGCTACTGCAACATGCTTAAATCCATTTTTATAATAAACTAAAGTGATAACCAAATTTATTACAGTTGGAATTATCCAAAAAGCAGTTAAAATGAATTAGTTATGAGTTTCTAAAGCTTTTACATCATTTTCAGTTGTCAAACAAATACTTACCGAAATACAGAACAACTCAAATAAAAGAAAACGACGTGGACAACTCCCAACCCTTGATCTAAAATCCTACGGCTCACGCGCGCCGAAAACAGCGCACGCGCGCCGAATCGAAACGGAGCCCACCGTTGGATCAAGATCCAACGGCGCACACGAGTGTATGCATTCGGACGGTGCGGTTGCATACACGATCTCAGCCGTTGATCGAAAGATCGACGGTCGAGAACGATCAAGGCATCCGGAGGGTCCGAACGCACACAAAGATCAGGGCCGCAGATCTAAAAATGAACGGTAGATATTGATCGCAGTTCAAAGGGAGATGCTGACACGTGGGACCGCATGTCAGTGACTTCGAGTCACCCACGCGCTGGTTTAACCCACGTGCACAGTGCACTGGGCCCACTTGTCAGCGACTGAGAGTGGCGGTTAAGACCAAATTAATGCCATTAATGATTAACCTTAAATAAACACTAATGACTGCTGAAATTTGATTTTAACCCCTCGGGCCCACAAGTCAGCGACCCAGAGGTAAATTCCGACAGGGATTAAATGCCGACATATTCAATTAACCAATGATTAATCTTAATGATGTCGGAACAGTGCGGGATTGAACCAGAGAGCGATTTAAGGATATTGGGCCCACTGGTCAGTGGCTCAACGACAAAGATTAAGACATAATTAATAACTAATGATTAGCAATTAATGTGTCCTAATCAAATAACAAACGGAGTCTGCGTGCCGCGCAAAAACCGAGCGAGTTCAACGGCAAATCGCCGGCGACATACGCGGCGCGCCACCAAGAACCAAAATGGATTCGCAATAGCACAACGAATCTAATGGTAGCATTCTCGCCAGCGGTGAGGGACTAGAACGCCGGCTAGCCGGAAAACGAAAATGGGAGCTTTTACTGCTAAGAGCGAAAATAGCGAAAGCTCACCGGTCCAAGGAAGCGGTGCCAAAGCTTCTAAGGACTAATAAGAAGCTACCTTAGTGACAAGAAGCTTCAAAGATGGCCGGAGATGCTTGATCACGGTGAAAGCTCGCCGGACTTGGAGAAGAAAACCCGAGATAGATACCCTGAGCCAAATGAGTGATTCCAAAGCATCAGAATAGCTCCATAATGATTCACAGAAGCTACATGAGCAAGTAATTAGAAAATGGAGCACTCACCGACGGTGAGGAAGAAGATGACCACTTTACGAATTTGAACAAACCCCAAATTGGACAATTCCTGAGAATCAAATCCAAAATTAAGTGAGGGGAAATGTTCAAGGAAGTAAATAGATAAGGTTAGGGCAAAGAAACGTGAAGGAGGACCACTGGAACACCAAGAACACCAATGGAGCTCCACGGGTCAACAATGGCGATTTGCCATTTTTGAGGTGTTAAGCTCCAATACGGTGAATGAAGCTTGATGGTGGTCTAAAGAAATACCAGGAAGCATTGAGAGTGCTTATAAAGCCATGAAAGCATTAGGGTTTGCACCACACATCTTTCGGGCGGCAAAACACAAAGCACAATGCGCGGCCGACAAGGAAAAGAGGTGAAGACGTGCATTAGGGCATGGCCTGGCTCAGTGTACCTCCCATGCCCCTAAACGTCGGCTAGGGTGGCTTTAGGGAGCAAGAAATAACATCGCCATTACTCCCCTACGATTGCTCGCCGCGGCGAGGTAGAAGACGACCGCAAAGGCTCGGTGATTCACGGCCGTTGGATGAGACACGGACGGCTGAGATAGTGCCACGCCTACGGGCTTTAAAACACAACGGAGAGGTTCCGAGCCCTAGGATTAGAAACGAACGGCTCAGATAGCCCCACGTCGCAAACTCAATTTACAACGGAGGAACACGCGGGCGTTGGATCTTAATCCAACGGCTCTGATTCAAGAATGCAACCGGAGGGTCCGAAGGGTTCGGGAAATCTCAACGGTTGGATGGAGATCTAACGGTCGACAAACAAACTTGCAACCGGAAGGTCCGAAAGGTTACACGCGCGCGGGCCGTGCGATTTCGATCCAACGGTTGAGATCGATCGCGGGATTTTCAAACGGGCGCGGTGCGGTTAGTTGACTGGACCAAGTCACTTGGCTCGAGCCCGAGTCTGACTCGAACCCAAGTAACAGTAAAACCAAGTTTGACTTTGAAATAAGAACAGAGACTTTGAAGGATTTATTTGAGGTAGCAAATTAACTCCAAAAATTATGAAATTTTTACAGGAGCTTGCTAACCCAGATATTAACCTTGTGTAAAATTTTCAGAGGTTTTTATGCTGCGAATAAATCTCCAAAAATTCTGCAAGGCTCTGTTTTAATGTTTGACTGAGAGTCAAACAGGTTTGACTGCCTCTAAAAATATTCAAACAATTTCTAAAAATTGTGAAATTTTTCAGAGGGGTCACATACCATCACAGAGACTTAGGAAAAATATTTCCAGAGGATGATCATAAGATTTGACAAGATTGTTTTTGGAATAACAAGATTTGGATCAACTAGACTTGTGACAATGTATTTCCATAATCCCTTGTACAAGAATTGTTTGGCACAACAGGAAATACATGATGTAAGAAAAGTTTTAATTTCTACTGATTTTCTTACATTTGAAACACAAGCCCAAGATTGGGATGTTACAAAACCTCCCCCCCTTACAAGAATCTCGCCCCGAGATTCTGTTTACTCGGAGAAGAAGGATGGGTAATCTGCACGAAGACGATCCTCGCGCTCCCAAGTTGCCTCATCTTCAGAATGGTTTGACCACTGAACCTTAAGGAACTTGATGACACGGTTCCTTGTCCTTCGTTCAGATTCTTCGAGAATACGAACAGGATGCTCATGATAGGTCAAATTTTCTTGCACATCGAGATTTTCCAACGGAGTTTCCTCAATCGGAACACGGAGGCACTTTTTCAAGTGTGACACATGGAACACGTCGTGCACACTCTCAAGCAAGCCGCAACTCAATCAGATGCAACGGCTCCAATCCTCTCGATGATGCGATAAGGCCCAACATATCGAGGAGCTAACTTGCCCTTGATGCCAAAACGCGATGGCCCTTCAAGGGTGAGACCTTGAGATAAACAAAGTCATTGGGCTCAAAACTCAACTCCGGCGACGACGATCCGCATAGCTCTTTTGCTGGATGGCCACGCGCAAATGCTCACGAATCAATGGACGACTTTCGGCCTCATTGATGGAATCGCCCAAGAACCGCGCCACCGATTTCCGACCAGTTCAATGGGGTTCAACACTTCCTCCCATACAAAGCCTCAACGGTGCCATGCCAAGACTAGCTTGAAACGTTGTTGTAGGAGAACTCGCAAGCGGCAAGCACTTCTCCCACTTCTTTCCATAGGAAAGAACACGAACGAGCATATCTTCCAACACTTGGTTGACTCTCTCGTCGACCATCGCTTGAGGATGATAAGCCGAATCGAAGAAAGACGTGTACCCATCGCCTTTGCGATTATGCCAAAAGCGAGAGGTGAAAAAGAGAACCACGATCGACACAATCGTTCGTGGCACACCATGCAAACATACAATGCGAGACACATAGAGATCCGCCACCGACTAACACCGAGATTGGTACGCGACCGGCGTAAAATGTACCACCTTTGTCAATCGATCAATGACAACCCGGATAGCATCCTTCCCGTAAGAAGTGCAGGGCGCATCGGTGATGAAATCCATACCAACGGAATCCCACTTCCATTCTCGCATCGCAAAGGCGAAGAAGGCTGTGGGCGATGTTCACCTTGACACGACGACATACGTTGCACTCGCTCACGAACCCGCGATCTCGCTTCATACGAGTCCACCGAATCTCTGTCGAAGATCTTGATACATCTTGGTAGCTCCAGGATGGATAGACAAAGGGGAGTCATGGGCCTCGCGGAGAATCAAATCCCGCAATTCCATGACCTTCGGAACCACCAAGCGCCGTCCAAACCACACAACACCGTGCTCATCCTCAGAAAAGCACTTAGCTGTCCCATTCTTGATGTTCTGCTTGATTTGGATCACACCAACATCTGTCATTGGCAACCTTGATTTGTTCCACCAAAGTCGGTTGCACAACCAAGGTAGCAAGAGAACCATGCTCAATCAATCCCAAATTAAGCCGCTGAAATTCTTGAGAATGGTAGGTTGTTGCTCTTGAAGTGACAAGGTATTGCAATACACCTTGCGAAAGTGCATCGGCAACAACATTAGCCTTGCAGGGTGATACCGAATGCCCATATCATAATCTTTGATCAATTCCAACCATCTCCTCTGCTGAGGTTCAGATCTGGCTGGGTGAACAAATATGTCAAGCTCTTGTGATCAGAATACACCTCACGCCGGTTACCAATGAGGTAATGCGCCAAATCTTGAGTGCATGAACCACTGCCGCTAACTCCAAATCATAGGTAGGATAATTGAGTTCATGAGGCCTCAACTGCCTCGATGCATAGGCCACAACCTTGCCTCCTTGCATAAGAACACAACCGAGTCCCTGACGAGAGGCATCACAATAAATGTCAAAGCTCTTATGCACATCAGGGAGAACAAGCACTGGTGCTGACGTCAATCGCCTTTTGAGTTCTTGAAAACTCAAATCACAAGCAGATGACCACACGAATTTCTTTTCTTTCTTGAGCAATTCGGTCATGGGCTTAGCAATTTTGGAGAAGTTCTCGATAAAGCGGCGGTAGTAGCCCGCTAAACCAAGGAAACTCCTCACATCGGTGACTGACTTGGGCTGCCCCCAAGATAGAACATCGCTGACCTTGCTAGGATCTACTGCGACACCACCTGCTGAAAGAACATGGCCCAAGAATGCCACTTCCTTCAACCAGAACTCGCACTTGCGAACTTAGCATACGGTGATGCTCACGCAGCTTTCCCAATACAATGCGGTGCTCAAGATGCTCTTCTTCACTCTTGGAGTAGATAAGAATGTCGTCAATGAAAACCACAACAAACTTATCCAAATACTCCATGAACACCGAGTTCATAAGATTCATGAACAAAGCTGGAGCATTGGTCAAACCGAAAGACATGACGGTGTACTCGTAAAGGCCATAACGAGTAGTGAACGCCGTCTTTGGAATATCCTCAGCCCTGATCCGGACTTGATGGTACCCCAATCTCAAGTCAATCTTGGAGAACACACAAGCTCCAGACAACTGGTCAAAGAGATCATCAATACGAGGCAAAGGATATTTGTTTTTCACCGTCACTTCATTCAGCGGACGGTAATCAACACACATACGCAGGGTCTTGTCCTTCTTCTTCACAAATATAACCGGACAACCCCAAGGAGATGAGCTAGGACGGATGAAGCCCTTTGCTTGGAGCTCACCCAACTGCTTCTTTAGCTCCTCCAACTCATTAGGAGGCATTCGATGCAGCGCTTTGAAATTGGAGCGATGCAGGCAACAACTCAATCACAAACTCCAAGTATCGAATCGAGGCATACTGTGCAAATCTTGGGAAGACATCCACAAAGTCACGATGTGGGCACATCCTGAATCTCCATGGTCGGCTTAGCTTCAAGGGCACAAAGGTGTGGCCCTGCAGCGTGCAGTGCAATCCCAATTTGCTACTTTGAGGGACTAGTGAGGAAAACCATCTTCCCGGCACAATCGATTTGCCCCAAGTGTTGGGACAACCAATCCATACCAAGAATCACATCCGACGCGCCGAAGTCGAGTAAGATGAGATTCGCCAAGAATTCCACTCCTTCAATATTAATAGAACGCCCGACATTCTTGATCGCCTCTCATTTCGCTCCGGAGAGAGAATAAGCAAGGGAATCCCCAAAGGAACAAAGTGAAGGTCACAATCAGCGACAAAAGATCTCGAAATAAAGGAATGCGAAGCTCGAGTCAAACAAGACTCGCAGCGGGACGGTAACTAACAAGGAACGCATACCCAACACAACGTCGTGCCTCCCGAGCCTCCTCACCGAGATGTGGTTGACTCGACCACTCCCGACACCACGAGTCTTCGGATCACCTTCAGTCGTGTGACCATTCCGCGTCCTCCATTAGGACGAGGGGCTGCTCAATCCTCCGAGGGCAATCGCTAGCATAGTGGCCCTTCTTGTTGCAGCGAAGCAGTAACGCCGGCACTGGGTTGCGAGCGCAACTCGCTGCGAGTCGCAGTGCACGTGGTGAAACACGCTCGCGGGGACGAGCAATCGGCGCCGACGGCCTCGGCGGTGGTGAAACCAAAGCACGAGCTCTGGTGCGGGCCCAACACGGGGGCGAGTGAGGCGGCTGTGCGCGCACCGATGGGCCTCCCACTTGCGCTTGCGGACTCACCAGCGCCGCCTTGTGCTCGGCGACGATGGCCTTGTCAACCAAGGCACGAAGTCGACAAAGTCCACAATAGATAGCTTGTCCCGCAGCTCCTCGGACAAACCATCCATGAACTTCTCTGCTTAGCCTCATCGAGGCCACCTCTCCCGAGCATAACGAGCCAAGTGGTTAAACTCGTAAAGATACTCCGAGACGACTTGCGCCCCTAAGCGCAAGAAACTCCTTCTTCTTGTGAGGACCCGGTTTATTCGGCTTGTTTGTTTAACCATCCACTTGGTCCTAACAAAGACAAATCAAATAAACCACGCCGAGATATGTATACTTCCTAAATGCAATATACACACCCGTTACAAAATCATGCATCATTTCCATTCATACACATAGAGCCAAGTAAAAGCAACAAATCGAAAGACATAGATAATATAAAGAGAGTTATTACAAAAGAGAGGCCGACCGCCAAAAGTCATACAAATAAGTAAATACACGGAAGAAAAAAATGGCCATAAGATGGCGATAACAAAAGCCAATCGGTGTGCCTTTACCACAAGGCAACCAACCGGACCGCAAGCTAATCGTCCCAGACGGCACCGCAACACAACTCACAAAAGTGAGGCCCTTGGGGCTCACCTTCTTCCTCTGCAACAATTATTATTAAGAAAGCGGTGAGTACAAAACTTGTTTTTGTACTGCAAGACCCACGATGTGAGATAACAGAACTATAATTAACTACATGCAAGCTTTATTTAAGTGGATGAGGCTCGACTTATTTTCAAGATAAAGCAAGTTTTCATTTGCAATAAGGTAATAGATTCAAAGCAAGTTTGCAATTAACTTTTATGGTTCAAATAAAGAGAGACAATAACAACAATATATAGGGAACAATACCAACCTAGAAGTGACTAACCCATAGTGTTGGAGATATGCCCTAGAGGCAATCATATTGATGATGATATTTCATTGTATCCATGATTTAATAAATGTTCCTTGAATATTGCCTTTGTGTTGATTAACAAGTATGTGACTTGTTTGTGAAACTCTTTACTTGTATGGTTATTCTAAAGTTGTCCCTAGTCGGAGTTCATGTGAGGACACGTGAATGATGGATTAGCACATGTATCGGTTGATGACCATGTTTCACAGTCATAGACATGGAGATGTCAAACCAATAATGTGGACACATGTTTAGAACATGGGGTTGGACCGACCCAACATGAGACATAGTAATTATTCTTATGGTTCTCTCTACACAATGTGTACGCTTGTCCTTAGACCTCGAGATTATCGTATGTACTTGAGATGTGAATCGACCTACTTAGGGGCTATCAAACGCTACTCCGTGAATCGGGTAGTTATAAAGGTAGCTTTCGGGTTTGTCATGAAGCATGTCTGCGAGACATGGTCGGTCCGAGATGGGATTTGCCCCTCTCACCGAGAGATATCTCTGGGCCTCGAGTGATCGGATCCGTAAATGCATGGCCATGCTACTTAAGGTTAAGAGTTAACCTAGTAAGGGATTCCGATCACGGGATCGAAAGAGTGGTCACTTGGAGCTCGATCAATATCGTGAGGCAAAGGGATTGGCATGTACATAACGTTGTGATGGTTCGTCCGATATGATCTTTACGTATGTTTAGGAGTTGGCACGTCTTGCTAGAGGCCGCTACCAACTATTGACCAAGTATGTGTACTCGTGTCATGTCTAAACATATGTGAACCATAGGGTCACACACTTAAGGGGCTGAAGCCTAATTCGGATTGGATCTAAATTAGACTGGGCATTGAGTCCTAATGGGCCTCTATTCGTAGAAACCCATTATAAGGACGTCTATAAAAGGAGAGCAGTGGACGCACCGTTGAGGGTTGAGTTTTTCGTGACATCCTCAAACCCCGCCGCCACCTCCCACGCCCTAGTCGCCGCGCGGATCTAGTAGTCCGCGTGCGTCGCTCTCCCGCACGTGTGGATACCTTTGGAGGCGCTGCATCTGTGGCGTTGGGACGAACCGCAAGAAAGGAGTTGTACGTGGGACGCTGCGACGAGGACGAGGAAGTAGTACGACTACTCTGCCCCGACGTACTGCATCAACTGAGTACGACTACACCGCCCCGACGTCTTTGCATCAACTTCCGCACCAAGCGTCTAGTGGTAAGACCGTGATCTATAATCGTAGTGATCTTGGTTTACGGGTAGAATTTTTTAATTTGCGCTAGTGTAGCCTACCCGTTTCCCAACACATAGTCACCACAACAATAGCATGAAGTACCCTTCATACCACCCAGTCAAGTTTAAGTTTTTAAAAGGTTGTAGTCTAGTTCTTGCACGACCTTACCAAGCATGTCCATAACCTAGGACGAGGCTATTCGAATAGTTTTAACCTCGCAGGGTGTACCAATGTACCCACACGATGAACCGCCTTTCCACCAGCCACGGTTAGCACACTTCCTTTGGTATGCGGGCATGGCTAAGTCTAACAAGACGCTTTCCAATGGACGATGCTAATTAAGAGCCGCAACCCACGGAGAAGGACACATTAGCCACCCTAACCTGGCGCTAATGCTCCTCCAAAACACACACACAAGAACACACCCACCGACCAGCTCATAATTAACACCTCCCAAAGTACTTAGTCAAGAGAGGTTCCATATCCCCTCGTGTGGTTAGCACGCAATAAGCGCTGGCTTAGTGACACAAGTAACTCGGTCCTTGGGGACTTAGGCACCATTCCACACACCCGACGGATCACATCAACATACCATTGTGCCCAAGTCAAGATATAGTTTTGTTTTCGCTTTTGATTTGTAAATCAATAAAACACAAGGGTTGGACATAATGGAGTAGTATAAGTAGTTGTGTGATCAAGATCATCGACTAAGTCGATGATCGCCCAATACTACCGATAACTAGGCATGGCTAAGCAATATTCATTCAGTAATCTACTAAGTGATAAGAGTTCATCCATCGAACTCTAACCACAGAAAATAACCTAGGCTCTGTAGTAGAGGATAACCATTTACCTACGATTATGCAACTAGAGGTCTAACTAATCAATTTAACAACAAAATAACAATGCATACATAGAAGTTAAACAAAATATTAGACTTTAAAAGTAATGGGATTAATGGGAAATGATCAAACTGCTTGCCTGCTTGTTGTGGCTCAAATTGTTGCGGAGGGTCGTTCTCGGGGTTACCGCAAATATCGAATCCTAAGCGAAAGAGCGAAAACAACCAATAAGATGAGCAACACTTAAATAAAAAAAACAAGCAAAAATTATCCAAATGTGATGAAATTTATACACAAGGTAGAAGATGGATATACCTAGTCATAGGAACTGGAAAAACTTAATTTGGATTTGTGGTGCAAAAGATATTTCCTAAAAACCTATTTTCACCAAAATGCTACACTTAAATAGCACTGTAGCAAAAATATTTTCTAGAAAGGTTTTGAAGCTGAAATTTTTATGGTAGCTACCTACTGGTATAGTGGTAACCCATATAAAATTTCAGGTCATTTGGAGTTATATTGAAAGAGTTATGATTTGTTTAAATTGTTTAGGGTATTAAACTAAAATATGATCCTTATGATTTTTAAAAATAGTAAAATTTGTGAAACCAATTTTCCCAGCAAATACATTAGCAGTGGAAGCTACTCCAATTGGATTCATACAAAAAGGATCTATAGATTTTAAAAGTTATGTATTTTACAAGTTTGCTAAAGTTCTGAAAAACAGATTATGTTCACTTGTTTACTATTTTTGAAAATGGTTTTCCAGGTTTGATCATGGTCTAAAATTATT